>CAUDMG010000902.1:1030000-1172500 GCA_958450375.1 Homarus gammarus | reverse complement strand
TCCTTCCTGACACCATCCTTACTGACACCATCCTTCCTGACACCATCCTTCCTGACACCATCCTTCCTGACACCATCCTTCCTGACATCATCCTTCCTGACACCATCCTTCCTGACACCATCCTTCCTGACATCATCCTTCCTGACACCATCCTTCCTGACACCATCCTTCCTGACACCATCCTTCCTGACACCATCCTTCCTGACACCATCCTTCCTGACATCATCCTTCCTGACACCATCCTTCCTGACACCATCCTTCCTGATACACAATCTGACAATTTCTGACACCAGCGACATCAAGAGAAGTCCGTTATATCGAGGGTCCGTTAGATGTGAAGCCTCCATTTAACGGAGTGTATGGAGAGAGATGTCCGTTATATCGAGGGTCCGTTAGATGTGAAGCCTCCATTTAACGGAGTGTATGGAGAGAGATGTCCGTTATGTCGAGGGTCCGTTAGGTGTGAAGCTTCCATTTAACGGAGTGTATGGAGAGAGATGTTCGTTATATCGAGGGTCCGTTAGGTGTGAAGCTTCCATTTAACGGAGTGTATGGAGAGAGATGTCCGTTATATCGAGGGTCCGTTAGGTGTGAAGCTTCCATTTAACGGAGTGTATGGAGAGAGATGTCCGTTATATCGAGGGTCCGTTAGGTGTGAAGCTTCCATTTAACGGAGTGTATGGAGAGAGATGTCCGTTATATCGAGGGTCCGTTAGGTGTGAAGCTTCCATTTAACGGAGTGTATGGAGAGAGATGTCCGTTATATCGAGGGTCCGTTAGGTGTGAAGCCTCCATTTAACGGAGTGTATGGAGAGAGATGTCCGTTATATCGAGGGTCCGTTACATGGAGGTTTCACTGTACCCGTGCAAGTCGCATTATTTTTGTGTATTGCTGTAGACAATAAACAACCTATATAGCTGCCTGTCTCTGCCTGCCTACCTACCTCCTCAGGGGTGTGTGGGTGGCCACCACTCAGGGGTGTGTGGGTGGCCACCACTCAGGGGTGTGTGGGTGGCCACCACTCAGGGGTGTGTGGGTGGCCACCACTCAGGGGTGTGTGGGTGGCCGCCACTCAGGGGTGTGTGGGTGGCCACCACTCAGGGGTGTGTGGGTGGCCACCACTCAGGGGTGTAGGGGGTGGCCACCACTCAGGGGTGTAGGGGTGGCCACCACTCAGGGGTGTGTGGGTGGCCACCACTCAGGGGTGTGTGGGTGGCCACCACTCAGGGGTGTAGGGGGTGGCCACCACTCAGGGGTGTAGTGGTGGCCACCACTCAGGGGTGTTGGGGGTGGCCACCACTCAGGGGTGTAGGGATGGCCACCACTCAGGGGTGTGTGGGTGGCCACCACTCAGGGATGTGTCGGTGGCCACCACTCAGGGGTGTAGGGGGTGGCCACCACTCAGGGGTGTACGGGGTGGCCACCACTCAGGGGTGTGTGGGTGGCCACCACTCAGGGGTGTGTGGGTGGCCACCACTCAGGGGTGTGTCGGTGGCCACCACTCAGGGGTGTAGGGGGTGGCCACCACTCAGGGGTGTAGGGGTGGCCACCACTCAGGGGTGTGTGGGTGGCCACCACTCAGGGGTGTGTCGGTGGCCACCACTCAGGGGTGTAGGGGGTGGCCACCACTCAGGGGTGTAGGGGTGGCCACCACTCAGGGGTGTGTGGGTGGCCACCACTCAGGGGTGTAGGGGGTGGCCACCACTCAGCGGTGTGGGGGTGGCCATCACTCAGGGGTGTGGGGGTGGCCACCACTTAGGGGTGTGGGGGTGGCTACCTCTCAGGGGTGTGAGAATGGCCACCACTGAGGGGTGTGAGAATGGCCACCACTCGGGTGGGGGGTGGCCACCACTCTGGGGTGTGGGGGTGGCCACCACTCAGGGTTGTGGGGGGGTGGCCAACGCTCAGGGGTGGGGGTGGCTACCACTCAGGGGTGTGAGAATGGCCATTGAGGGGTGGGGGGTGGGTACGACTCAGGGATGTGAGAATGGCCACTATTGAGGGGTGTGAGAATGGCCACCACTCGGGTGGGGGGTGGCCACCACTCAGGGGTGTGGGGGTGGCCACCACTCAGGGTTGTGGGGGGGGTGGCCACAACTCAGGGGTGTGGGGGTGGCCACCACTCAGGGGTGTGGGGGTGGCCACCGTTCAGGGATGTGCGAGGGTAGCCATCACTCAGGGGTGTGGGGGTGGCCACCACTCAGGGTTGTGGGCGCGGGGGTGGCCACCACTCAGCGGTGTGGGTGGTAGGCATCACTCAGGTGTGTGGGTGGTGGCCACCACTCAGGGGTGTGGGGGTGGCCACCACTCAGGGTTGTGGGCGCGGGGGTGGCCACCACTCAGCGGTGTGGGTGGTAGGCATCACTCAGGGGTGTGGGGGTGGCCACCACTCAGGGGTGTGGGGGCGGGGGTGGCCACCACTCAGCGGTGTGGGTGGTAGGCATCACTCAGGGGTGTGGGGGTGGCCACCACTCAGGGTTGTGGGCGCGGGGGTGGCCAACACTCAGCGGTGTGGGTGGTAGGCATCACTCAGGTGTCGGAGGTTAATGAGGGTATTCCTCACTGTGCCCAACCTTGGCTGCCCTGCCGTCAACACTGCC
The DNA here is from genome assembly GCA_958450375.1 of Homarus gammarus. Taxonomy (NCBI): domain Eukaryota; kingdom Metazoa; phylum Arthropoda; class Malacostraca; order Decapoda; family Nephropidae; genus Homarus; species Homarus gammarus. Next base: position 1,169,899 of record CAUDMG010000902.1, on the reverse strand, counting down.
CGGCCTTCCTCTCCTGCCCTCAACACAGTGTTGTTCCTTCGTCTGTTGTTCTGCCTCTGTTTCATCAGTAGCCCTAGTACAGGCTCACAGCGTCTCTGCTGCCCTCTGTTTCATCAGTAGCCCTAGTACAGGCTCACAGTGTCTCTGCTGCCTCCCTCCCTCTTTATTTACAAGTTACCTGTCATCATCTTGCTCGCTTATATACCTGACTTACTGAGTCAGAGTTGTGTGTATAGTATTATTACACAAACACACACACACACACACACATTCAATTTTTTATTATTATTATTATTATTATCATTTATTCATTTTATTATTATTATTATTATTATTATTATTAGACAATGGAGGACCTGTATTAATCAGTTTCTCTATTGGTCAGTTCCTCGTGTTATAAAATTCTCCTTATTGGTCAAAGTCCTGTTTCAGTTTCTTTCGTATTGACCTTAGGCTTATGTCTGTGACCTGTGCTGACCTGTGATTGGCCAACAGCTTACCTTATGTGTGACCTGTGTTGACCTGTGCTGACCTGTGATTGGCCAACAGCTTACCTTATCTGTGACCTGTGTTGACCTGTGCTGACCTGTGATTGGCCAGCAGCTTACCTTATCTGTGACCTGTGTTGACCTGTGCTGACCTGTGATTGGCCAACAGCTTACCTTATCTGTGACCTGTGTTGACCTGTGCTGACCTGTGATTAACATTATTAAAAATAGCAAATAAGAGGAACACAATTCAGGAAGTGTTCAAGCGGCCGTGAACACACCATGAACACCCAGACCTGATGAGTGTGGGACAGAAGTGTGTGTACTCTGAAGTAAGATGACCCAGTTATTACCCTGTGTTATCCTGTGTAGTAAGATAACCTCTCCACTACCACCTGTCTCGTCTACCTTGTTGTTACCTGTGTGTGTGTGTGTGTGTGTGTGTGTGCGTGTGTGTGTGTGTGTGTCACTGATAAAACAGTTATATAAGGCGGATATAAGCTGGTCTCTGGTGAAGGTTGACTGATACAGTAACGAATCACCTAAAGATTACCTATAACCTAACCTAACCTAACCTGACCTGACCTGACCTGACCTAACCTAACCTAACCTGACCTAACCTAACCTAAACTAACCTAACCCCGTCGTAGTGTAACTAATAATTGTTTGTGGTGATCAATTTTGTTGTTAGGTTAGGTTAGGTCAAACGTACGATGGAAATATTTAATTATATCTACGTAAATTACACTTATGTGGTAAATATATATTATAATTGTTTATTGCGTGTAAACTGTTGTCAAAGTTGGCGGCCATCTTTGTTTAAATTTCAGTAGTTATCGTGCACCGCCAGCCAGCACAGTATTCGGTCACAGTAACAGAGGCCAGATTACGGTGGAAAGTCCCGCTAGACGAGTTATAAATTAGCCTTAAGGGGGAAATAATACTTGCAGAATGACGTGTAGAATGACGTGTGATGACGTTGCAGTAGAGAGTGTTGAGCGTTTCAGTCTATCATTTGTCGGAGCTGAAGTACTGTTGCCATATTGAGAGTTTGTTATATCTTCACAATAACGCCCGTTGATTGGCTGCCCTCTAGCTGTCTACACCAGGGTTACCACACACACAAGCTACCCGGACCAAGGCTGCCAACATGACCATGACTACTGCAGAGGGAGTTTTAAAATAAGAGGACAAGTAAGATCACGTTTCCCAATAAGAGTACAGTAGTAACTTAATCCATTGAGTACGATAACCCGTTTTCTTGAGTATAATTATTTAACCCCTTGAGTACGAAGATAACTCCTATTAATATGATAATTTATCCTCATCCTGTGATAAGTTAACTCCCCTGATTGGTTGACCCTGTTAATATCTTTACTGTGATTGGCTAATGTGTACCTCTGGTGGCTGATGTATGACGAACTACGTTAGTGTCACGGTAACACACGTACGGTAATGTTGACGTTAGGGAGAGAGAGAGAGAGAGAGAGAGAGAGAGAGAGAGAGAGAGAGAGAGAGATAACTAACTCTCTTTGGACACTTATCTCACAAGCGCCCCAAAATGCTGTGGTCACCCTGGCAACACACACGTTAAAGGAGTCACACACACACACACACACACACACACACACAGTCCTAATAATTTCGTTACATTAGGTTAGGTTAGGTTAGGTTAGGTTAGAATAAGTTAGCTAAGGTTAGGTTAGGTTAGGTTAGGTTAGTATAAGTTAGCTAAGGTTAGGTTAGGTTAGGTTTGGTTAGAATAAGTTAGCTAAGGTTAGGTTAGGTTAGGTTAGGTTAGCTAAGGTTAGGTTAGGTTAGGTGAGTCAGATACGTTATCACATCACCAGTTAAGAAGAAAAACATAAACGTAGGAATCTTTGGGGCTCACCTTGTTGTTGCCCCACTACAGGACACGACCAACACTTGAGCTGGCGTGTTGTGGAACCATTTAAAGAGTGTTCCATATTAGGCTGCCGTGCTGATACCTCTCTGTAACACTGTTTAACACGGATATAACTGCCGAATATACTACTATGTAACACGGAGATAACTGGGGAATATATCACTATGTCACGTACACCAAACTGCAACTTGCAATTGAGTTTTATGACAGCAATGGTGGAGAGAGAGAGAGAGAGAGAGAGAGAGAGAGAGAGAGAGAGAGAGATAACACACACACACACACACACACACACAGTTACTGACAACAAACTTGTGTGTCAGTCAGTCAGTCAGTCAGCCAGTGTGTTAGTAATTATGCCAGTCAATCAATCAGTCGGTCAGTCAGTCAGTCATTAAGTCAGTCAGTCAGTTAGTCATTAAGTCTGTCAGTTAGTCAGTCATCCAGTGTGTTAGTTATTATGTCAGTCAATCAGTCAGTCAGTCAGTCATTACGACCGTCAATCAGGTCATTAACGACCCAATATGGCTATTAATTACCTAATAAGGTCATTAACTACCTAATAATGTCATTAACTACCTTATAAGGTCATTAACTACCTTATAAGGTCATTAACTACCTTATAAGGCCATTAACTACCTTATAAGGCCATTAACTACCCAATAAGGTCATTAACTACCCAATAAGGTAATTAACTACCTAATAAGGTCATTAACGAACCAATAAGGTCATTAACTACCTAATAAGGTCATTAACTACCTTATAAGGTCATTAACTACCTTATAAGGCCATTAACTACCTTATAAGGCCATTAACTACCCAATAAGGGCATTAACTACCTAATAAGGTCATTAACTACCTAATAAGGTCGTTAACTACCTAATAAGGTCATTAACTACTCAATAAGGTCATTAACTACCTAATAAGGTCATTAACCACCTAATAAGGTCATTAACTACCCAATAAGGTCATTAACTACCCAATAAGGTTATTAACTACCCAATAAGGTCATTAACTATCTAATATGGTCATTAACTACCTAATAAGGTCATTAACTACCCAATAAGGTCATTAACTACCTAATAAGGTCAGTAACTACCCAATGAGGACATTAACTACCTAATAAGGTCATTAACTACCCAATAAGGTCAATAACTACCCTATAAGGACATTAACTACCCAATAAGGTCATTAACTACCCAATAAGGGTCATTAACTACCCAGTAAGGTCATTACTACCCAATAAGGTCATTAACTACCCAATAAGGTCATTAACTACCCAATAAGGTCATGAACTACCTAATAAGGTCATTAACTACTTTATAAGGTCATTAACTACCCAATAAGGACATTAGCTATCTAATAAGGTCAATAACTACCCAATAAGGTCATTAACTACCCAATAAGGTCATTAACTACCCAATAAGGTCATTAACTGCCTCATAAGGTCATTAACTACCTAATATGGTCATTAACTACCCAATAAGGCCATTACCTACCCAATATGGTCATTAACTACCCAATAAGGTCATTAACTACCCAATAAGGTCATTAACTACCCAATAAGGTCATTAACTGCCTCATAAGGTCATTAACTACCTAATATGGTCATTAACTACCCAATAAGGTCATTAACTACCCAATATGGTCATTAACTACCCAATAAGGTCATTAACTACCCAATAAGGTCATTAACTACCTAATAAGGTCATTAACTACCCAATAAGGTCATTAACTACCCAATAAGGTCATTAACTACCCAATATGGTCATTAACTACCCAATAAGGTCATTAACTACCCAATAAGGTCATTAACTACCCAATAAGGTCATTACTACCCAATAAGGTCATTAACTACCCAATAAGGTCATTAACTACCCAATAAGGTCATTAACTACTTAATAAGGTCATTAACTACCTAATAAGGTCAGTAACTACCCAATGAGGACATTAACTACCTAATAAGGTCATTAACTACCCAATAAGGTCAATAACTACCCTATAAGGACATTAACTACCCAATAAGGTCATTAACTACCCAATAAGGGTCATTAACTACCCAGTAAGGTCATTACTACCCAATAAGGTCATTAACTACCCAATAAGGTCATTAACTACCCAATAAGGTCATGAACTACCTAATAAGGTCATTAACTACTTTATAAGGTCATTAACTACCCAATAAGGACATTAGCTATCTAATAAGGTCAATAACTACCCAATAAGGTCATTAACTACCCAATAAGGTCATTAACTACCCAATAAGGTCATTAACTGCCTCATAAGGTCATTAACTACCTAATATGGTCATTAACTACCCAATAAGGCCATTACCTACCCAATATGGTCATTAACTACCCAATAAGGTCATTAACTACCCAATAAGGTCATTAACTACCCAATAAGGTCATTAACTGCCTCATAAGGTCATTAACCACCTAATATGGTCATTAACTACCCAATAAGGTCATTAACTACCCAATATGGTCATTAACTACCCAATAAGGTCATTAACTACCCAATAAGGTCATTAACTACCTAATAAGGTCATTAACTATAAATACAGGCTACATGGCGCCATCTTTACCGTCACCAGTAAACAAACCCGAGGTGATCGATACATGCTCACAAGGGCGAGACTCAGCCTCAATGACGCCAGGGTTTCCGTCCTTGTGTTCGAGTGTGACTTAGCACTGTGTTGGCCCGAGGTGATTGGTGACGTCAGAGTGGGAGTGTTGCCGAATATGTGTGTGTGTGTATAGTGTGTAGTGTGTGTGTGTGTGTGTAGTGTGTTGTGTAGTGTGTGTAGTGTGTAGTGTGTGTGTGTGTATAGTGTGTAGTGTGTAGTGTGTGTGTGTGTGTGTGCATGTGCATGTGGTGTGTGCGTGTGGTGTGTGCGTGTCTGTGTGTTGTGTGTTGTTACGCCGTCTCTTAATTCACTTTAGTATCCAGGTTCTCGGCGTAACCAAACAAAAAGAGTGAAGTAAATTAAAAGGGAATAAAAATAAATAAAGTAAACCTTTAAGAATTTAATTAAATAAAATACTAACACAATAAAGAGCCCCGTAGGCTATCACAACAAATTGAGTCACTATCGAAACTTTAAGACACGAATGACACTAAACATGGAAACATCAAAAGAGCTGCTTAAATATATAAAAATAAAGCACTGGGTTACGTTAACACTGCATAAACATATAAAATAACTAACACTGAAATTAACTATAGTGAAACAACACTGAATTACTTAAATGTAACTAAGCAAACACTGATGGACACATAAGAGACATGAAAAGGTACTCACATAGATATACCACATTGGTGGCGACAGGAACAACACAGAAATATAATAAAGTATAAGTGACAGGTGACGAGTGCCACTCAAAAGAACGTGAACTGAATGACGAGAGGACTGGACTGAACTGCGTCTGCTGGTGGGGTACTATATATAAGGTCGGCTCCCTCCAGTGCGACACGCCGGTGAAACATGGGTCGTTTAACGATGCAGATGGTCGTTAGAGAAACAAAGAATGCTTGTTACAATACTAAATGAAGAAATAAGATGGACTTGAACAAATAATAACAGGTAAAACCTTAACAGCACAGGGTAAGGTCACTAGAATATATAATAGTAAATATAACACATCATTACAGGAATAATATGGAACAACATGGAAGCAGGTTATAAAAATAATAGAAAAATACGACACGTCGTAACAGTGTGTGTGTGTGTGTCTGTGTGTGTGTGTGTGTCAATATACAGCTTGCCTTACTGTGTACGGCAGGATGGGTGGTTGGGTCAGGATAGGTAGAACGATGGGTGCCAGCTGACCCTGGCACCAGCAGGCTGTGGTACCAGCTGACCGTAGCACCATCTGTCGTGACACCAGCTGGCTGGGGTACCAGCTGACAGTAGCACCATCTGTCGTGGCACCAGCTGCCGTGGGTCAGGTGCCATCTGTGACCTTGGCCGTGAAGTGCCTTCACAGCTGTCATCGATCATACACCAGCTTTCCCTCCCTCCCTGACGCTGGTTGTGTGTGCGTGTGTGTGTGTGTGTGTGTATTGACGTCCACATACAACTGAGTGTAGTGGCTCATGTGTAGACTGGCTCTCTCTCTCTCTCTCTCATACAATTCAGGAGAAGTTTCCAGATGGAGAATCTTCCTCCTGTCTCTCCCTCCCCCTCTTCTCTCTTTCCCTCCTCTCTTCATCTCCCCCTCCCCCTCCCCCTGGCTCACCCCTTCCCCCTGGTTCGCCCCCCTCCCCCCTGGTTCACCCCCTCCCCCCCTGGTTCCCCTCCCCTACCCCCCCCGGTTCCCCCCCCTGGTTCCCCCCCCCCCCGGCACCTACGTCACCGTGTCCTCTCGGTCGATCAGCTGACCTTGACCGTGAAGCTCTCGTATGGTCCTCCTTAATGGCCCTCACATGGCCCTACCTGGCCCTCCTTCTCATGGCTCCACCTGGCCCCCTCATGATTCGAATATGGCCTTCCTCAAACCCACATATGGCCCTCACATGGCTCATCTTGTCTCTCGTAAGGCCCGCTACATGACTGTCTTCATGGCCATATCTTCTGCAGCCCGGGGAACCTCTTAACACACGTACAGATATTCCTTTATGCTTGATAGATAGATAGATAGATAGATAGATATTTAGATAGATATATATTTAAGAAGTTGTACACAATTCAAATCTACCAGAAGAATGGCGTTCCTTTTAGTCATGTGTGTTGTGGCGTGAGTTGCCAGTCTTAGTAGCAAGGATTAGTGAGGCCGCACGTCGCTAGAGGGCAGGCGCATCACCACAACACTGGGTCATCAATAATAGTTGTTTTGGTGAGATAGTTAAGGAAATATGACCCTTAATGACGGGATACGAAAAGGCTTCACCATAGTTCTTTCTCCCCGCCCCTCCGCCCACCCACCCACCCCAACACTCTACCCTACTCGTTGCCAACTCCAGCCAGCCACCTCCAACACTCCCCCCCCCCCGCCTCCCCCGTTCCCAAGTGGCACGCAATGATCCCAGAATTCCCTCCAGGTGAGCGTGGGCGTGCGGGTGATTGTGAGAAGTGTGAGCGTGGACTGGTAGCTGACGGGTTGACTGTCTTGCCTCCGTCACTTAATAAATAGGTATCATGGTGGAGGGACCTTAGCGCCCCCCCCCCTCCCTTCCTCCCTCCCTTCTTCTTTCCCTCCCTCCATCCACCTCCCTCTACCTCCCTCCCTCCCAAGCTTCATTGAGATCCTTCTAGGTTCTTGTGAGAGTTACTTCTTTGAGTGAACTGACACACACACACACACACACACACACGTTAACACTTCTTCACTTAGTCTATATACTGAATATTTCCCCCCTTTCCTCCTCCTCCTCCTTGTCCTGTGACAAAATTCAGTGGGATGAGGCCCCCAGTGTAAACAAACACGCTGGTGGCTGGGTCCTCTGTCGTCTCCTGAGGCCTTGTCTGGCGTGCACTATTCTCTTATCGCTCAAGTCGTAATTTTGTTGTCCTTGGGAACTGAACCAAGTCCTTCAGTCCGTGCCGCCCGTGCATGTCTGTGTATATAACAAACAAACCTCAGTAGAAATCGATAATCCGCATTTTTCATTGAGTTACGACTTTTTTTTGTGTGTGTGTAGAGAAAGGAGGGATGAAAGAGGATTAGAGGTGGGGAAAGGAAGTTATAGTTGGAAAATTAAGAAGTTTAGAAGGAGGTAAGAGAGGGCGGACTGACCGCCTAACTACGCTAACGGTGTTATTAGGGTTGTGTCATGGGTTAGTTATTGTCTGTCGGTACAGGCACTAGACAGCCTACCCTATCCCATATATGGGTGTTTTGAGGGCCTTATTTCATATTCCGCTGACCCTACTGGCGGATGCTGGTCTAGGGAGGTTGTCTATTGCCTGGCCGTATAGGTCGGGGGTGGCAATGGACCTTTTGAGATTGGTAACTTTATGGGAACCATGTATGGTTGTTGTCGTTGTCTGGTGGGAGTCTATGAGATAGTTTTTGCTCTGATCATTCCATCTTTTGCCAGACTCTGCTGGCCAGGGTGTGCAGCTGCTGGTTCATGGGTTTTATTCTCAGGTCTTTTTGTATCTCGGCTGAGATTCTGGTGAAGGGGTATCGTTCACCTGTGAAGAAACTCAGGGCTTCATTTTGGACCACCTGTAATTTCAATAATTGAGTGGTGGTCATCGTATGAAGAGTACTGCTGGGATGTACCCAGGCGGGGTTTTATTTTCTCAGGAAGTGCGTTAAAGCGGTATAATTTTTCAGCTCTTTTTGCCTTTTTCTTCCTGGTGTGGACATGATGGGAGTAACCTGTCGTGACTAGTCTTGTTGTATGGAGTTGTTGTGGGGTGGGGTGGTGCCGGGCGTGGTTCAGTAAGGAGGAAGTCAGCTGTGTTATTTGTGACGTGGAGCATGTGGCTCAGGCTCTATTGTATATGATAATGGGAGTTTCCTTCTTTATGTTATTCATAGTAATAGGGATGATAATGAATCTACTACTACTACTACTACTACTACTACTACGACTTTTTTTTAATGTGGCCTCCAGCCTCCCCCAATAGCCATACCTTCGCCACCATTTTATTACCTTAATATTAAATATCCTAATACATAAGTAGCTATCCCAGCTGTGTTGAGCCACAGATCTATGCGGCATTCAGTGACTGTTGCCTCATAGTCAATATCTGCAGCTGTAGGCTTTGGGGCAGAAGCTCTCTTTCCCTTGAGGCAGAACAAAGCCGACCGAAGGAGAGAGAAAGACAGTCGACTGTAACATAACTTCTGGGCTGCTGCTTCTGTTTGGAGATCACCTCCGCGAGTCTGGCTTAGAAGCATCTTGCACTTGGTCCCATCCCACCAGAGGTTGTGAACACTAGAGGAGTGACGCTGCCTTGGTCAACGTTCTGAATTCTCTCCCCATATGCCCTTATCTTGTCGTTCTCGTTCCTCCTGTGTGCAGCATCGAGAGCTAAGTTACGGTGACATGCGGCCATGGGATCAAAAATCCTGATGTCGAAGAAGGCTCGCTGTCCCCTCGTCCAGAATCATCGAGCACTGACGTCAACGCGGGCTTCGTTGGATGTGTTTGAAGTCCTATGTTGGAAAATCTCACCGTCCAATGGAAGGAGGGTCGGTTCTACCCTGACTTCATGACAGATTTCTTTCAACACATTTGCTGTGAGATCCCTTACTTCGTCATGCCTCATGCATAAGAAGCCCCCTTTCATGCACACCATGGCGTGATCGACGTCATAGGAGGAGCCACACACACACACATTGGGAGGGCAAACCTTCTACTGGCCTACCGTACCTTAGAGCATTGGCATCTGTAAAGTCTTGTTTATTAAGACTGAAACTTTTTGCCCTTATCGGTAACGTTGTTAGGCAGTTCGAGGCACCCACCTCCTGCGCTATAGCTACCAGCATCAGTTGCAGTTTATCACTTTGGTCGTGCTGTCGTTCTGTCGTAATGGACCATCGAATCTTGTTTACTTCGCCGATATCCACCTCACCTGTTGCGTTCTGAGCTATTATGTGGTCCGTGAGGGCTGCCGTGAGATTGACTGAGTTCTGATGTTCGGTGGCAGCAATCTGGATTGGTCAATCCCATCCCTCCCAGTCTCAGTGGTAGTGCAAGGAGTGATCTTTCTGCTGGGGTTAAGTGAAGGTGTTTCACTAGTGTTGGGATAAAAGCGACCTTGATGGCCTCTTCCAGAGGGTGGAGGAGGGGTCCGATATCAGGGATAGTGCGCATCAGGTAGTTCCAGCGATGCTTGACTCCATGGGTGAATTCCGCAAAAGCGGCATTTGATCTGACAGAGCTTGGATTTCCCTGACCCACTCATTCACCTTTCCCGCTACTTACTCGGTCTTGAAGTCCGTCGTGCTGATTACTGCGCCTAGGTGTCTTTGGCCATCCTTTGTTATTTTGACCTCACTTCCACCGAACACTTCCATTGCCTGTTCATAATGTTCTGGCTTCACAATGAGGAAGGACTTGCTGGCGTTTGGGTGGTACCCTATTTGTGGGCCTCGTGATGTTACCAGGTCCCACTACTTTTTGATGTCCTCCACTTTTACTATTACTACTTCTACTTTTTTTTTTAAACGTGGCCTCTATCCCCCCCTAATAACCACACCTACGCCGCCATTTTATTACCTTAAAATTACTACTACTACTAATAGTGTGGTGATAGTGCTAGTGCTATTGGTGGTGATAGTGATTGTGGTGATGATGGTAGTGGTAATAGTGGTGGCTAGAGAGAGAGAGAGAGAGAGAGAGAGAGAGAGAGAGAGAGAGAGAGAGAGTACCCCCCTCTACCACCACGGGGGGGGGGGGGGAAGTAAATGCACCCATCACAAGTTATGTGATGCAGGGAGGTCATATATGGTGCTGAGAGGTCATACATGATGCAGGAAGGTCAAATAAGGTCATTAGAGAGAGGTCACTGGCCACGCCTTCTTTCAAGTTCCTTCGTTCACACTGGAACTTCGTGGGGGATCACATGAAGATTAGCCCCCCCCCCCTGCTGTTGATTATTTTACCTTATGATTAAACACCCTGACGATATGTGGGGGGTTAGGTTAGGTTAGGTTAGGTTAGGTTAGGTTAGTTTAGTTTATGTTGAATTAGCTTTAGGTTAGGATATACCTAACCTAACCTAACCTGTCAACACTTTACACTTCAGTTCACTGTTAACATGTTAAGTGATGGCAGTGCTACACCACCATATTGGCATCGCCTTAAACAAGAGGAGGTCTGGTGAGGGAGACTTTAAGGTCGACTTCCACAGTGTTTTGTTGTGGGGAGGTGAACCATATGTGGTGGTGTGTCTTAGTACTGTCTTGCTACTGGTGTTATAACTGGGTGATGTAGCAGTGATGTGGCCGTTAACGTGAAGGGAAGGAAGATAGGAGGAGGAGGAGGGTGAAGGGAAGGAAGGGAGGAGGAGGAGGAGGAGGGTGAAGGGAAGGAAGGGAGGAGGAGGAGGAGGGTGAAGGGAAGGAAGGGAGGAGGAGGGAGGGTGAAGGGAAGGAAGGGAGGAGGAGGGAGGGTGAAGGGAAGGAAGGGAGGAGGAGGGAGGGTGAAGGGAAGGAAGGGAGGAGGAGGAGGAGGGTGAAGGGAAGGAAGGGAGGAGGAGGGAGGGTGAAGGGAAGGAAGGGAGGAGGAGGGAGGGTGAAGGGAAGGAAGGGAGGAGGAGGAGGGTGAAGGGAAGGAAGGGAGGAGGAGGGAGGGTGAAGGGAAGGAAGGGAGGAGGAGGAGGAGGGTGAAGGGAAGGAAGGGAGGAGGAGGGAGGGTGAAGGGAAGGAAGGGAGGAGGAGGAGGAGCAGGAGAAGGGAAGGAAGAGAAGAGGAGGGGAGGGAGGATGAACATAAGAACATAAGGAGTCTGCAATAGGCCGGTTGGCCTGTGCATGGCAGCTCCTGTCGAGAGTTACTACCACTCTCTATCATCCATGAATCTATCTAGCCTCCTTTTAAAACTTTCCAGCGTTCCCGCACTTACTACAAAGTTGCTAAGCTTGTTCCACTCGTCCACCACCCTATTTGTGAACCAGTTTCTTCCTATCTCCCTCCTAAACCTAAACTTATCCAACATAAATCCGTTGTTCCGAGTCCTATCCTGCTCGGATATTATAAGAACTTTATCTATATCGCCTTTATTGATTCCTTTCACCCACTTAAATACTTCTATCATATCTCCCTGCACTCTTCGTCTTTCTAGGGAATGCAAGTTAAGTTTCTTTAACCTTTCTTGATATGGAAGGCTTCTAAGTCCCGGAATCATTTTCGTCATTCTTCGCTGCACCGACTCCAGTGAATTGATATTCATTCTATAATAGGGGCACCAGAACTGAACCGCATAATCGAGGTGCGGCCTGGCTAGCGCAAGATATAGTTGCAATATGACCTCTGCACTCTTATTACTTACACTTCTAGATATAAAACCTAATACTCTGTTTGCCTTATTTCGAACATTAACGCACTGTTTTCTAGGCCATAGGTCCGAGCTTACAAGTACCCCTTAGTCTCTTTCACAAGTCGATTTCTCTAGGTTGATGTTGTTAAGGCTGTATACATTGGCAGTATTTGTTCTTCTAATATTAAGTATGCTGCACTTGCTGGTGTTGAATTCCATTTGCCATTTTCTGACCACTCCTGCAGTTTATTTAAACCCTCCTTTAGTGCATTTGCATCCTGACCTGAATTAATCTGCCTCCCTATTTTGGTGTCATCCGCAAACTTGCTTATGTCACTGCTGATCCCAGTATCTAGATCGTTTATGTAGATTATGAACAAGAGTTGGCCCAGTACCGACCCCAAGGGGACCCCACTGGTTACACAGCCCCACTCAGATTTAACACCAATCTACGCTGACCCTCTGCGTTCTATCGGTGAGCCATGATTTTATCCAATTTAAAACTTTCCCCTCGATACCATGAACTTTAACTTTTCTCAGATATCGTACTCTGTCAAATGCTTTGCTAAAGTCTAAGTAAATAACATCGTAATTTTCGTCATTATCTACTACCTCGTAGACTTTCCTAAAAACGTCAGCAGATTTGTTAGACAAAATTTTCCCTTTGTAAATCCATGTTGAGAGTCGTAGTTTAATTTGTTTTTCTCTAAATGCGATCGGATGCTATCTGCTATAATTGATTCAAGAAATTTCCCCACTACTGACGTCAAACTAATCGGCCGGTAATTTGGCGCTGATGCTCTGTCTCCCTTTTCGAATATGGGTACTACATTTGCCTGTTTCCACAAGTCTGGCACAACTCCCGTGTCTAATGATTTTGTAAATAAATTTACTAGGGGTCCGCTAATCTGTTCCTTACACTCTTTCAAAACTCGAGGGAATATTTCATCCGGCCCTGGGGATTTTGTCTTCTTTAATTTATTTATCTTCTTAAGAACATCCTCTTTTCTGATAGTGATATTCTTTAATTTCTCTTCTTCATTTCCCCTAAATATCAGTTCCACCTCTGGAATTTCCTCATGAATTTCTTCTGTGAAAACTGATAAGAAGTAGCTGTTCAATGCTTTGCTTATTTCTTCACTGCCATTGATCACTTCCCCCCTCCCTGCTACTGGTGGTGGTTGTTGTTGTTGTATAGCGTCACCCCCTTACCCCTAACACAACATTCCTCCTCTACCTAATTTTATCCAAGTTGACTCTCTCTCTCTCTCTCTCTCTCTCTCTCTCTCTCTCTCTCAGCGTCATCAACCAGGGCACTGTATCAATGGGGCGAGGAGGGAGAGGTGGAGCTATATATGATGGCGGTACTGGGATAGCATGGGGCTCACTAATGGGGAGGGAATAGGGAGGGGAGGGAAGAGGAGGGAGGGAACGGAAGAGGAGGGGTGAGGAGAGGAGGAATGAGAGAGGGGACGGGAAGGGAAGACAGAATAAAGACAGTTAGAGGTTGGTGGTGCGGGGAGGTGCACGTGGCGAGGCTGATGATGAGGGGGAGGGAGGGAGGCTGGTAGTGGAGGGGACAAGAAATGAGGAGAAAAGGGGGAGTGAAGGAGGTAGGGATGAGGGAGTGAAGGAGGTAGGGATGAGGGAGTGAAGGAGGTAGGGGTGAGGGAGTGAAGGAGGTAGGGGTGAGGGAGTGAAGGAGGTAGGGGTGAGGGAGTGAAGGAGGTAGGGGTGAGGGAGTGAAGGAGGTAGGGATGAGGGAGTGAAGGAGGTAGGGGTGAGGGAGTGAAGGAGGTAGGGATGAGGGAGTGAAGGAGGTAGGGATGAGGGAGAGAGAGGGAAGGATGGTGAGTCATGACAGAATACAAAAAAATCCTGGTGGGGTGGATACCTCGGAGTGAGCGGAACTACACACACACACACACACACACACACACACACACACACACACACGAGGCGACGTATGCAAGATGCCGCCTGATGTTCCTCCCTGACCCCCGGACCTCCTCACCACAACTTCTCACCTGCCCTCAAAATACTGCCTCACCTGTACAAATAAACATATAATAGTGTGTGTGTGTGTGTGTGTGTTTGTGTGTGAAGGAGGAGCTAAGTCACCGCCTGGTTCACTACACAGTCTTATAATTCAACAAGTGAGTGAAGATACTGAACACGCTGAGACCACACACCCACCTTGGATCACTCCCCCCCTCTCTTTCCCCCCTTCGGATCACCCCCTCCCTCCTTTGTGTCACCTAACCTGGGGGGTGGAGTTGGGTTAGGTCAGAAGAGGTTAGGTTAGCACTAGGATGTTTAATCTTAAGGTGAACCAAACTGGGGACTAATTTTCAGGTGATTCGACGTCTTATCGTCATCACCAACAAGGGTCAAACATCACCCTCGGTAGCCTGGGTCATCACGGGGGCGAGATTAGGCCGTCAGGGGGAAACCTTTAATACACGCCACTGTATATTGATCACTACCGACCACCCTGTTACACTAGGCTCTGTCTGTATGGGGGGGGGGGGGGGGGAGGAAGAGCAGGGACAGGAGGGAAAGGGAAAACTGAGAAAGATAACAAAGGAAGGAAGGGAGGAGGAAGAGGAGTAGAAGGGGGAAGAGGACACACAGGCACAGGGTAATAAACTAATAACAATAGGACTCCTTCATCACCTCCGTGACAGGAAATCTTTACCTTGTGTACACCTGATATTTATGACTCGGGGGTAGCCCCGGCCACCACTCTCACCTGTGTCGGTACTGTACACCGGTTACCTGCACGCACACACACACACACACACACAGGGGCTTAAGAAGGTACACTTCGTAATCTACACAGGTACTGGCCTCCACAGGTGTACAACATGGTGTTGTGGGCACGTCCTGAGGTACACAGGTAGTGACCCACACGTCGACGTATTACTTATTCAAGGTGGTGTACCATCTACTGCAGCTGTGGTCATTAGGACCCTACTACCACTTCCCCCCCCCCCCCCCACAGCACACATCCCTCTGCAGACAGCATCGCCTCCTCTCACCCCTCTGTAGACAATATCGCCTCCCCTCACCCCTCTGTAGACAATATCGCCTCCCCTCAACCCCTCTGTAGACAATATCGCCTCCCCTCAACCCCTCTGTAGACAATATCGCCTCCCCTCACCCCTCTGCAGACAGCATCGCCTCCCCTCACCTCTCTGTGACCACTACACCTCTCCTCTCATGAAGCAACGCCCCTCACCCTTCTAAGACCAGTACACTCCCCCACACTATACTTAGACTTTAGATATTATTTACTTAGACTTCAGCAAAGCGTTTGCCAGAGTACCGCATCAGAGGCTTCTGAGAAAAGTTAAGGCTCATGGTATCGAGGGGAAAGTTTAAATTGGATAAAATCATGGCTCACCGATAGAACACAGAGGGTCAGCGGAGATGGTGTTAAATCTGAGTGGGACCGTGTAACCAGTGGGGTTCCCCAGGGGTCAGTACTGGGCCCACTCTTGTTAACAATTTACATAAACGATCTAGATTCTGGGATCAGCAGTGACAAAAGCAAGTTTGCGGATGACACCAAAATAGAGAGGCAGATTAATTCAGGGCAGGATGCAAATGTACTACAGGAGAATTCAAATAAACTGCAGAAGTGGTCAGAAAAATGGCAAATGAAATTCAACACCAGCAAGTGCAGCGTACTTAATATTGGAAGAACAAATACTGGCAATGTATACAGCCTTAACAACATCAACCTAGAGAAGTCGACTTGTGGAAGAGACCTAGGGGTACTTGTAAGCCCGGACCTACGGCCTAGAAAACAGTGCGTTAATGTTCGAAATAAGGCAAACAGAGTATTAGGTTTTATATCTAGAAGTGTAAGTAATAAGAGTGCAGAGGTCTTATTGCAACTATATCTTGCGCTAGTCAGGCCGCACCTCGATTATGCGGTTCAGTTCTGGTGCCCTTATTATAGAATGGATATCAATTCACTGGAGTCGGTGCAGCGAAGAATGGTGAAAATGATTCCGGGATTTAGAAACCTTCCATATCAAGATAGGTTAAAGAAATTAAACTTGCATCCTTAGAAAGACGAAGAGTGCGGGGAGATATGATAGAAGTATTTAAGTGGGTGAAAGAAATCAATAAAGGCGATATAGATAAAGTTCTTATAATATCCGAGCAGGATAGGACTCGGAGCAACGGATTTAAGTTGGATAAGTTTAGGTTTAGAAGGGAGATAGGAAGGAACTGGTTCACAAATAGTGTGGTGGACGAGTGGAACAAGCTTAGCAACTTTGTAGTAAGTGCTGGAACTCTGGAAAGTTTTAAAAGGAGGCTAGATAGATTCACGGATGATAGAGAGTGGTAGTAACTCTCGACAGGAGCTGCCATGCACAGACCAACCGGCCTACTGCAGACTCCTGATTTTCTGACGTTCTTATGTTATCACCACCACGACAGTTAACCAATAATCCACCTCCATACCCCCACCATCATCCCCCGCCCCTCTCACCCCCACCATAGCAGCAGATCAACCCATACTGTTGTTGTCATTCACCATACATCTTGACTCAGGTAACACAGACGGTATAGGGCGGCAGTTAACACGTACCCATATAGCTTTGTCATCACAGCAACACGTGGTGGCGGAACACGCGGGGGAACGTGCACCAGATGGTAGAGGGAGGGAGGGGATTGTGGGTGGGTATGGAAGGCCGCGAGGGAAGAGGGTGAGGTAAAGTAGAAGGGAAGGATGGAGGAAAATGAACGAGAGGGAGACTAGGTAGGAGGAGGAGGTGTGATAGGTAGCCCAGCCCCTACACCTAATAGTCAACCACCATCATCATCATCACTACTATTATTATTGTTATCATCATCAGACGAGAATCTAGATAAACAAAAACACAAAATAAATAGGACTGTTTGCTTAGTAGTGGTGCAGTGTGTGGTAGTAGTGGTGCAGTGTGTGGCAGTAGTGGTGCAGTGTGTGGCAGTAGTGGTGCAGTGTGTGGTAGTAGTGGTGCAGTGTGGGGGGCGGACAGCGACCGGGTGACACCAGTGATCCGCCCTCATGACACCTAACACCAGGATCACTGACCTGACACCTGACACTACCCCCCACACACGCACGCACGAGCACACACGCACACATTTCTTAAAGCGTAGTATGGCAAATTTTGTTGTGTTATAGTCTAGACGAGAGAACAGCAGTGAGAGACTGGGTGAGTGCGGCCACAGGGAGTCACCCAACACGGGGGTCATCGTCTCCCCGTGTTCGTTTATCTGAGCTAAGTGAGAGGTGTGCTGTATGATGCCTTACGTATACGACCAGGTCCAACACTGCCACGACGCCACGCCTGCCTCTGTTCACACGGGTCTTGTTCAATTATCCCAACACTAGTAAGTCACAAGGGCCTCACAGACAACTACTTGGTCTTTACTAACTCACACTCAACTAGTTGTAGCCGAGGCCCTCATCTTCAGCACCAGCTGCAGATGGCTCCAGCCCTCAGCCAGCTAGGAGGCTCAACTTGCACCACTACACTTAATCACTATCCAGTTACTACTGCCAACACATACGAGTACACAACACAAACAACCACCACTTACATAACTATCCATTGCAACACAAGATCAACACCACCCTTACCACGAGCTACCACCATTACCACCAGTCTACCACCATTGTCAGCAGTCTACCACCATTGTCAGCAGTCTACCACCAGCACACTAGGCATCATCTCCCTACCCTGGCTGCGGGAGACGGATGTTGTTATCAGGTGATGGAGAGTACGTGAGTTGACCTTATCTGTGGTGCCTGCAGCCCTGCGAGGAGGGGGGGGGAGAGGGAGGGGAGAGGGGGGAGGGGAGAGGAGGGGGAGGGGAGAGGAGGGGGGAGGGGAGAAGAGGTGGGCGATGTCTTCTCCCGGATGTGTGTACACGGGGTCAGGAAAGGCCATCTGTCTGACCTCACTACCACCACCACTATCATCCTCACTACCCACCATCACTATTCTCACACAACACACACACACACACACACACCAGACGCGTCAAACAGTAGCAAAATGTGTGGAAGGGAGGGTGAAGGGAGGGATGGGGGAGAGGAAGGGAGGTGAGGGAGGGTGTGTAAGTGGGTTGAGGGAGGATGGTATAGCAGTGTACATGTGGCACACAGCCAGACACAACTTGTTACAAAGCTTTTCCTGTACACACACACACACACACACACACACCTGGTCAGTTACACACTAGACGTCTGTGCAAGGTGAAGCGCAGATATATTTTTCGTGCCAGAATTAAGAGATGACCCAAAACTCCTGCCCTCGACAAGCTCCCTAACCTTCGGTGCGACCTTGAAGGTGACCCACCCGAGTATGACCATCTGGTGAACCTGTACTCCACCACTCTCGGGGGCATGTGTCGGCCAGGGAGGAGAGAGAATGTATTTATGTACACCTGTATAATGTACTCGTATATGTGTAGTGCGTATATACTGTACTTGCCCCGACACAGCAACAAGTAACTATCACAAGGGTGAGCGGCGCCGCCCTCACAGACAAAACACTTAGCCAAACAACCCGCCACGAGCAGCGTGCCGGGCACAAGAGGCTGCTGTACCCGGGGTCACTAAGACTTACTCTCCCGTGCTGACATCACTGGAACATCACCAACAAGCAAGTATCTGGGGGCATGAGTGTGCTGTACACGGAGTGAGAGGGACAACAGAGCTCTATAACCATACCAATAAGGCTCACTGCTCACACTAGCGTCACGGGAGCATAGGCCGTGTGTGAGGGGAGGCTGGCGCATAAGTGTCGTACTCCAAGGAAAGGGACAACACAATGCTACAACGAGGATGTCCATAAGGCTCACTTCCACATACTAGTGCCGCGGTAAGATGGACCGTATGTGTGTGTGTGGGTGTGGCGCTCCACTCTCCTGCCCCGATCAATGGCGACATTGCGGCAAGACCTTCAAGCGCCAGCCGCCACCACACATGATGCCGCTGTGTGGTGGGCCAGGTGTGTGTGGTGATGGACCAGGTGTGTGTGTGGTGGACCAGGTGTGTGTGGTGGACCAGGTGTGTGTGTGGTGATGGACCAGGCGTGTGTGTGGTGGTGGACCAGGTGTGTGTGATGGACCAGGTGTATGTGTGTGTGTGTGGTGGGCCAGGTGTGTGTGGTAGACCAGGTGTGTGTGGTGGACCAGGTGTGTATGTGTGGTAGACCAGGTGTGTGTGTGTGTGGTGAACCAGGTGTGTATGTGTGGTAGACCAGGTGTGTGTGTGTGGTACCAGGTGTGTATGTGTGGTAGACCAGGTGTGTGTGGTGGACCAGGTGTGTATGTGTGGTAGACCAGGTGTGTGTGTGTGGTAGACCAGGTGTGTGTGTGTGTGGTGGACCAGGTGTGTATGTGTGGTAGACCAGGTGTGTGTGGTGGACCAGGTGTGTATGTGTGGTAGACCAGGTGTGTATGTGTGGTAGACCAGGTGTGTGTGTGTGTGGTGGACCAGTAGGAAAACATATCTTTCTAATGTTTTGTGTCTCAACGAACCCTCCCCCCCCCCCTCTCCCTAGTCTTCCACAAAAACTAACGTACACACAAAGTTGCTTACGTACACATAAAGTTACTAACGTACACACAAACTTACTAACGTACACACAAAGTTAATAACAATCTCTGGCTTTAACACAAATATATTACAAAACGTTCATAAACTTTTTTCAGACGTACACGTGTTCACATTGTCCATACTAAATGAGAGAATTCCACTCAACCAAAACACACACTGGTGTTTTCCCCGGTGTGTGTGTGTGTGTGTGTCAACTTAACATTTGTACACCATTTACGGGGAAACAGACAGACGGACGGACGGACGGACCAGGTAAATCCCGGGTGAGCACCATAACGCAATGGAACTCACATTGTTACACACACACACACGTCAACACGCACACACAGTTACATACACGCACATAAGGTTACATTCTCGCACACATGGCAATACACACACACACATAATAAGGTTACATGTACGCACCCTGTAATACATCTGTCCCATCCACAATTAGAGAGAGAGAGAGAGAGAGAGAGAGAGAGAGAGAGAGAGAGAGAGAGAGAGAGAGAGAGAGAGAGAGAGAGAGAGAGAGAGAGAGTTATATCTTTAACTAAACACGTACACAGCAGCTGTCACCCTCAACAAAGTCGCCAAACTACATATAAAGATAAACAATAACAACAACACGTCGAGATACAGAAAAATTACTAAAGTGAGTCTATGTATTATGTAAAACACTTTATGACGACGTCAGTGTCCGTAAGGGTGTTACATGAGTATATCAAGAAGTACTACGGTACCTTACACACACACAGCAATACCAATGAGCGGAGAGGGAGGAAGGGAGTGTCAACAACGCCCCCTCCCCAAAGACGCATGGGGGAAGAGGGGGTAGGAATGAGGTGGAGGAATGCAGTCTAGGTTATTATATTGGAGAAGGGAGGGAGGGAGGGAGTAGACCCGTACTGGTTTGCACAAGGGGTTGAGTGAGGAGGGGATTTAGTGTCAACATAAGAGGAGGAACTATACTAGCTCCACCACGGAGGATCGCCGAGCAGACCGACTGGGAACTATTCAACGAAAAAGCTACAGCCAAACTTGAGGCCAAGGACATGACAATACTGAAGACCATAGACAATCAGCCGGTGAACAAAATAAATGTATAAATCAACACACGGTGTGAAGCCATACGAACAGCCTACCAGGAGGCCACGCCTCTCAAACGCAACAGAAGTCTCCCACACCCACGACAGACTCCAGAACTCATAGCCCTCACAAACCAGTTCCAACTGCTACAACAGAGAGCCGAGACCCATGGGTGGGACATCGTAAGCTACAATACATACAGAAGAATACGGGAGGAAATAAAAACAAGATCTCTGGAACAAAGCAACCTTAAATGGGCCGAAATAGTTGAACAACTCTCACATACATACAACGATCCAGGAGAGTTCTGGGGTCGAGTTAAGAGACTGAAAGGTTGCAGCCATAACGAGTCATCATATATAACTGACCACACAGGAAGTAAAATATATGACGACCAAGACAAAGACCCATAGTGAGGGACATATGGAGGAACATCTTCCCAATCACAAATGAAAAGAACAGGGGATTTGATGGTACCCGCGAGGAGCTCGTCCGGGGCCAGACACACCGCACTCAGCCTTCCCCTGAAATCATATGGGAGGATCTGAGAGTGGACAGCCCACTATCCAAACCAATCACCTCGAAAGAACTCAACACAGCCATCTCCAATACCCAAAATAAAGTCCCTGGTTATTCAGGCATCACCAAGGAGATCCTCAGCCACATAAACAACCCGGCCATGGAGAGACTGAGAACCACAATGAACGCTTGCCTGGCCTCTGGTTACTTCCCAACTAAATTCAAAGAGGCCATTATTACTCTCACACCAAAACAAGGAGAGAACACCGCCGTCCCCCTAAGGTACAGACCGATCTCCCTCCTCGAAGTACCTGGAAAATCCTAGAAAAAATCATCAATAACCTTCTGAGAAATCACCTGGAAACAACCAACAGAGTCAACTGCAGACAATTCGGGTTCAGGAAAGGGAAGTCCACCACAACAGCGATAGCCCTGGCATGTGAGAGCATAGCCAGAGCCGCGGCGAGTGGTAGACAATGTAATCTAACTCTCCGGGAGGTAGCGAAGGCATTTGACAAAGTCTGGCACGACGGTCTAAAATATAAGATCCTCCAACCCGGACTTACCACCAACATTGAAAAGCTGCCATCTTATATATTATCTACACAAGTGACGCCCCGCCTCCCACTAGAATAGGTAGTGAAGATATTATGAATGCAGATGACGTCACTCAAATAACAACACATCAAGGAAAATCGCGAGCATTACAGGTCGACAACACCAGGCGGGAATTAGAAAGGGTAAATAATTACGAAAAACAATGGAAAATCCAAACCAGTCTCCCAAAATTCACAGTGATACCCTTATGCAGAAGGAAAACCCATCCGTTAGTAACCAATAATGCCCAGATAGAATACAAAAGCAGAGGCACCCTCCTGGGCCTGCATATATCCACGACAGGTTACTCCCATCACGTCCACACCAGGAAGGAAAAGGCAAGATGAGAGCTGAGAAAACTATACCGCTTTGAAGCCCTTCCTGAGAAAATAAAACTCCGCCTGGTGACATCATTTATCACACCGATATTAACTTACCCAGCAGTACCTCTTCATACTATGAGCACCACTCAAATATTAAAATTACAGGTGGTCCAAAATGAAGCCCTAAGATTCGTCACAGGTGAAAGATACCCCTTCACCAGAACCACAGCCGAGATACATAGAGACCTGAGAATGAAACCCATCAACCAGCAGCTGCACCTGGCCAGCAGAGTCTGGCAAAAGATAGAACGATCAGAGCAAGAACTCCTTCAAAGACTCCCACCAGATAACGACAACAGCCATTCATGGTTCCCAAAAAGTTACCAAATCTCTAAAGGTCCGTTCCCACCCCCGACCTACACGGCCAGGGAATAGACAACCTCCCTAGACCAGCATCCGCCAGTAGGGTCGGCAGAATATGAAATAAGGTCCTTAAAACACCCATATATGGGACAGGGTAGAATGTCTAGTGCCTGTGTCGACAGACAATAACTAACCCATGACACAACCCTAACACACTATTAGCTTAGCGAGGTGGTCAGCCCGCCCTCTCTTACCTCCTCCTAAACTTTTTCAATTTCCGAACTATAACTTCCTTCACCCACCTGTAATCTTCTTTTGCCCCTCCTTTCTCTACACACAAAAACAGAGAGGCAGGGCGGGGTACTGGGGCACATAGGTGGGATCCTGCAGGAGGGGCGGGGAGGATGTGGCCAAACTAGGGGGTGAGGCGTTAGTGGCCATATTCCTATATTGGGGGGGCCAGGGTGGTGGAGGGGCAAGGATGGAAGCTGACTCCTGGACGGACGTGCCTGAGGTCACAGGCTCACCTGACACACACACACACACACACACACACACACACACACACTCTCTCTCTCTCTCTCTCTCTCTCTCTCTCTCTCTCTCTCTCTCTCTCTCTCTCTCTCTCTCTTTAGTACCCTACCCTACCATCACTACAACACCCTTCACTACCATCATCACCTTCTACCACAACTTTTTTGTAGAGAAAGAGAGTGAAAGAAGATTCGGGGTGGAGGAAGTTATAGTTCGGAAATTGAAGAAGTTTAGGAGGAGGTAAGAGAGGGCGGGCTGACCACCTCGCTAAGCTAATAGTGTGTTAGGGTTGTGTCATGGGTTAGTTATTGTCTGTCGACACAGGCACTAGACATTCTACCCTGTCCCATATATGGGTGTTTTAAGGACCTTATTTCATATTCTGCCGACCCTACTGGCGGATGCTGGTCTAGGGAGGTTGTCTATTGCCTGGCCGTGTAGATCAGAGGTGGTAACGGACCTTTAGAGATTTGGTAACTTTTTGGGAACCATGTATGGTTGTTGTCGTTATCTGGTGGGAGTCTTTGAAGGAGTTCTTGCTCTGATCGTTCTATCTTTTGCCAGACTCTGCTGGCCAGGGTGTGCAGCTGCTGGTTGATGGGTTTCATTCTCAGGTCTCTGTGTATCTCGGCTGTGGTTCTGGTGAAGGGGTATCTTTCACCTGTGACGAATCTTAGGGCTTCATTTTGGACCACCTGTAATTTTAATATTTGAGTGGTGCTCATAGTATGAAGAGGTACTGCTGGGTAAGTTAATGTCGGTGTGATAAATGATGTCACCAGGCGGAGTTTTATTTTCTCAGGAAGGGCTTCAAAGCGATATAGTTTTCACAGCTCTCATCTTGTCGTGGATATATGCAGGCCCAGGAGGGTGCCACTGTTTTTGTATTCTATCTGGGCATTATTGGTTACTAATGGATGGGTTTTCCTTCTGCATAAGGGTATCACTGTGAATTTGGGGAGGCTCTCTACCACCACCACCACCCCCACCTCACTACCACCATCAAAACCCAACAACCACCACCACCACTACCACCACCTCCTGCCACTACTACCATCACCACCACCACCTACCACCACCACCTCCTGCCACTACTACCATCACCACCACCACCTACCACCACCACCACCACCTCCTGCCACTACTACCATCACCACCACCACCTACCACCACCACCACCACCTCCTGCCACTACTACCACCACCACCACCACCACCTCCTGCCACTACTACCATCACCACCACCACCACCTACCACCACCTCCTGCCACTACTACCATCACCATCACCAAGGGTAAAGTCCTTAATGGCCACAGTTGTGCTCCTCAATACATGACCCTGACCGTGTGTAGGGCAGATGACCTCCTTCGCTCGTGTTCTTTCTTTACTTCTCTATTTCCTTCCCCTTCCTTTCTCTACCTCCTTCCCTCCTGTCTCTCTCTACCTGTAACACATTAACGTCTACACTACCATAAGTTAAATATCTCAGCTAACATGATAAACACTCGGGTTATCTCCTCTTCAGTGTTAATTGTCTTAAGTTAATAACAGTGACGTCTTAAACTAACATTTTACAACTAAACTCAAATTTCCTTCCCTCCAATGGCCCTGTTAAGATCAATCTAACACACCAGGTGGGTCATTAACCTAGCGTACCTGGCCACCTTTATCCCGTCTCTCCATTAACTTAACCACATTTATCTGAACCACTTAACTCTGCCGCTTACTGAGGTATCACTTAACACACGCGATCGATATGACGCTTCAAGATCTCTCTCTCTCTCTCTCTCTCTCTCTCTCTCTCTCTCTCTCTCCACATACGGTTAGGTTAGGTTAGATGGTGGTAGCGTGTGGCTTCATTAAACAAATAAAACATAACTGGTCCTTGAGTGTAAAGATTAGACTAAAATATTTCTATTTTTTTTGCAATGATACAATCTTCCGGTGTGTGTGTGTGTGTGTGTAGTCCAGCCTGGCGCCACAACTAGCACCCTTATCACACACACACACACACACACACACACACACACACACCTAGAACATCACTAATTAACACACGCATTATCTAGCTGGTTCTCTGTATATAAACACGTTCTTGTAACACACCAGACTACTTATATCTCTTAGTTATGTGGCCCCACGTCCTAACAGGCCCTAATCCAACCCAACCTAACCTAATCTGTCGTGGTGGGCCCCAGTCCTTGTGGTTAAGTTAGGTTATATTAGGTTAAGTGAGGTTAATCTTCATGTGAAATAACCTGGGGGGGCTAAGGTTCACGTAATCCCTAACTGGTGCTCCATTTAGTTTTATCAGAACAGAAGGTGATAGTTTAATGCAGGCAAGAGGGGGTGAGCCAGTGACAACCTTGAGACATGTAAGGTGACACAGTGAGTGAGGAGGGTGACAGGGGGACGGTGACACAGTGAAGGGGTGACACAGCTGGGGTGACACAAGGGGGGGGGGTGACACGGGAAGTAGAGAGAGGTGAGGGCTGACGTCTCCCATCAGAGGAACCTTCCGTGTAACATGACCCATTAGTCTCCCCCCCCCCCTCCCCTCGCTTCCCTACGTTTACAGGGGCCAGACACCAAGGGAGACCTCCAGCACGACTCAGGGAGGGAGAGAGGAAGGAGGTAATTCTGCTCAAGGGAGAGGAGGTGAGAGGGTGGGGGTGTAATATCTGCCACAGGAGGGACATGAAGAGGAAGTGTGGGGGAATGACTCCATGTCCAGGTAGAGGGGGGGGGAGGGGGGCAGAGGAGGTGAGAGAGGGGGGTGTAATATCTGCCACAGGAGGGACATGAAGAGGAAGTGTGGGGGAATGACTCCATGTCCAGGCAGAGGGGGGGGCGAGGGGGAGGGGGAAGAGGGGGGATTCTACTAACCGGATGAAGAGGAGTTCTGGGGAAGAGGGAGGAACTCAAAGAAGGGGGAAAATAGACGTCTGCAAGGTGAGGAGATGAAGGTGGTGTGGAGGGGTGGTGTGGAGGGGTGAGGAGGAGAGGGGAGGGGGGAATTTGTCACGGCCAGGCAAGCAAGTATCCAACACGAAGGTGGGGAGTGAGGAGGAGGAGGATAGGTAAGTGATTGTGTTCTGGGGAGGGATAGAAGGGGTGCGGGGTGTAGTGGGTAGAAGCCTTTTACAGAGAGGGGGGGCAGAGGAGAGGGGATAGGGGAGATGAGGGGAGAGTAGAAGAAAGAAGAGTAAGGAGGAGGAGGATGAATTTGAGACGAACAAGACTGGGTGAGGAGGAGGGAGGGAGAATTCGCCACGTCCGGTAGTTAGGTTGCAGAGCCGCCGCACTTATATACAGAAGGTCCACGACAACCACCCACCACCACCTCTCACTCTCCCTCACACCTCTTCCCCCACACACATACCATCCCTTCCTCTCTCTCGCATTACCCCTGCATCTCATAACCTTTCCTCCTGTCCCACACACACACCTTAATTCTACTCTTATCAGCTCTCTCTCTCTCTCTCTCTCTCTCTCTCTCCCATCATTACCAAACTTGTATTTCCCGACACGACACTTATCAAGGAACCAGCCAACGCAGGAAATGCAAGACCACGTCCCCGTGTGTGTGTGTGTGTGTGTGTGTGGTTTCTGACAATAATCGTGTTAATTTCCTGTTGTTATTCAGCATCAGAGTCATATAACTAAGTGTAAATTTATAATAATACGTATACCTTCACAATAAACAATTCTTTTGTTACCACGTGTGTAATAATATACTACTACTAATAATAATGCAATAATAATAGTAGTAAAACAACGATAATAATAATAAAAATACTACTACAGGAACATTGATAATAATAACTACAATAATTATAAACAATAAGTGAACTATCTCTAAATTGCTATTACGTAAAGGATTCGCTGTCTGTACCATTACTCAACACCACCACACACTCACGTCACCACCACCCAGTCCTGCCTCACACCCTCCCCTCTCTTGTTAATGACACACACACATACTAACCTCCCACACTCACAAGCCTCCCTCACACCTCCGCCCCATACCCACCCAACAAAATCTTACCCCTCTCCAAGACACCCTTTCTCCACCCCACACAACCCCCCTCCCCCTCCTCCCTTAGACCCCCCCCCCCTCTGACCATCCAGAAGAAAATCACAGCCCCTCCCATCTTGTTCAACAGACAGGCAGCTTGAAGTTGAATGGCTGGTGCCTGGCCTCCGTCCTCTCCCTTGCTCGCCCCCCCCCCTCCCCACAACCCCCTCTGTTTTTCGACCCCCACTAACTGCTGAGTCACCCACCCCTACCACCTCCCCCAACCCATCCTCCCATCGAAATAATTAATTAGACAAAAAATTAATTCATATGGTGCCGCTATAGTCTGCCCCGACACGACCATATGTTGCCTCCTGCCAACAGTACCTACCTATACTACCCCCAGGTACCGGCACAATACTACCCCCAGGTACCGACACAATACTACCCCCAGGTACCGACACAATACTACCCCCAGGTACCGGCACAATACTACCCCCAGGTTCCTAGCATCACAACACAACTGCCATGACTTAAATTACACAGAACCAGAGAGAGGAGGAGAGAGGAGAGGTAGGAGGAGAGGTAAGAGGTAAAGGGAAGCTGTGTTCATCAGACTTACCACTACTGGGGGGTTGGGGTTGGGGGCGGTGGCCGGGGTTGGGGGCGCGGGGGCCTCCCTGGGCGTGTCCCGCGCCTCCCTGGGCCCGCTGCTGGGGGCGTGGCTGCCGCCGCTGGAGTGCACCACGTTACTGTTGGTGGTGGCGTTAGCGTTGGCCTCGTTGGGGACGCTGGTAGTGTCGTAAAGTTTGTGTCTCTGCGCCAGGCGGTCGAGGGACGCCAGACGGTAGGTGTTGCCCGAGCTGGAGGAATACTTGGAGGTGAAGGTGGAGTTGTACCCAGCTGAGGGCTGGTTGATGGTGGAGGAGGTGGTGCCTCCGCCGCCCATGTACGACTTTTTCATGTCGTCGAGTCGTCGGAGGCGCGGTGAGCTGGAGTATGAAGGGGGCGTGGAGCCCGTCCTGAGGAAGGAGCTGGACCCCCCGACCCCCCCAGGCTGTGACGTCACCACCCGTCCCCCTCCTTCCCCGGCCCCGCCAGCCTCACCGTTCATGGCCAACACTCGAGTCCTCACCCCAACAGCCACGCTCCTCGCCTGCTCTGGATTTCCGCAACACGTCTCCACCGTGACTACCTTCACACTACCACGCCCACGCCCTCACGCCTCACGCCCACCCCACGCTGGATGCCTCACCAGTGTCCAGCTTCCTTCACGAGATGAATGACACGAACACAACAACACTCACTGACCCTCACGTGTACACCTTGCCTGATGATGCTGCCACTTATTCTCTCATTCAACCACTTAATTTGTACACTTTTTACACCTCAACTTGTCGTGTGGGGGGAGGGTGATGCACAACACTGATCACTACACTACCAAGCACCAACACCGCCTCAGCTGCTGTAAGTACGTGCTAGTAGGCGTAACACCGACGCTCTCTCTCTCCCTCTCTGCTTGGGCCTGTAAAATCAATGTGGCCGGGGGAGTATCGAACACATGGACTCACTATCCATGCTGAAAATAGTAACCCGAAGCACCACCACTACCTTTTATCGGGTGAGTCAGAGAGGCAGCGGTGTGTTATCTCTTGTTTGGGAGGGAGACCGTGGACGGGAGGGGGGACGGGATGGGATGGGATGGATGGAGTATAGGTCCTCCCGCGTGTTGTTGGTGTAGAGGTAGACTGCCAGGCTGGGGTTACGGCCGTGTCCGCCTCGCTCACACACCACTCACTCACTGACTGCTGGCTGGCCTGGCCTCCCAGACAACCCACACACACCCTGCTGCTGCTCCCTCCCGCCCCGCCCCTCCACACTCTCACGCACCTTAACACACTACACGCACTGTACACAAACATACACACGCTCATATTCCCATATACTGTACAATCCACACAGTGCATACACACACAACTTTCGTACACAGCCACGCACAGTACACATACACAATTACTACCCGCACGCATGAACGCGCACACAAACACACACGCACGCACCCACCCACCCTAACCTAAAGTAACACTGAATTAACCTTAGGTAGAAGAGGTTAGGTTAGGTTAGGTAAGGTTAGTAATAAGATTAGGTTAGGTTAGGTTAGGTGAGGTTAGGAATAAGATTATGTTACACAACTTAAACATCAGATGAAATAAGCTTGGGGGGGGGGGGGTGTTACAGGGTCCCGCTAAGGTTCAGGTGATATGTAATGACTACCCCTCCCCGCCCCTCCCCGCTATCTACACACAATCTTTTAAAGGCGGTCACTCCCGTCACTCAACACTGGTGGTGGAGGAGTGACGCTACAACAATGCCTTGGGTAACTCACCAAGGTAAAGGTAAACTGGTCATTACACGCCCCGTCACCACACAGTATATAGTGTGTTGAGTGACCTGGTGTGTGTGTGTGACCTGGTGTGTGTGACCTGGTGTGTGTGTGACCTTGTTTGAGTGTGACCTGGTGTGTGTGTGTGTGATTTGGAGTGTGTGTGACCCGGTGTGTGTGTGTGACCTTGTGTGCGTGTGATCCGGTGTGTGTGTGTGTGACCTGGTGTGAGTGTGACCTGGTGTGTGTGATCTGGAGTGTGTGTGACCTGGTGTGAGTGTGACCCGGTGTGTGTGTGACCTGGTGTGAGTGTGACCTGGTGTGTGTGTGTGACTTGGTGGGTGTGTGTGTGACTTGGTGGGTGTGTGTGACCTAGAGCGTGTGTGTGACCTAGAGTGTGTGTGTGTGTGACCTGGTGTGAGTGTGTGTGACCCGGTGAGTGTGTGTGACCCGGTGTGTGTGTGTGACCCGGTGTGTGTGTGACCTGGTGTGTGTGTGTGTGTAATGTGACCTGGTGTGTGTGTGACCTGGTGTGTGTGTGACCTGGAGTGAGTGTGACCTGATGTGAGTGTGACCTGGTGTGAGTGTGACCTGGTGTAAGTGTGACCTGGTGTGTGTGTGTGTGACCTAGAGTGAGTGTGTGTGTGTGTGTGACCTAGAGTGAGTGTGTGTGTGTGTGTGTGTGTGTTTGTGACCTGGTGTGTGTGTGTGTGACCTGGTGTGTGTGTGTGACCTAGAGTGTGTGTGACCTGGTGTGAATGTGACCTGGTGTGTGTGTGTGTGTGACCTAGAGTGAGTGTGTGTGTGTGTGTGTTTGTGTGACCTGGTGTGTGTGTGTGTGACCTGGTGTGTGTGTGTGACCTGGTGTGAGTGTGACCTAGAGTGTGTGTGACCTGGTGTGAGTGACCTGGTTTGAGTGTTACATATTATAGTACACACTGATACTCGGACTTGTGTGTACTGTAAATCTGAAAACACTTTACACCTATTTTACACTCACACACACACACACCATCTGTGAGGGAACCACTACACCACGTGAGGCCCCTCATAACACCATCTGTGAGGGAACCACTACACCACGTGAGGCCCCTCATAACACCATCTGTGAGGGAACCACTACACCACGTGAGGCCCCTCATAACACCATCTGTGAGGGAACCACTACACCACGTGAGGTCCCTCATAACACCATCTGTGAGGGAACCACTACACCACGTGAGGCCCCTCATAACACCATCTGTGAGGGAACCACTACACCACGTGAGGTCCCTCATAACACCATCTGTGAGGGAACCACTACACCACGTGAGGTCCCTCATAACACCATCTGTGAGGGAACCACTACACCACGTGAGGTCCCTCATAACACCATCTGTGAGGGAACCACTACACCACGTGAGGTCCCTCATAACACCATCTGTAAGGGAACCACTACACCACGTGAGGTCCCTCATAACACCATCTGTGAGGGAACCACTACACCACGTGAGGCCCCTCATAACACCATCTGTGAGGGAACCACTACACCACGTGAGGCCCCTCATAACACCATCTGTGAGGGAACCACTACACCACGTGAGGCCCCTCATAACACCATCTGTGAGGGAACCACTACACCACGTGAGGTCCCTCTTAACACCATCTGTGAGGGAACCACTACACCACGTGAGGCCCCTCATAACACCATCTGTGAGGGAACTACTACACCACGTGAGGTCCCTCATAACACCATCTGTGAGGGAACTACTATACCACGTGAGGTCCCTCATAACACCATCTGTGAGGGAACTACTACACTACATGAGGTCCCTCATAACACCATCTGTGAGGGAACTACTATACCACGTGAGGTCCCTCATAACACCATCTGTGAGGGAACTACTACACCACGTGAGGTCCCTCATAACACCATCTGTGAGGGAACTACTACACTACATGAGGTCCCTCATGACACCACCTGTGAGGGAACCACTACACCATGTTAGGTCCCTCCTAACACCATCTGGGAGGGAGTTACTACACTACGTGTTTGCTGTTCAACACCTACATTAATCTGTAGGTTCACTGTATGTTCCTTTACCTTTCTCTAATGAAGGCTTTTGTTAAACCACCAATGTATGTAATAAGTCATTTATGTCTTATGTATATTTTCAGCCTTCGGTCTGCAGAACTTTTTCAATAAACCGTTAATTATTATTATTATTATTATTACACACACAGTCAACCATAACAACACAAAAAGATGACCTCCCTCCGCCTCCTCACTCTCTCCCTCACCTCCCTCCGTCCTCACTCTCTCCCTCACCTCCCTCCGCCTCCTCACTCTCTCCCTCACCTCCCTCCGTCCTCACTCTCTCCCTCACCTCCCTCCGTCCTCACTCTCTCCCTCACCTCCCTCCGTCCTCACTCTCTCCCTCACCTCCCTCCGTCCTCACTCTCTCCCTCACCTCACCCCCCTCACCGTGGTATGTGTACACCAGCACCAACTCTCACACTTAGACGACTGATATAAATTTCCTTCCGTTCCGTGTTCACTTGTTGACTGGAGTGGTGGGGGGGGGGGGGGGGGGGGGGTGGTGGAGGAGTGGAGTTAAAGGAGTGTTCGTGGAGAGGGAACTGGAGGTGTGTCGTGTTACCTTCTCTACCCCTTAGTGATGTAACCCCCTGATTCCCCCCCCCCCCACCACCATCACCTCCTGCAGATTTTTTATTTTATTTATTTATTTTTTATTGGGCACCCCCCCCCCCCCCCTCCCTACATCCTTGTGTAAGGTGAAGCGCAGAAGCGTTTACAGAGCCCAACAGGGAAGCATGCTAAGTTAATGCTTGCCTTGTGTCTCATGAGTTAAGGGTGTAGAAGCCTGAAGAGTCAATGGTTTATGTCATCAAGTAATTGGAAGCTCCAACAACTTGTCCCTGAATACAAATTCGCAACTTTCGACTTACAGCAGGTACCTACTTTGCTGCTAGGTGAACAGGAACCAAGGGGACTAGGAAGAGTGTCCAAACAACTTCCGCCGGCCTGAGAATCGAACCCGTGACATCTTGCTTGGGAGGCAAGAACAGTGCCGCTCTACCACCAGCGCCCCCCTCCTACAGATCAACAAAACTCGCCACGTCCCCTCTGTCTCCAGCAACACCTACTTCAACAACACCTGTCCTTGCCTGGCCTCACCTAGCTGCAACACAGCAGTCCCTCTCCTAACTCAGCTACTACAACTGGGCCTCCTCCCCGTCTTTACTCTGACAATGTCAGGCCTTGTGCTCCCACCGGTGCCCCCCCACAACCCCCCTCCGGTGACATGACACAGATCATATTCCTCTTACACGAATTTACCAACCGTATTGAAAGACTCTTTGATACACTCTGTACTGCCATCTCCAACCTACACAGACTACCCCTGCCTCCAGCTGCTACCCTGTCACCCCCCTCTTCTGGTTTGACACAACCTGGTAGCCCCCCTGTGTGCCCCTCATGCTCACGGCCTACTCCATCGCCGCCTGGCATCACTGCTGGCGCCCACGCTACCGAGCCTGCCCATGTGTGCCCGCCTGCCCCCGTCCACCCACCGAACCTGCTCATGCACCCGAGGACACCACCCCGGCTCCCCGTCCCCCACCGGCATGCTGGCACCTGGGGCCCATCCACTCTGGTTCTCCACATCAATTGACCGCCATGCTAACATGCTAGTGGACTACGTATCTACCCCAAGAAGGACGTCCCTTACCAACCTCTCGACGTCCCCCTTGAAGCCGACACTACCGACGTACACGCCATCACAATCACACTAAAAGGTGTCAATGCCTATGGCCTGGCACTTGACATTATTAGGGACCTGCCACGCTTTGCCATAAACAGATAAATTGTACCGGGAATTGTCCCCCCACACACTCATCATCATTCTGTCACTTTATGTAACGTGCTGACAAAACCCATGACCCTTCAGGCTTTTACGCCCTTAATGCATGAGTCATTAAGGCAAGCATGAACTCCGCATGCCTCCCAGATTTGCACTGTAAACGCTTCTGCCTTCACCTTGCACAAGAAGGAAGGGGGTGCTCAATAAACTAGCCCACCTCGGGGGGCAATCTAATCTAAAAATCCATGAACAACAGGTATGGCGGGGTGGGGAGAGCCTCAGAGGTGCCTCATAGTCGCATCTTTAACACTGACTAACTGTATCGCTTCATTATCTTCCTTCCAGGGAACTACTGTACTGACAAAATATTGCAACGGGTAATAATAATTATAATAATAACAATAATAAAAGCAATAATAACAACAACATTAACAATAGTATTTATAGTAACAAAAGAGAGAGTAGTGTAGTGTAGTGTAAGAGTCATGTCACAACACACTATAAATAAACCTGTGGTGCCCTCAATAATTGGTCACGTTAAACCACAGCAGAGGGACCACCACACCACAGAAGGGAGGGAGGCACCACACCACAGCAGAGGAGGGAGGCACCACACCACAGAAGGGAGGGAGGCACCACACCACAGCAGAGGAGGGAGGCACCACACCACAGAAGGGAGGGAGGCACCACACCACAGCAGAGGAGGGAGGCACCACACCACAGAAGGGAGGGAGGCACCACACCACAGAAGGGAGGGAGGCACCACACCACAGCAGAGGAGGGACCACCACACCACAGAAGGGAGGGAGGGAGGCACCACACCACAGCAGAGGAGGGACCACCACACCACAGAAGGGAGGGAGGCACCACACCACAGCAGAGGAGGGACCACCACACCACAGAAGGGAGGGAGGCACCACACCACAGCAGAGGAGGGACCACCACACCACAGAAGGGAGGGAGGCACCACACCACAGCAGAGGAGGGACCACCACACCACAGAAGGGAGGGAGGCACCACACCACAGCAGAGGAGGGACCACCACACCACAGAAGGGAGGGAGGCACCACACCACAGCAGAGGAGGGACCACCACACCACAGAAGGGAGGGAGGCACCACACCACAGAAGGGATGAAGGGAGGGAAGGAGGGAGGTAGCAGCACAGGAGGGAGGGAAGGAGGCACCACAGAAGGCAGAGAGGGAGGGAGGGAGACAACAACACACTAACTGGGTCAGGTCAGCTGTGGTTACCTCATCTACGCCAGGGAAGTGACACAGTCATAGCTCACGTGACCAGCGGACCACGGGAAGGAAATTGCCAAACATAATTATCACCACACTTGAGGGTTTGGTACTGACACCTGACACTACTAAGACACCTGAGGGTTGGGAGTGGCACTATGACACCAGCCACTCATTGCGACACCTTTCTACACCTGTCTTGATAAAAGATTCAATTTATACACCATGTATGAAAGTTGAGAAGTCCGTGAAGACATGTCTCCTCGTTGTTTTAGAATTTTACTCTTATTTCCTGCACCTTCACCATCTCTTCCCTCTTCACGTACATCACACAGCAGTCAGATAACATATAACGATAATATATAATGATAACATTGTTTAACAACATATACAATGCATTTACAGCAGGTTAAAGAACTCCCCCCCCCCTTCCCCCCCTCCTTGAGGCGCCGGGGCTGACGTAATCTGGGAAAGTACTGACACAATTTTGGTAACGTCAGGAGGTATGTACACCCGCCTTCACTCATACCTGATACAGTGGGTGGCGTGGTTTGTGAGATGTGGCAACTGTGTATTTGTTTACATTGTATTATTATTAAAACTCCCAAAATGGCCCTAAAGAACTTCGCAATAGTGGCCAGACTATGGACACTAGACAGTGGGCAACATCTCACAGTCAGACTATGGACACTAGACAGTGGGCAACATCTCACAGAACGCACCAGCAACTGTACCAGGTGTAAGTGCAGGCAACTGTACATCCACCGACTTTACGCCCCTCTTAATGGACTTTCTATACTGTCGACATAGACCATAAAACATGTACACTGATGTCCTCTGCTAAGACACATTATAGTAGCGGTCCCTGTTCACACGCAGAGGTCCAGGGTTCGATTCCCGACTAGTGAGGTGTCGTGTATATACAGTATATATATTTCAGTAGTGTTAAACCCTATAACAAAACAAAGTCCTAATTAGCCCCAAGGTGACGGTGATGACGTAACACACACACAATACAATGTTACACACACTTCACACTTCCGCCGTCTTGGAGTCCATCAGTTAGTGAGTGTGTGTGTGTGTAAGTGTGTGTGTGTGTGTGTGTGTATGTATGACACACCATTGTACTTAGTTTATAAATATAAATTGTCAAGGAACACACACACATACATACATACATACATACATACATACATACAAAAATGAGAACATAAGATTAGGTGAATCCGCAAGGAGCTGATGTAACCAATCATCAATCTAACCAACCACGTGCCAAAACAATTCTGAAGTCCTAGCCAACCACGTGCCAGAACAAGCAGGAATCTTACCAATCACAAGCTAAAGTGATCGTGAATTTAACCAATCAGGAAGAGTCGTCAAGAAATAAGACTGGAGACGAAGTAACCAATGACAACTCGAGCTCAATCACAGGCCAAGTGAGGGTCGGGTACACTCACCTCACGTTCCTACACCACCTTAGTCAACCCCACGTAGGCACTGACAGACACACACAGACAACAAGTTCAATAGACAGTCTGACAAAGAGACAGAAAGACAGATACATAGACGGACAGAAGCAAACTGACGGATACATAGATACAAAGACAGATACATACATACAGAGACAGACAGATACATACAGACAGACAGACAGACAGACAGGAGTGCAAGTTGTCCCCTCTTCACAACACAAAAGGTCCAAATGTCTCACCTTTAAGGAATAATGTCACACAAAGTACCTCTGAGTTTGGTATTTCACGGCCATTAGTGTACAGTGCCTGATGGGACCACTACACACACACACGGACGGACACTTGTACACGGCTGGGTATTACAGTATACACAGATGGTGGAGAACACACACACACACACACACACACACACACACAATAGCAGAAACAGACAGGACAAAAATGATACAACGAGGCGGATATGGGGGCCTCCACACCTGCATAACCTCGCTAATAATACCCAATTAAAATCAACTTTCCCACGATGGTGACACCTGACGAGGCCGCCATGGTATTGATGACGTCACTACCGTGTGTGTGTGTGTGTGTGTGTAGTGTCCAGGAAGTAATAACTATGATATTCACAGTATATACAAGGTCTACCATTCACTGTACAGTATATAGACGGATTCCTACCACTGACACTATCACACTTGTCAATATTCAGGAGCGGATCCAGGGGTGGGAGGGGGAGGGGGGCGGAAGGGGTTCCTGGGGATCCGGACTCCCCCCCCCCCCTCTTTCCATCAGAAAATTCCATTACTCCTAATATCATGTGCCCATGGCCTCAAAATGCCCATGATATTGGTCAGATTTCAACCCCCCCAGCTGGGTGGGTTTGTTGTGCTCGCCATGTTCCCCCCACACAACTTCTTGATATTTACCACCACCATATAACCTAACCTAACCTAACCTAACCAATCTTATCTGACCCAACCTGACCGAGACTAAAATAATACGGAATAAATACCTAGAGAGTGACTGTGTAGTACAAATACTAGAGTATATTATAAAGAGAATTTTAATGAAAGAAAATGGAATCTTTTATGCATGAGAGAAAACAATAAAGGTGGGTGGCACTGCAGCGGTAACTCCTGTAGACGTGAACAGCCTCCAGGAACAACACAGTCTCTACAGCAAATGATGCAAACCTAACCTGACTTTATTTACCCTCGTCTTTATCCCGACATAAACTTAACTCACTCTACCCTATACAGTAGCTCAACTTACACCTAACTTAACCTTTATATATACTGCACCAGCTCAGCTTAGACCTAACCTAAGCTAAGCTAAGCTAACCTAACTAACCTAAGCTAACACAACAAACAAAAAAATGAAAGATCACCTGAAGTTTAGCCCCCTACACCCAACCAGCTTACATCACCTGACGGGCAGGGTTTAGTGAGTTTAATTATCAAGAGAAATAAGTTGGCTGGAAAGGGGACGGTGGTGGCTAAACTTCATGTGATTCTTAAGGTTCGTAATAACACTCATATATCCTGGACTATGATGGCGTCTGACCCTGTGTGTGTGTGTGTCCGGGTCTACATCTATTTATGGGACAATAATCAATACTGAGTCAGGCGTGGGTGGGGGGAGGAGGAGGAGGGGGGGGGGAAGGAGAGGGGAGGGGAGAGGCGGGGTGTTCTTACATACACTCAGTAGTCTCCAGAACTGTTCGTGACATCATAACCCGCCCTCACGTTTAACTCACTACATAAGGATTACACCAAAATATAATCCTATTCCTAACCCAATCACAATTCTAGATTACCTAACCTAACCCAATCACAAACCCTGAACTAACCTACCAATCACCACTACACGATTCACCTGGCATAGGATTTCACTGCTGAGATAGGATTGGGTACAACCAGTGGGAATCTTCCTTGGACTAAGCTAGGAGGGTCAAGAAACCTTCCAAAAGAGTCGAGTTACTTCACCTGGGAGAATCACCTGCCTAGTTGAGGGAGTTATCAAGACAATAGCTTTATTATACGTGCCCCGAGACACTAGTGAGGGCTACAGGTGTTGGTACAGGTAAGGCTACAGGTATTGGTACAGGTGTTGGTACAGGTAAGGCTACAGGTGTTGGTACAGGTAGGGCTACAGGTGTTGGTACAGGTAGGGCTTCAGGTGTTGGTACAGGTAAGGCTACAGGTGTTGGTACAGGTAAGGCTACAGGTGTTGGTACAGGTA
This sequence comes from Homarus gammarus, assembly GCA_958450375.1. Lineage (NCBI taxonomy): Eukaryota > Metazoa > Arthropoda > Malacostraca > Decapoda > Nephropidae > Homarus > Homarus gammarus. The sequence goes on along the minus strand of CAUDMG010000902.1, from coordinate 1,131,316 downwards.
AGGCTACAGGTGTTGGTACAGGTAAGGTTACAGGTGTTGGTACAGGTAAGGCTACAGGTGTTGGTACAGGTAAGGTTACAGGTGTTGGTACAGGTAAGGCTACAGGTGTTGGTACAGGTAATACTACAGGTGTTGGTACAGGTAAGGTTACAGGTGTTGGTACAGGTAAGGCTACAGGTGTTGGTACAGGTAAGGTTACAGGTGTTGGTACAGGTAAGGCTACAGGTGTTGGTACAGGTAAGGTTACAGGTGTTGGTACAGGTAAGGCTACAGGTGTTGGTACAGGTAAGGTTACAGGTGTTGGTACAGGTAAGGCTACAGGTGTTGGTACAGGTAAGGCTACAGGTGTTGGTACAGGTAAGGTTACAGGTGTTGGTACAGGTAAGGCTACAGGTGTTGGTACAGGTAAGGTACAGGTGTTGGTACAGGTAAGGTTACAGGTGTTGGTACAGGTAAGGCTACAGGTGTTGGTACAGGTAAGGTTACAGGTGTTGGTACAGGTAAGGCTACAGGTGTTGGTACAGGTAAGGCTACAGGTGTTGGTACAGGTAAGGTTACAGGTGTTGGTACAGGTAAGGCTACAGGTGTTGGTACAGGTAATACTACAGGTGTGGGTGGAGGAGAAAGGAAGAAAAGAAGAGAACTAAGGAGCAAAATAGGGAAATAAGACGAAGGGAGAAAATAAGAACACAAAAGAAGAACAAGGGAACCTACTAGGTGATGGACAGAAGACAAGGAGCGCCTGGCGTACGTCTCTAAGACAGACAGACAGACCTTAAAACCCCACCATCCTAGTGGAGTGGTTTAATCTGACAGCCTGACACGCCACCTGCCTTACATCCTTCCTCCCTCACAACAGTACACACACACACAAAGGTGATTATGGAGAGAGAGAGAGAGAGAGAGAGAGAGAGAGAGAGAGAGAGAGAGAGAGAGAGAGAGAGAGAGAGAGAGAGAGAGAGAGACAACAGGTTAATGAGGTGAGAGGAAGACAACTCTCACAAGTGGTCACCTGAGCCTTGTGAGAGGTGAGAGATAAGGAGGGAGTGAGAGGTGAGAGATAAGGAGGGAGGGAGAGGTGAGAGATAAGGAGGGAGGGAGAGATAAGGAGGGAGGAGGCAGTAATGTGATATTAACAAAAACACCAACACTTGACCATCTGTTGCAAGCAATGGATAAATCACTCCCCTCTCCTCACACTCCCTCCCCTCTCCTCACACTCCCTCCCCTCTCCTCACACCCCTTTCTCCTCACACTCCCCTCTCATCACACTCCCTCCCCTCTCCTCACACTCCCTCCCCTCTCATCACACTCCCCTCTCATCACACTCCCTCCACTTCTCCTCACACTCCCCTCCCCTCTCCTCACACTCCCTCCCCTCTCCTTACACTCTCTCCCTCTCATCACACTCCCTCCACTTCTCCTCACACTCCCTCCCCTCTCCTCACACTCCCTCCCCTCTCATCACACTCCCTCCCTCTCCTCACACTCCCTCCCCTCTCCTCACACTCCCCTCTCCTCACACTCCTCCCTCTCCTCACACTCCCTCCCCTCTCATCACACTCCCTCCACTCTCCTCACACTCCCTCCCCTCTCCTCACACTCCCTCCCCTCTCCTCACACTCCCTCCACTTCTCCTCACACTCCCTCCCCTCTCCTCACACTCTCTCCCCACTCCTCACACTCCCTCCCCTCTCATCACACTCCCTCCCCTCTCATCACACTCCCTCCCCTCTCATCACACTCCCTCCCCTCTCCTCACACTCCCTCCCCTCTCCTCACACTCCCTCCCCTCTCCTCACACTCCCTCCACTTCTCCTCACACTCACTCCCCTCTCATCACACTCCCTCCACTTCTCCTCACACTCCCTCCCCTCTCCTCACACTCTCTCCCCACTCCTCACACTCCCTCCCCTCTCATCACACTCCCTCCACTTCTCCTCACACTCCCTCCCCTCTCCTCACACTCCCTCCCCTCTCATCACACTCCCTCCCCTCTCATCACACTCCCTCCCCTCTCCTCACACTCCCTCCCCTCTCATCACACTCCCTCCCCTCTCATCACACTCCCTCCCCTCTCCTCACACTCCCTCCCCTCTCCTCACACTCCTCCCCTCTCCTCACACTCCCTCCACTTCTCCTCACACTCCCCTCCCCTCTCCTCACACTCCCCTCCCCTCTCCTCACACTCCTCCCCTCTCCTCACACTTCCCACCTTCCTCTCACATTTTCCCTCTTCTCGTGACAGTCCCCTCATACTTACCTCCCTTCCCTTACTTGCCCATACCACCCCTCACCTGCCCCTACCACCCCTCACCTGCCCATACCACCCCTCACCTGCCCCTACCACCCCTCACCTGCCCCTACCACCCCTCACCTGCCCCTACCACCCATCACCTGCCCCTACCACCCCTCACCAGCCCCTACCACCCCTCACCTGCCCCTACCACCCCTCCACTTCTTCATTAATTACTAGTTAACGAGGGCGCCAGCCATAACTTCAGGTGATTGACTAATTAATAACAAGACTACAGCCAGGTAATACACATGAATATTCCAGCGGCGGTGAGACACTCCAGGAGGGGTATAGGGCCGGGGGTGTTGTCCCGGGTGTAGAGGGAAGGTGTGGGCATCAGGGAACACACACACACACACACACACACACACACACACTTCACTGCACCGTTCCTATCTCATTATCCTTTAACTGACTGCTCTCAGTATCCCGCCCGCCCACTTCTCACGCCCCTCCTGCCCGCCCACCTCTTACGCCCCTCCTGCCCGCCCACCTCTCACACCCCTCCTGCCCTCCCTCCTCTCACGCCCCTCCTGCCCTCCCTCCTCGAGTACTACTTCCTCCGAGTGTGTAGGTGTGGCTGGCCTGGTGGTCCTCAGCACCACATACTTGAGGGTCACCTGCCTGGCGCCGCTCACTCCCATTAAACACCCAAATACCCCTTTTTTTTAGTAGTGGAAGTAGTATTAGGAGTAGTAGTAGTAGTATTAGGAGTAGTAGTAGTATTAGGAGTAGTAGTAGTATTAGGAGTAGTAGTAGTATTAGGAGTAGTAGTAGTATTAGGAGGAGCAGTAGTAGTAGGAGAGAATTCAGAACGTTGATCAAGGCAGCTTCACTCCTCTGGTGGGATGGGACCAAGTGCAAGATGCTTCTACGCCAGACTCGTGGAGGTGATCTCTGAACAGAAGCAGCAGCCCAGAAGTTATGTTACAGCCTGGATGAGATGTCGACTGTCCTTCTCTCTCCTTAGGTCTGCATTGCTCTGCCTCAGGGGAACAAGAGCATCGACCCCAAAGCCGACAACAGTCGAAGATACAAAGTCATTGACTATGAGGCTACAGTCACTGAATGCCGCATAGCTCTGCGGCTCAACTAACTCAACAGAGCCAGGGTCGCTACTTATGTATTAGGATAGTTAATATTAAGGTAATAAAATGGCGGCGAAGGTGTGGCTATTGGGGGAGGCTGGAGGCCACGCTTTATTTATTTTTTATTATTAATATTAGTAATAGTAGTAGTAGTAGTAGTAACAATAGCGATGGTAGTAGTTGTGGTGGTGATAGTGGTAGTAATGGTTGTGGTGGTAGAGGGCCACTGTCCCGGTACAAGGGCCCTCCTACACCACTGTCCCGGTACAAGCACCCTCCTACACCACTGTCCCGGTACGAGCACCCTCCTACACCACTGTCCCGGTACAAGCACCCTCCTACACCACTGTCCCGGTACAAGCACCCTCCTACACCACTGTCCCGGTACAAGCACCCTCCTACACCACTGTCCCGGTACGAGCACCCTCCTACACCACTGTCCCAGTACAAGCACCCTCCTACACCACTGTCCCGGTACAAGCACCCTCCTACACCACTGTCCCGGTACAAGCACCCTCCTACACCACTGTCCCGGTACAAGCACCCTCCTACACCACTGTCCCGGTACACAGGAGGCGTGGGACCAGTGTCATGTAGCAGATCATCCCTGTACAGTAATATGTGCCGGTAGGAGCCACAATGATAGTGGTAGCTGAACCTGACTCACCCTGACACTACGTCTCTGGGGAGGGTGAGGGGGGGTGAGGGGGGGAGGGTGAGGGGGGTGGAGGAGGAAAGGAGGGGGGGGAGAGGGGTAGAGGGATGAGGGAAGGATAAAAGGAAGAATGCAGGTAAGGGTACAAGAGAAGAGAGGAGAGAAAAATGAGGAAAGAGAAAACGGAGTGAGGGGAGTAGACGATAAGTGGAGTGAGGGGAGTAGACGATAAGTGGAGTGAGGGGAGTAGACGATAAGTGGAGTGAGGTGGAGGGGAAGCGTCATTGTAGCTCAGAGCAAATGATGATGCAGGAGTAGGTGAGGGAGGGAGGGAGAGGTTAGGTTAGAACGAGGATAGAAGATGTTGAGAGTGTGAGGGGAAAGATAGAAGGGACGAAGAGCAGAGATGATCAGGTTACACACGCAGGCCTGCAGGGAGGGAGGGAGGGAGGGAGGCAAGCATGGAAGCAGGGAGAGAAGCAGGGGAGAAGCAGGGAAGGAGGGAGGGGAGGGGGGAAGTAACACAACGTGATAACCAACTATCAACACCACATTAAGACTTTGCTGGACATGAACCACTCCCGCTACACATTCCTCACGCAGCGCCACATAACGCCCGATCTTCACGCGTACCACTACCACCACACCCACTTGATGACACACACAAGTGCAGGTAACAGATGACGAGGAGGAACACGCGATAAATGGCCAAGACGAAGAAGAAGAAGAAGAAGAAGAAGAAGATAGTGGGGTTAAGGATATGTACAGGAGTCATTGATTAAGGAGGAGGAGGAGGACATTCCTGGACGTCTGCCGCCGCCAGAAGGATCCCTTCACCGCCTCCACCCGACCGCTTAAACTGGCGCCCCGACCCCACCCCGTCCCGCCACCCCACCCTACAGTAGATCTTGACCACCACCCACCCACACCACCCATCCTACCATCTCCTCCACCCACCCTACCATCTCCTCCACCCACACCACCCAACGCACGTAGCTTAATGTATCTCTTGATGTTAGTACACACACACCCTCTACCCTACCACCTGATCCTCCCTACCCCAGTTGCACTACCACAACTACTACCACCACCACTACTAACATCACCACCACCACCACTACTATCACCACCACCACCACCACTACTATCACCACCACTACCACCACTACCATCACCACTACTAACATCACCACCACTACCACCACCACTACTAACACCACTACCACCACCACTACTATCACCACCACCACAACAACTACCACCACCACTACTAACACTACCACCACCACTACTATCACCACCACCACCACCACTATCACCACCACCACAACTACTACCACCAACACTACTAACATTACCACCACTACTAACACTACCACCACTACTATCACCACCAACCTCCTCCTTTGTACACCACTACCACCACCACCACCACCACCACCACCACTACCAGCCACCACCACCACTACCACCACCACTACCAGCCACCACCATCACCACCACTACCACCACCACTACCAGCCACCACCACCACCACCACACCACCACCACCACCACCACTACCAGCAGCATCAACACTACCACCACCACTACCAGCAGCATCAACACTACCACCACCACCACCACCAGCCACCACCACCAGCCACCACCACTACCACCACCATCACCACCACCACCACTACCAGCAGCATCAACACTAGCAGTATAAGCAGCTCCATTATTATCAGTAACAACAGTAAGAGCAGCAGAGCACCACTGTTGAAGGAAGAGAAGAAGCAGACACAGGAGGAGGAGGAGGAGGAAGAGGAGTAGAAGCAGAGCGGTACAGTAAGCAGAAGACGACAACTTGGCGTCATAAGAAATGTGTTGAAGGCACCGCGGCACATCCCTCCCCGCCCACTGCTGAGGGCGGCTCTTAATCCCCGCTACATACCCACCCACAGCTAAGGGTGGCTCTCATTCTCACCACCCATCGACCACTACCATCACCACCCCGACCCGCCAATTAAATAAGAAACCGTAGCTCAAGAAACAGCTGGTGTGGGGGGGGGGGGAGCCACACGCCTGGAGGATGACGGGGTAGGGGAGGGAGCCACATGCCTGGAGGATGACGGGGTAGGGGAGGGAGCCACACGCCTGGAGGATGACGGGGTAGGGGAGGGAGCCACACGCCTGGAGGATGACGGGGTAGGGGAGGGAGCCACACGCCTGGAGGATGACGGGGTAGGGGGGGAGCCACATGCCTGGAGGATGACGGGGTAGGGGAGGGAGCCACACGCCTGGAGGATGACGGGGTAGGGAGGGAGCCACACGCCTGGAGGATGACGGGGGAGGGAGGGAGCCACACGCCTGGAGGATGACGGGGTAGGGAGGGAGCCACACGCCTGGAGGATGACGGGGTAGGGAGGGAGCCACACGCCTGGAGGATGACGGGGGAGGGAGGGAGCCACACGCTCAGGGTTCCCATCACCTGAAGATTAGCCTCCCCCGTTTAATTCACCTGGTGGTTAAACATTCTAAGTCTACCTAGGGGGTAAGGCAAGAAGGAAGGAAGGAAGGAAAGAAAGTAGGTAGAATGGAAGGATAAAAGGGAAGAAGGACAATAAACAAGTTGAGGAATGAAACAGGTGAATGATATGAGAGAGAGAGAGAGAGAGAGAGAGAGAGAGAGAGAGAGAGAGAGAGAGAGAGAGAGAGAGAGAGATAATATTAATACCAATAAAAATAAACGTAATCTGGTTTCAAATTCTGGCGTCGGGTGAGATTGAGGGGGGAAGGGGGGAGGGGGGGGGAGGGGGGGGAGGAGGGGAGGGGGGGAGGAGGGGAGGGGGAGAGGGGGGAGGAGGGGAGGGGGAGAGGGGGAGGGGGAGAGTGGGAGGGGCAAGGAGAGAAGTGGGAGAAGAGAGAACAGAAAGTGGGGAGAGAGGGTGAGGAGAGAAGCCGTCTGTGTTGAGATAAGGCTGGGGGAGACAACGTGCGCCAGGCTGGGGGAGACAGAGAGAGAGAGGGGAGGGAGAGAGGGAAGGGAAAGAGAGCGAGAGAGAGGAGAGGAGGGGATAACAAGAGGAAGAATAAGTAGAGGAGGAGGAAGAGGGGGAAGGGAAGGGGCGGAAGGTGGCTGGGTTAACGCAGGAAGCCGTTCATCTGGGCCACACCTAAGACTCCCCATCACTGAGTCTGTCCCCTAATTGGTGGTGTTAGGTTAGGTTAACAGACAGACAATGATATATGCAACAGGTATAAAGTATATTGTCTACACACACACACACACACACACACACAAGGCAACACGACTCAAGGAATCCTCATTTTTCAGGTGGAGAACTAAGCCAGAGTTGAGTTACCCCGGCACGATGGTGTCTCTCTCTCTCTCTCTCTCTCTCTCTCTCTCTCTCTCTCATCTCTCTCTCTCCTCCCCACATCCCCTCTCCTCCCCACATCTCCTCTCCTCCCCACACCCTCTCTCCTCCCCACACCCTCTCTCCTCCCCACACCCCCTCTCCCCCCCACATCCCCTCTCCTCCCCACACCCTCTCTCCTCCCCACATCCCCTCTCCTCCCCACACCTTCTCTCCTCCCCACATCCTCTCTCTTCCCCACATCCCCTCTCCTCCCCACATCCCCTCTCCTCCCCACACCCTCTCTCCTCCCCACATCCCCTCTCCTCCCCACACCCTCTCTCCTCCCCACACCCCCTCTCCTCCCCACATCCTCATAAGGGCACCATCCTGCCTACCATCATAACCACCCACTAACTCACGCTGTCACCCATTCAGGCACGTCTCTCCCCTCCCCCACACTACAGTCTCCCCTCACCCACACTAGTCTCCCCCCCCCCCCCCCCCCCCAGGCTTAGTCTTGTAAGAAGCAAAAGGCGGGCGAATGTTTGTTTGGCGCAGGAGAGAGAGAGAGAGAGAGAGAGAGAGAGAGAGAGAGAGAGAGAGAGAGAGACTCACTCCACAGCCCCCTTACGTGTGTGTGAGTATGTAATAATAATAATAATAATAATAATAATAATAATAATAATAATAATTACCGGTTTATAGAAAGAGCATGGCAGCCGGCGGGTCTGAAAATATACAGTTACGTGAATGTAAGTGTGTGTGTGTGTGTGTGTGTGTGTGTGTGTGTGTGTTCCCTCAGTAACACAACAGCAACACAATACTGTACATCGAGGCTGGAGTCTTTCTCTCTACCAATTATTTAATTAATAAATGACAAGAGCTAATGACACTAAGACTATTCTATTACCATCACCACTTTCTCTACTGAACCGTCATTAATGTCTTTATACAGGATATTGTTGTTGTTATTGAGAGACGTGGGCGTGAGAGGATAACCCAGCCGCCCACACTGAGAGAGACGTGGGCGTGAGAGGATAACCCAGCCGTCCACACTGAGAGAGACGTGGGCGTGAGAGGATAACCCAGCCGCCCACACTGAGAGAGACGTGGGCGTGAGAGAGGGGTACCAGCGTTTAGTGAGTTAACCTTTTCTCCACGACCAAGTTATTCTAATTGAACCATAACGACTACTGAACTATCCACCACAAGTCCTCATTCACTTAATTCACCATTCCTTGAGTACTATGACGTCATTTCTTGAGTACGATGCCATCCCCTTGAGTACGTTGACTTAATCCCTCGAGTACGATGACAATCTATTGAGTACGATGCGAACAACTTGAGTACAATGACTTGAGTCCATAACTCTCCTCGCCACAGCACAGTCCATAGCGACACAAACCGACGGACGGACATTAAAACCCGACAGAGAGACACAAAAGCCGACGGGCGGACACACAAAAGCCGACGGGCGGATGAAAGACAATAAAAGGAGGAGCATACAGTTTAAACTCACCTCAGGACGACCAGTGAATGACAACGCACACGCGCACACACACACACCTCAACACAGCACAACACACCTCAACACACCACAGCACATCACAACCCCACTTGTTTACTTAATTTTCATAAGGACCCCCCCCCCCCCCCCAAGATCACAGTTCCTACAGAGGGGGGAGAGGGGAGGGGGTATTAATGGTCGTCCCGCTTGTTTCCTCGTTTCTCCGGCGACAACTGGGGAACTAGGAAGGTAACATTGGGACACACTAGTGACCAGGTGTTGTGACTACGTGTAATATATTTAGTTGACTCGTGTGTTATATTTAAGGCATCGGGAACAGATGAACAGAATAAACACACTAGCTGGTAATGAGAAGAACAAGTAACACAGCTGTAGGTGTTAAGGAACATCTCACTGTTGCTGGTAATGAAGTAACAGTCAGTACTCACCGCTGTTTTAGGTGACGCGGGTGATGGAGGTGTGGTGCCCGTGTTGTTGTTGTCGTTGGTGGTGGTGGTTGTGGTGGAGGAGACGCCCGAGGTGGTGGAGAGCGGCGTGGTGGGGGTGGAGGCGGGCGTGGAGGCGGTGGTGTTGGTGGTGGCCGGTGTGGTGGAGGCGCCCGACGGTGATGAGGGAGTACACAGAGCCATGTCCGACACCGAGGCGGGCGGGGTGGGCGGCAGGACGGTGGACGGCAGGGCAGTGGGCGGGCCGCCATTAGCCGTGGGCGTAGGCAGGGTGAGCGGGAGGGGCGGCGGGGCGGTGTCGGTCATGATGGGGCGGCCAGGTGGGTGGCAAGAGGGAGAAGACACAGAAGTAAGTTAATTAATTGAAACACTGTAACACTATTGTACTGTATACTCCCTCAAGTACACTACAGTACAGTACACTCTTTCCTCCACAAATCTGTACAATAGTGCCAACAGTAAATTCACTAGTGTTATGTATGTATGTGTACCAGTTCAGATATTGGTGTACAAGTAAGTACACCTATTGATCAGTCTCTCCCACACACGAGAACCGCACTGTCCCGCTGTACACCACCACCACACACAATGTACAACACCACCACACTGTACAACACCACACACTGTACACCACCACCACACTCTGTACACCACCACCACACACTGTACAACACACTACACCAGTAACACAGTCTGGCCTTCTACACTGTCTCTTGTTTGTCTCCTGCTAATATATCCTGTAAATATCAACACGTGACAACATCAACACTGACACGTGACAACATCAACACTGATACGTAACATCAACACTGACACGTAACATCAACACTGACACGTGACAACATCAACACTGATACGTAACATCAACACTGACACGTAACATCAACACTGACACGTGACAACATCAACACTGACACGTGACAACATCAACACTGACACGTGACAACATCAACACTGACACGTGACAACATCAACACTGACACGTGACATCAACACTGACACGTGACATCAACGTCAACACTGACACGTGACATCAACATCAACAAAATCGACGTAACTAAGTGCTTCTCTGTAACGAGTTGAGAGAGAGAGAGAGAGAGAGAGAGAGAGAGAGAGAGAGAGAGAGAGAGAGAGAGAGAGACCACCTAATTAACAAGACTCAACAGCTAATTTATGAAACAAGAATAATCATGACCTATCCCCTTGAGTACGATGATTAACTAATCCTTGAGTACGATGATTAACTAATCCTTGAGTACGATGACTTAACCCCTTGAGCACAATCACACAACCATTTGAGTACGAAAACTTGTCATCATAATAATAATAATAATAATAATAATAATAATAATAATAATAATAACAACAACAACAAACGCCATGAAGTCACAGCGCCACCACTCGGGGAAAATGTGTACTATTGCCCCCCCTCCCCACTAACCAACCTACCTCTCTTCCTGAGTTCCCCCTATCCAAGCCCCTACTCTCCTCCCCATCCCCCCCACCCCTATTTATCTCCCCTATCCTCCCCCCTGCTCCTTACTCCCCACTTCACCTCTCCCTAGGACTGGTACAATAGGGTGGGCTAACTCCGGCACTTGGCGGTACAATATTACACAATCCTCTCCCCTGTGGTGGCCCTTGTACAGTACAGCTGACGGCAATATAAAAGTACACAAGTAATGATGACGACGTTTAAGAATAACAATAATTTAATAAGTATTCGGCCACCAGGATCTATTAGGGTGAGAGAGGCCACACAGGTGTTCCTTGAAGGAGGAGAATAGGCAGGTGTGAAAGGTAGAATGGATGGTGAAGGGGAGTGAGTGATGACTAAGACAGATGTTTATAAATTAGGAGGGGGAGGGAGGGGGAGGGGGAGGGGGAGGAACTATACAAGGCGCCCCTCAGGTGGGGAAAGTGGCAGGGCGGGTGATGGCCAAACGCTTGACACAAACACACCTCTTATAACACCTCTAACCCACGATCCTGCCCACACTGCATAGGAGCAGCCCACGACCCTGCCCACACTGTTTACAGCCCACGACCCTGCTCACACTGTATACAGCCCACGACCCTGCTCACACTGTATACAACCAACGACCCTGCCCACACTGTATACAGCCCACGACCCTGCCCACACTGTATACAGCCCACGACCCTGCCCACACTGTATTGGAGCAGCCCACGACCCTGCTCACACTGTATTGGAGCAGCCCACGACCCTGCTCACACTGTATACAGCCCACGACCCTGCCCACACTGTATACAGCCCACGACCCTGCCCACACTGTATACAGCCCACGACCCTGCCCACACTGTATACAGCCCACGACCCTGCTCACACTGTATACAGCCCACGACCCTGCCCACACTGTATAGGAGCAGCCCACGACCTTGCCCACACTGTATACAGCCCACGACCCTACCCAGGTACCAACTTGACCACAACACCTGGTGCACTTCAACAGAATCTCAAGGGCCCGTAAATTATATTTTCCTCTTAAATAAACACAAGAATACTTACTGCACTTCTCCCTCACAAAAGTTACCACATAAAGATATTTCCTCAGACAGGTACTGTAGAAGGGGTAGTGGGTACTGTAGAAGGGGTAGTGGGTACTGTAGAAGGGGTAGTGGGTACTGTAGAAGGGGTAGTGGGTACTGTAGAAGGGGTAGTGGTACTGTAGAAGGGGTAGTGGGTACTGTAGAAGGGGTAGTGGGTACTGTAGAAGGGGTAGTGGGTACTGTAGAAGGGGTAGTGGGTACTGTAGAAGGGGTAGTGGGTACTGTAGAAGGGGTAGTGGGTACTGTAGAAGGGGTAGTGGGTACTGTAGAAGGGGTAGTGGGTACTGTAGAAGGGGTAGTGGTACTGTAGAAGAGGTAGTGGTACTGTAGGAGGGGTAGTGGTACTGTAGAAGGGGTAGTGGTACTGTAGAAGGGGTAGTGGTACTGTAGACGGGGTAGTGGTACTGTAGAAGGGGTAGTGGTACTGTAGAAGGGGTAGTGGGTACTGTAGAAGGGGTAGTGGTACTGTAGAAGGGGTAGTGGGTACTGTAGAAGGGGTAGTGGGTACTGTAGAAGGGGTAGTGGTACTGTAGAAGGGGTAGTGGGTACTGTAGAAGGGGTAGTGGTACTGTAGAAGGGGTAGTGGGTACTGTAGAAGGGGTAGTGGTACTGTAGAAGGGGTAGTGGTACTGTAGAAGGGGTAGTGGGTACTGTAGAAGGGGTAGTGGGTACTGTAGAAGGGGTAGTGGGTACTGTAGAAGGGGTAGTGGGTACTGTAGAAGGGGTAGTGGGTACTGTAGAAGGGGTAGTGGGTACTGTAGAAGGGGTAGTGGGTACTGTAGAAGGGGTAGTGGTACTGTAGAAGGGGTAGTGGTACTGTAGAAGGGGTAGTGGTACGTAGAAGGGGTAGTGGTACTGTAGAAGGGGTAGTGGGTACTGTAGAAGGGGTAGTGGTACTGTAGAAGGGTAGTGGTACTGTAGAAGGGGTAGTGGGTACTGTAGAAGGGGTAGTGGGTACTGTAGAAGGGGTAGTGGGTACTGTAGAAGGGGTAGTGGGTACTGTAGAAGGGGTAGTGGGTACTGTAGAAGGGGTAGTGGTACTGTAGAAGGGGTAGTGGGTACTGTAGAAGGGGTAGTGGTACTGTAGAAGGGGTAGTGGTACTGTAGAAGGGGTAGTGGGTACTGTAGAAGGGGTAGTGGGTACTGTAGAAGGGGTAGTGGTACTGTAGAAGGGGTAGTGGTACTGTAGAAGGGGTAGTGGGTACTGTAGAAGGGGTAGTGGTACTGTAGAAGGGGTAGTGGTACTGTAGAAGGGGTAGTGGGTACTGTAGAAGGGGTAGTGGGTACTGTAGAAGGGGTAGTGGTACTGTAGAAGGGGTAGTGGTACTGTAGAAGGGGTAGTGGTACTGTAGAAGGGGTAGTGGGTACTGTAGAAGGGGTAGTGGTACTGTAGAAGGGGTAGTGGTACTGTAGAAGGGGTAGTGGGTACTGTAGAAGGGGTAGTGGTACTGTAGAAGGGGTAGTGGTACTGTAGAAGGGGTAGTGGTACTGTAGAAGGGGTAGTGGTACTGTAGAAGGGGTAGTGGGTACTGTAGAAGGGGTAGTGGTACTGTAGAAGGGGTAGTGGGTACTGTAGAAGGGGTAGTGGTACTGTAGAAGGGGTAGTGGTACTGTAGAAGGGGTAGTGGGTACTGTAGAAGGGGTAGTGGTACTGTAGAAGGGGTAGTGGTACTGTAGAAGGGGTAGTGGGTACTGTAGAAGGGGTAGTGGTACTGTAGAAGGGGTAGTGGGTACTGTAGAAGGGGTAGTGGGTACTGTAGAAGGGGTAGTGGGTACTGTAGAAGGGGTAGTGGTACTGTAGAAGGGGTAGGAGGTATGGCTGGAGGGGCGGGGTGTGGTACAAGCAGCTGTGGCAGTCGTGACCCGCCCTGCACCACCCCACACTCACGTTACATCTTAGTCCATGCAGTAATGTGGCTCTCTCTCTCTCTCTCTCTCCCCAAACAAAGCTATGCACTAAAACACTTGTGGTCACACGTCACAGCGTAACGTCTTGACTATGCGTTAAACCGTTCAGTTACGTAACGCCTAGCCACCATCACACGGAACACGGTGATGCTGGCTGCAGTAACGGTCACATCTCATCAGGAGCGTTACGTCCTAACTAAAGTTACCCGTCACATTACTGTAACAACCTCAACATTTTCTCGAGAGTAACGATGTCACTCACGCGATACGCCGTCACATTACGATATCAATTATGTAACACCATCTTACACACTGGGTCAAGGAGATAGTTATCGTAACACTGCCGTAACAAGTGCTTTACGCCGTCACATGAAAACTAAAGTTGCTACGGAGCACCAACCAGCATTATGACCTAACCGCAGTGAAGCGTCACTCACACTTCTCCTGAGACAGTCAGGTTCAACACTGATTACCTTAACACCACGTCACAACATTACCGTCATACCGTCACAATACCTTAACATTCTTGCTACTTAACACCACAGAGCATCGTCACAGTCACAGAAGCGCCGTCACACGTTACCTGAAGCACCGAGTCATAACCGTAACACTTAAACAACAGCGTGACGGGGTGACTGTACTGTAGGTGTTCATCACAGTACACTTGGTGATCATTACCATAACACCACCAGTCACTAGAGCGTCACACACCTGTAACGCTCTACCACAACATTTCGTCTCGTCACACCAATAGTGCCACCTCGTTTGTCACCTGTGTTAGTAACGGACAGGTGACTACATGGTAACATAACGCACTTAATGTCAAAAATTTCCGTTATCAAAAGGAAAGTTATACTGTAGTCACACCCTGTTATCAACACAATAAGTTACGGTCGTCACAGGGTACCGTGTCGTCACACTTATATGTTACCTTCATAACATGGTAAGGGTATGACGGCACTGGTAACAGAGGTGTCACGCCGTCACTATCACAAGAACGTAACAACAGACGTCACGTTGTCACGGAGGAGGTAGCAGGAACGTCACACCGTTGACCAGCGAGACGCAGTAACTGGCAGACAGACACAGTGGCTGGCTGGTCAGTGAGCGAGGCAGGTTAGGTTAGCACGGCACGGCACCTCGTACCCAGCACACGGAAACAAAGCTGACACACACACACAACCTGCCCCCTCCCTCCCAGCTGATGGCTCCCTCTCAGCCACCTGAAGGATCACTGAGGGCCTCGGCTACACGTCACTCGCTCCTTCTCAGCCACCTGAAGGATCACTGAGGGCCTCGGCTACACGTCACTCGCTCCTTCTCAGCCACCTAAAGGATCACTGAGGGCCTCGGCTACACGTCACTCGCTCCTTCTCAGCCACCTGAAGGATCACTGAGGGCCTCGGCTACACGTCACTCGCTCCTTCTCAGCCACCTGAAGGATCACTGAGGGCCTCGGCTACACGTCACTCGCTTTCTCAGCCACCTGAAGGATCACTGAGGGCCTCGGCTACACGTCACTCGCTCCTTCTCAGCCACCTGAAGGGTCACTGAGGGCCTCGGCTACACGTCACTCGCTCCTTCTCAGCCACCTGAAGGATCACTGAGGGCCTCGGCTACACGTCACTCGCTCCTTCTCAGCCGCCTGAAGGATCACTGAGGGCCTCGGCTACACGTCACTCGCTCCTTCTCAGCCACCTAAAGGATCACTGAGGGCCTCGGCTACACGTCACTAGCTCCTTCTCAGCCACCTGAAGGATCAATGAGGGCCTCGGCTACACGTCACTCGCTCTTTCTCAGCCACCTGAAGGATCACTGAGGGCCTCGGCTACACGTCACTCACTCTTTCTCAGCCACCTGAAGGATCACTGAGGGCCTCGGCTACACGTCACTCGCTCCTTCTCAGCCACCTGAAGGATCAGTGAGGGCCTCGGCTACACGTCACTCGCTCCCTCTCAGCCACCTGAAGGATCACTGAGGGCCTCGGCTACACGACAAGAGGTGAGGCACGTCGACCAACAGAAGCTGTGGGTTAACTAGGTTTGGTGGCCCCTCTTAAGGTAGAGAGAGGGAGCTGTGAGGTACAATGCGGGGCACAACACAACACACACACACACTATCAAGGACGCCGTAGTACTACTGGCTATGACCAACACTGCTGGTGGCTGGCTGGCAGCAAGGGCATGTTGTGTTGGCCGTGGTCGCTGTCTCTGCAACCT
Source organism: Homarus gammarus (assembly GCA_958450375.1). NCBI lineage: Eukaryota > Metazoa > Arthropoda > Malacostraca > Decapoda > Nephropidae > Homarus > Homarus gammarus. Next base: position 1,115,267 of record CAUDMG010000902.1, on the reverse strand, counting down.
TGTACAAGCTACTTGTATACTAGGCACCATTATTGTCTTCCTCTCTCTCAGTACCACCGTCACAAGGGTGTACAGTCTACAGATGAAGCGTGTCATTATATGCCAGAGGTCACACGTTTACAGATTTCAGTAATAAATCATTTGTTCAGTAGTTACCAACGTTAGCGAGCCAGTGAGCGTTGTGGGGCGGGTCGGCGGGTACCAAGATGCTGACGCCGTCTACTGCAGTAATGACTCACAACAACAACACGGCTGACCTCACCACAACAGCTACACCATCACTACAACACGCACTCAGCGGTAAGGTAATTAATAAGCGCAGACAACTAGAGCTATTACGTGGAGGACGATGAAAATATGGAGGCAGTGTGTGGGGCAGCGTGGCGGTGGTTGGCAACTATCCTCACACACAGTACCACCACCACCACCATTCACTTATACCACAATATCATCTACCTCCTTCTCCCAAACGTTACGCTGACCCCCCCCCCCCCCCCCCCCAACAGTACACCCCTCAGTAGCAACACAACAAGACACACTCCCGCCACCACACAGTCGACGCCGCCGGCACAACACTTCAGACACCGACAACTGTAGCTCTGATTTCTCGAGCAACTCGCGGCAGCCACACCACACTCGGGTTACGTCTCAACCGGTTCCTGGCGGCGGAGGGCAACACTCAACACCACTATCACACACTCGCCCCAAGACAACACCCGGGGGGGGGGAGGGAGGGTGGGGGGGGAGGGAGGGGAAGGAAAACCGGAAATGTTGGCTCATAAAAAATTACCATAAATCACACTTCACATTTTCTCACAGCAATACAATGAACACATCATTTTATTAACCTAACCTAACCCTCAGGTGGTAATAGTGACTCCCAGGTGGTAACAGTGAATCCCAGGTGGTAACAGTGAATCCCAGGTGGTAACAGAAACGCCCAGATGGTAACAGTGACTCCCAAGTGGTAACAGTGAATCCCAGGTGGTAACAGTGAATCCCGGGTGGTAACAGTGACCCCCAGGTGGTAACAGAAACGCCCAGATGGTAACAGTGACTCCCAAGTGGTAACAGTGACTCCCAGGTGGTAACAGTGGCTCCCAGGTGGTAACAGTGGCTCTCAGGTGGTAACAGTGACTCCCAGATGGTAACAGTGACTCCCAGGTGGTAACAGAAACGCCCAGGTGGTAACAGTGACTCCCAGGTGGTAACAGAAACGCCCAGATGGTAACAGTGACTCCCAGGTGGTAACAGAAACGCCCAGATGGTAACAGTGACTCCCAGGTGGTAACAGAAACGCCCAGATGGTAACAGTGACTCCCAGGTGGTAACAGAAACGCCCAGATGGTAACAGTGACTCCCAGGTGGTAACAGAAACGCCCAGATGGTAACAGTGACTCCCAGGTGGTAACAGTGACTCCCAGGTGGTAACAGTAACTCCCAGGTGGTAACAGTAACTCCCAGGTGGTAACAGTGACACCCAGGTGGTAACAGTAACCCAGTCAAGAAAGGCGTAACAGTAGGTGACAGTAGGGCGAGTTATGTATTCACTCGCCCACCGCCTACATCTGTAATTGTGAGATCACCTGAAGATCACCTCCCCAGATCACCTGAAGATTAACCCCCCAGATCACCTGATGATTAGCCCCCAGATCACCTGATGATTAGCCCCACATCACCTGAAGATTAGCCCAGGTAAACCCAGCCCTTTCGTGCTCCCTCACTCATTCCCAGCCACGCCCCCCCCCTCTCTCTCTCTCTCTTTCATTACCTCGCAACCAGCCCCCTCTACCAAGATACCAGTCCCCTCTATCCTCCTAGCCACCCGTCCTAGCCTATCCTCCTAGCCACCCGTCCTAGCCTATCCTCCCATCCAGTCATCTCTCAAGGGCGGGTTAACGTAAACAGGAGCACTGAGGCAGCTCTGGCCTGTCACCACCTCCAGTAGCTGAGATAAACTACCTCCTGTCTCCCTCACTACCTCCCGTCTCCCTCACTACCTCCCGTCTCCCTCACTACCTCCCGTCTCCCTCACTACCTCCCGTCTCCCTCACTACCTCCCGTCTCCCTCACTACCTCCCGTCTCCCTCACTACCTCCCGTCTCCCTCACTACCTCCCGTCTCCCTCACTACCTCCTGTCTCCCTCACTACCTCCTGTCTCCCTCACTACCTCCTGTCTCCCTCACTACCTCCCGTCTCCCTCACTACCTCCCGTCTCCCTCACTACCTCCCGTCTCCCTCACTACCTCCCGTCTCCCTCACTACCTCCCGTCTCCCTCACTACCTCCTGTCTCCCTCACTACCTCCTGTCTCCCTCACTACCTCCTGTCTCCCTCACTACCTCCCGTCTCCCTCACTACCTCCCGTCTCCCTCACTACTCCGTCTCCTCACTACCTCCTGTCTCCCTCACTACCTCCTGTCTCCCTCACTACCTCCTGTCTCCCTCACTACCTCCTGTCTCCCTCACTACCTCCTGTCTCCCTCACTACCTCCTGTCTCCCTCACTACCTCCCGTCTCCCTCACTACCTCCTGTCTCCCCCACTACCTCCTGTCTCCCTCACTACCTCCTGTCTCCCTCACTACCTCCTGTCTCCCTCACTACCTCCCGTCTCCCTCACTACCTCCCGTCTCCCTCACTACCTCCTGTCTCCCTCACTACCTCCCGTCTCCCTCACTACCTCCCGTCTCCCTCACTACCTCCTGTCTCCCTCACTACCTCCTGTCTCCCTCACTACATCCTGTCTCCCTCACTACCTCCCGTCTCCCTCACTACCTCCTGTCTCCCTCACTACCTCCTGTCTCCCTCACTACATCCTGTCTCCCTCACTACCTCCTGCCTCCCGTCTCCCTCACTACCTCCCGTCTCCCTCACTACCTCCTGTCTCCCTCACTACATCCTGTCTCCCTCCCGTACAAGAAACCAAACAAACACGAGAATATAATACAATCAAGAAGAAAATATAAATATATAAACAAGGAAGTGGTGATGAGGGGCGACACCTCCCACACCCCATCACCACCACTCCCAGCCTCCTCTTACTGTCATGTGAGGGAGGGAGGGAGGAAGGAAGGAAGTGTGATTGGAGAGGATAGTGGTGGAGGAAGAGAGGATGGGGTGTAAATGGACAAATGGAGGTGAGGGAGGAAGTTAATACTTGAGGTAACCCGAGGAGCAGCCGCAAGAGGGCGTCCTCAGCTTCAACAATCATGTGTACAGAGGCCCTATGTGGAGCACCTCTACCCCCCACAACACACCTCTCTCTCCCACAACACACCTCTCTCCCTCTACCTCCCACAACACCTCTCTCTCCCTCTACCCCCCACAACACACCTCTCTCTCCCTCTACCTCCCACAACACACCTCTCTCTCCCTCTACCCCCCACAACACACCTCTCTCTCCCTCTACCCCCCACAACACACCTCTCTCTCCCTCTACCCCCCACAACACACCTCTCTCTCCCTCTACCCCCACAACACACCTCTCTCTCCCTCTACCCCCCACAACACACCTCTCTCTCCCTCTACCCCCCACAACACACCTCTCTCTCCCTCTACCCCCCACAACACACCTCTCTCTCCCTCTACCTCCCACAACACACCTCTCTCTCTCTCCCTCTACCTCCCACAACACACCTCTCTCTCCCTCCCACAACACACCTCTCTCTCCCTCTACCTCCCACAACACACCTCTCTCTCCCTCTACCCCCCACAACACACCTCTCTCTCCCTCTACCCCCCACAACACACCTCTCTCTCTCTACCCCCCACAACACACGTCTCTCTCCCTCTACCCCCCACAACACACCTCTCTCTCTCTACCCCCCACAACACACCTCTCTCTCCCACAACACACCTCTCTCCCTCTACCTCCCACAACACACCTCTCTCTCCCTCTACCCCCCACAACACACCTCTCTCTCCCTCTACCTCCCACAACACACCTCTCTCTCCCTCTACCTCCCACAACACACCTCTCTCTCCCTCTACCTCCCACAACACACCTCTCTCTCCCTCTACCCCCCACAACACACCTCTCTCTCCCTCTACCCCCCACAACACACCTCTCTCCCTCTACCCCCCACAACACACCTCTCTCTCCCTCTTACCCCCCACAACACACCTCTCTCTCCCTCTACCCCCCACAACACACCTCTCTCTCCCTCTACCCCCCACAACACACCTCTCTCTCCCTCTACCCCCCACAACACACCTCTCTCTCCCTCTACCCCCCACAACACACCTCTCTCTCCCTCTACCCCCCACAACACACCTCTCTCCCTCTACCCCCCACAACACACCTCTCTCTCCCTCTACCCCCCACAACACACCTCTCTCTCCCTCTACCCCCCACAACACACCTCTCTCTCCCTCTACCCCCCACAACACACCTCTCTCTCCCTCTACCCCCACAACACACCTCTCTCTCCCTCTACCCCCACAACACACCTCTCTCTCCCTCTACCCCCACAACACACCTCTATCTCTCTCTATATCCCACACAACACACCTCTCTCTCCCTCTACCCCCCACAACACACCTCTCTCTCCCTCTACCCCCCACAACACACCTCTCTCTCCCTCTACCCCCCACAACACACCTCTCTCTCCCTCTACCCCCACAACACACCTCTCTCTCCCTCTACCCCCCACAACACACCTCTCTCTCCCTCTACCCCCCACAACACACCTCTCTCTCCCTCTACCACCACAACACACCTCTCTCTCCTCTACCCCCACAACACACCTCTCCCCTACCCCACAACACACCTCTCTCTCCCTCTACCCCCCACAACACACCTCTCTCTCCCTCTACCCCCACAACACACCTCTCTCTCCCTCTACCCCCCACAACACACCTCTCTCTCCCTCTACCCCCCACAACACACCTCTCTCTCCCTCTACCCCCCACAACACACCTCTCTCTCCCTCTACCCCCCACAACACACCTCTCTCCCTCTACCCCCCACAACACACCTCTCTCTCCCTCTACCCCCCACAACACACCTCTCTCCCTCTACCCCCCACAACACACCTCTCTCTCCCTCTACCCCCCACAACACACCTCTCTCTCCCTCCCACACAACACACCTCTCTCTCCCTCTACCCCCACAACACACCTCTCTCTCCCTCTACCCCCCCCAACACACCTCTCTCTCCCTCTACCCCCACAACACACCTCTCTCTCCCTCTACCCCCCACAACACACCTCTCTCTCCCTCTACCTCCCACAACACACCTCTCTCTCCCTCTCCCCCACAACACACCTCTCTCTCCCTCTACCCCCCACAACACACCTCTCTCTCCCTCTACCCCCCACAACACACCTCTCTCTCCCTCTACCCCCCACAACACACCTCTCTCTCCCTCTACCCCCCACAACACACCTCTCTCTCCCTCCCACAACACACCTCTCTCTCCCTCTACCTCCCACAACACACCTCTCTCTCCCTCTACCTCCCACAACACACCTCTCTCTCCCTCTACCCCCCACAACACACCTCTCTCTCCCTCTACCCCCCACAACACACCTCTCTCTCCCTCTACCCCCACAACACACCTCTCTCTCCCTCTACCCCCACAACACACCTCTCTCTCCCTCTACCCCCCACAACACACCTCTCTCTCCCTCTACCCCCCACAACACACCTCTCTCTCCCTCTACACCCACAACACACCTTTCTCTCCCTCTACCCCCACAACACACCTCTCTCTCCCTCTACCCCCACAACACACCTCTCTCCCTCACTCCCACAACACACCTCTCCTCCACCCACAACACACCTCTCTCTCCCTCTACCCCCCACAACACACCCTCCTCCTCTACCCCCCACAACACACCTCTCTCTCCCTCTACCCCCCACAACACACCTCTCTCTCCCTCTACCTCCCACAACACACCTCTCTCTCCCTCCCACAACACACCTCTCTCTCCCTCTACCTCCCACAACACACCTCTCTCTCCCTCTACCCCCCACAACACACCTCTCTCTCCCTCTACCCCCCACAACACACCTCTCTCCCTCTACCCCCACAACACACCTCTCTCCCTCTACCCCACAACACACCTCTCTCTCCCTCTACCCCCCACAACACACCTCTCTCTCCTCTACCTCCCACAACACACCTCTCTCTCCCTCTACGCCCCACAACACACCTCTCTCTCCCTCTACCCCCACAACACACCTCTCTCTCCCTCTACCCCCCACAACACACCTCTCTCTCCCTCTACCCCCCACAACACACCTCTCTCTCCCTCTACCACCCACAACACACCTCTCTCTCCCTCTACCCCCACAACACACCTCTCTCTCCCTCTACCCCCCACAACACACCTCTCTCTCCCTCTACCCCCACAACACACCTCTCTCTCCCTCTACCCCCCACAACACACCTCTCTCTCCCTCTACCCCCACAACACACCTCTCTCTCCCTCTACCCCCCACAACACACCTCTCTCTCCCTCTACCCCCCACAACACACCTCTCTCTCCCTCTACCCCCCACAACACACCTCTCTCTCCCTCTACCCCCCACAACACACCTCTCTCTCCCTCTACCTCCCACAACACACCTCTCTCTCCCTCTACCCCCCACAACACACCTCTCTCTCCCTCTACCACCACAACACACCTCTCTCTCCCTCTACCCCCCACAACACACCTCTCTCTCCCTCTACCCCCACAACACACTCTCTCTCCCTCTACCCCCACAACACACCTCTCTCTCCCTCTCCCCACACACCCCTCCCACACCACAACACCTCTCTCTCCCTCTACCCCCCACAACACACCTCTCTCTCCCTCTACCCCCCACAACACACCTCTCTCTCCCTCTACCCCCACAACACACCTCTCTCTCCCTCTACCCCCCACAACACACCTCTCTCTCCCTCTACCCCCCACAACACACCTCTCTCTCCCTCTACCCCCCACAACACACCTCTCTCTCCCTCTACCACCCACAACACACCTCTCTCTCCCTCTACCCCCCACAACACACCTCTCTCTCCCTCTACCTCCGACAACACACCTCTCTCTCCCTCTACCCCCCACAACACACTTCTCTCTCCCTCTACCCCCCACAACACACCTCTCTCTCCCTCTACCCCCCACAACACACCTCTCTCTCCCTCTACCCCCCACAACACACCTCTCTCTCCCTCTACCCCCCACAACACACCTCTCTCTCCCTCTACCACCCACAACACACCTCTCTCTCCCTCTACCCCCCACAACACACCTCTCTCTCCCTCTACCCCCCACAACACACCTCTCTCTCCCTCTACCCCCCACAACACACCTCTCTCTCCCTCTACCTCCCACAACACACCTCTCTCTCCCTCCACCCCCCAAAACACACCTCTCTCTCCCTCTACCCCCCAAAACACACCTCTCTCTCCCTCTACCCCCCACAACACACCTCTCTCTCCCTCTACCCCCCACACAACAACCACACCCTGAGTTAACGAGCTGCATGACCCATTGTTTGAGATGTAGAAGCTGTCGCCAACACAACAACCACACCCTGAGTTAACGAGCTGCATGACCCATTGTTTGAGGTGTAGAAGCTGTCGCCAACACAACAACCACACCCTGAGTTAACGAGCTGCATGACCCATTGTTTGAGGTGTAAAAGCTGTCACCAACACAACAACCACACCCTGAGTTAACGAGCTGCATGACCCATTGTTTAAGGTGTAGAAGCTGTCACCAACACAACAACCACACCCTGAGTTAACGAGCTGCATGACCCATTGTTTGAGATGTAGAAGCTGTCACCAACACAACAACCACACCCTGAGTTAACGAGCTGCATGACCCATTGTTTGAGGTGTAGAAGCTGTCACCAACACAACAACCACACCCTGAGTTAACGAGCTGCATGACCCAGTGTCAAGGAATGGTCCGAGAAGACCGGACAACTCACCAACTGCACTGGCTAACCATTACCCCAGACTATGATACGCAAATCGATTAACATCCAGGTCCCCAATTACTGCTGAGTAGACAGAGGCAAATGGGGTAAACAAGCTGGTCCATAGTTTCACCCTGACCGGTGATCGAACCCGGGTCCACTCGCTTGAGAGGCGAAAAATACTGATCACTACCACACACACAGGGCAAGTCTCAAGAGTCAACAAATAACAAGAAACAGAGAAAGAATACTGCTGGTTGTTCCCCAGACACACTATAACAATACTGAGAGAGAGAGAGAGAGAGAGAGAGAGAGAGAGAGAGTCACAATAATATACAGTAAACTACCCAGGCTGAGGCAATGCACCCCCCTCTCCACCCCTCTCTCTCTCTCCACCATTGATGACCAGTCCATCCTCAACTAGCAACACACACACAAGCATGATAGAGACTGTCTGTTGTTGAAGCTGCTTACAAAACACAAGGGTAGATCTAGTGACGACGTGACCACTACCACCACCACTACTACTACTACCACAACCACTATAAGATCACCATCAATACCATTACCACAAGCTCTCACTATCCATTACCACTATATCAATAACTCTCACCACCACCAACTACCAACACTACCACCATCTACCAACACTACCACCACCTACCAACACTCCCACCACCTACCAACACTACCACCATCTACCAACACTACCACCATCTACCAACACTACCACCATCTACCAACACTACCACCACCTACCAACACTCCCACCATCTACCAACACTACCACCACCTACCAACACTACCACCACCTACCAACACTACCACCATCTACCAACACTACCACCATCTACCAACACTCCCACCAGCTATATACACTACCACCATCTACCAACACTACCACCATCTACCAACACTACCACCAACTACCAACACTACCACCATCTACCAACACTACCACCACCTACCAACACTCCCACCACCTACCACTACTACCACCATCTACCAACACTACCACCACCTACCAACACTACCACCACCTACCACTACTACCACCATCTACCAACACTCCCACCAGTTATATACGCAGGTTAGCCAGCACCCAGAACAGTGTATCAGAGAAAACGTAATAAGGGTCAATAGTGTGTGAGGGTAGTCTCTTGTATTACCCAACACTACACTACACTACACACTGCACCACACACACTACACTACACTACACCACACACACTACACTACACCACACACACTGCACCACTCTACACACCACACTACGTTAACACTACACTACACCACACACACTACACCACACACACTGCACCACACTACGTTAACACTACACTACACCACACACTACACTACACCACACCACACACTACACTACTCACTGCACTAACTTAACTCATATTGAAACAGTTTATTTTTTAGCCTGAAAATACAGAGAAGAGAATACGAGTAATATTGACATGGCTAACCTAACCTAACCTAACCTAACCACTATTATGTGTGGTGGTGGTGTAGATGTTGTGGTTAAGTGGTGGTGGTGGTGTAGATGTTGTGGTTAAGTGGTGGTGGTGGTGTAGATGTTGTGGTTAAGTGGTGGTGGTGGTTAAGTGGGCGTGTCATATACCACTTCCTGTTGGCCTCATTGTAACGTCTTAATAACAACAATAATGACTTATTACGATAATTGTTCTGGTTAAACTCTCTCCTGGACCACATTGTCGTCGTCGTCTCCTCCTCCTCCTCCTCTTCCTCCTCCCTTTTCTTCACTATTAACATCGCTTCTTTCTTCTCCTCATCATCATCAACAATATTATTTACTCCTCTTCCCCCTCATTAGTCCCTCTCTCTCTCCCTCTCTCTCTTGACACTGTAATTAATACTATTGTTATCCAGAGTAGTGACTGTCAACACCACTTATGTCACCATCACGTACTGTCACTACTAATGTCACTATCACCACCATCACCACTATTTATATGACGTCTGTGAAGAAAACAAACCACTTAACCTGTCTTATTAAGCTCCGTTACACCTGCTGTACACCCCGACACCCTAACACACACACACACACCCTAACACACCCTAACACACACACACATGAATGGGCCCCGCCAGCCAAGACACCTGTACCGTCGCTGGTCATCAATAAACCACGGTACTCTCACACTGACCTCTTAAGCTACTGCTCCCTCCCTCACCTGTAATGATCGTGGTACACCTGTTGTTATACCTGTCCACACCTTTACTGACACGTTATGATCATGCTCGTTAGACTAGATAATTAATTCACCTCCAGATTAACTACACCGAATGCTACCCCCCCTCCCCCACCCGAGGTAGTGGGGTTAACTCTTCAGGTGATGCATACCGGTTATCCGCCTTCCGATAGTTATAGGGGGAGGGGTGATGCTGGTGAGGTTGGTGATGGGTGATGCTGGTGATGGGTGATGCTGGTGAGGTTGGTGATGGGTGATGCTGGTGATGGGTGAAGCATATTGGACTCGTAGCCTCCCTTAGTGGGTGTTGGGAGTAGGGAGAGATGCTGAACGTCTTCCCCCCATTAGTCAGGAGTCACTGTTTCCTATCAGGCAGTCTACACAACCCACAGTCCAGAGGGTTGGAAGTCTCATTAACACACTGTACTGACCCTCCGTCCGACACACCCCACAACTACCATGATTCTCCCCCACCACTACCATGATTCTCCCCACAACTACCATGACTCTCCCCACCACTACCATGATTCTCCCCCACCACTACCATGATTCTCCCCCACCACTACCATGATTCTCCCCCACCACTACCATGATTCTCCCCCACAACTACCAGATTCTCCCCCACCACTGCCATGACTCTCCCCACATTTCCTCCACCTTCACCCCACTCAAACCTTGACAGTAACCCCCACAGCACCATGTCCACTTCACGGTAAACACCCACATTATCATTATTCCCACGCTTACCCCCCCCCCCCCCACACCCCTCATAATAATAATGATGATGAGAAGAAAAAGAAGAAGAAGAATGATGATGATAATAATAATAGTAATAATAATAATAATGATGATGATGATTATGATAACTAAATTGATGATGATAATAATTAAACAATAAAAACAGTAATTTCCAAAACATTAATTATGAGAGTACAAGGTTCATGTAACACACGTACACTAACCATGTCTTCACTATATTTAGACCACACACACACACGACCTAAAACTAACTACATAATTATTCCTCTCAGTCGACCGATAATGTTTGGTGAAAGTCAACACTACTGACCACACATACACTAACCACCACAGTCATAACTACAAATGTTAACAAGGTGAGTTACGTTAACACATTAGCTATAAACCTTACTTAACCACCACCACAAACTACCTACCCACCCCCATCACTACCACATCAACCACCATGCACTCTATCGATCACTCCCCTCTCCTCCCGGTACCAGCAACACCTGACATAACCCCGATAACAATATACCCGTTAAAGACGACCACAGGGAGAGATACAGGAAGGTGGCCCCGGCCGACGTATTACACGGTTCTTAACGGGAAAAACAACACCCCCCTCCCCCACACACACGAGGGTGAAAAACTTGTGGTGGGGAGGGAGGGAGGGTAGGATAGGGGAGGGGGAGGAGGCTAGGAGGGGTAGGAATAAAAAACGCATCAATTATTAACACCCCTAACACACACTATTACCTTAAGTAGCCCATAGCAAGGGGGGGTCAAGTTCGTCTACTCCACCGCCTCCTAAATATCTTCAATTTCCGAACCTATTGACTCCCTCCCACTCCTCTAATCTTCTCACACCTCGTCTTTCTCTACAAAAAAGTATATATTAACGAGTGCGAAAGAGTAACACTTGAGTACGATGACTTAATCCTTGAGTACGTTACGTTGCCTTGGTGTTGCGTCATCGTTATCAAACTTCTCTCCGTTTCAAGTTAGAATGTTAACTAAGATTCAAATGGTAAACTTTGCCCTTTTGAGGTGGTACAGCCATGAAAGTTGCCGTCTGGGTACATGAAGCTGAAACACCTTAACAACGCTCACTATAAATCCTCAACTGTCTTACACAACCAGATTATAAAGGGATTAACTACAGGCAGAGATACATTGGAACACACTATCAGCATCCTCGTGTAAATAAATTGTATAAATACTGTACCATAATAAAAAAAATCAACTCCGTAAATTGAAAACAAATAAAGAATGAAGTATAAAATTTGATATGTTAAAGATAAACAATAGTAACATCCAAAACAAAGTACTGTATTGTATAAACTGTTCACGTGACTAAGTGCCTTATCATACTGTAGTTAACTGAGTACTTTACCTGCCATGACGCGGGGTGATGGTGGGTGAGGGTGCGAGATGTCTTCTGGTACACTAAGTTATAATTATTGTACCGCCTGTGTTCTACAATGCAACACAACACGGTGTCCTAAGAGCACAACAACCACAACTGAGAGTATAACCACAACTGGGGGGGGTACAATCACAACTAGGCTAGAGCTGCTATAGTCATCCCCAACTTGAGTCAATCATAACACTTGGTCACAGTTGCCACAAGGAGGTGGTGGTAGTAGGTAGGTAGCAGGAGCACCAACACACCCGCCACCCACTCACACTACTGGAGCAGAGAACACACACAAGCCTCACACACCGCCAGGCACTACCACCACCCTCGCCACGGACTCCCACCCACAACTGCTAACATTCCTCCACCACTACTGATTCCCCTACATCACCAACGAGTACCTCTCTTCACCATCACCCACCTCGATCTAAATGATGAATGACATCTACAAGTATTATACAACGAACACTTAAAAATTAGCCCCAGTTTATTTCACCTGAAGATTACATACCCTAACACTACCTGGGGGGGGGGGGGGGGTCGGGGTGGGGTTAAAGTTGGGGTGTTTGATCTTCAGGTGGTCCCATATAACACTCCCATTAAATTGTTGACCATTTACCTGGCAACACTGAGCAACACACACGTCAATTAGGCTGTAACAACTACCTGGTGATTAGTGTTCCATCTTGACCTTTATCTGTGTGTTAACTATCATGTGATAATGTCTGTATCATTATGACACACACTACTGTACACTGAATTGAACTTTAATTATTATAAATTCACATAAAACAGTTATATGTAAATTAACTGAAAACTCAATACTGTACAACAATGAGTAATATTAGCTTTTGGGGGAAGATATATGTCACATTTACCAGACAAATAGTCAGTACTGTAACTAGTTGTGTAAATAATTCAACAGAGGTAAAATAGAGTACAGTACAGTATAATTATATAAAATGTGTTATATTCTTCCAGACATACAAACACTTAGCATAACCAACACTTCAATGTTACAATAAAAAAGATGAACATGAAATTGTTAGTACAGTATAATATAGTGTACTGTAGTACGGTACTTTGGTGTAACAGTAGAATGAAATATACTCTTCTAAGTAACTTGCAAGTCTAAATAAAACAAGTTTGTGTACACTTACTGTAACACAAAACACATATGTACAGTACTACGTTTTACCTCTCATGTCATATACTGTACAGTACCGTATACAGTATCAGGTTCACTGAACAAATCCCCTAAAAAATATTTACACAAAATATCCATTTCAAGAGGATGAAACACTGAGATTTGCTACGGTTATTGGCCTTCAAAATTGCATGTTTATTGTTTTAATTTACCCAAAAACTTGTACCTGTACAGTACCTCTTAAGTGTAAATAACTGAGGTTGCTAACTATTAAACACTACAGTACAGTACTACAGGCTGGTAAAGGGCATACAGTACCAGCCAAAACAGATGAAGGTCCTGTAAAGAGGCCCATAAGTTTTGAGAGGGAGGAGAGAGCAAGGAATACCACAGCTTTACAGTCATAGTGAGAGTACAATGCTGGCCAACACAGTCAACTCCAAGCCTGTTAGTTTGGTGCACACAAGATCACTGTAAACAAAGACAACAGGCACAGCCAACTTACCAGCTCTGGCACTTGCATATGTCCCTGTAAAAAATGGGATATGGCAATGAGTGTAAGCATAACATGCAAACGAAAAGCAGCACAAAGTGAGCGAGCCTTGACGTAGGTACACAACTCTTGCAGGTTAATGTTGCTAACTACTGTACAAAGCGTCAAGTATAGAGCTCAAACTGCCATAACATTATAAGCTAAAATAATCAGTACACATTTTCTATAAATATCATGGTGAACATTTCAATCAGAATCCTTATTTACATTAAACCATTCCTCTAAATTAAGATACAAATGTTGAATACCATCCTTACTCTGGTTAAATATCAATCTGTGAACTAACTCTTTTTATAATGAAGAAATAACTTTTTAACCAAAAGTTTTAGTGGACTTAAATAACACATCTTAAACAACCACCATTACAAACAAATCACCAATGATAAACATAACCAAGATACAGTACTGTACAGTACTGATCAAGAAAATTTTACCCAACATTATTAAGAAATTATTGCACGTTATTATGCCTGTACTGTATAACACCACAGATCTCACAACACCCCTTCCTCCCCCCTTGTGATATTCGCCTAAAAGTGCACATAACACAAGACAAAAGCTACGATATAGCGACTGTAATAACTGATAATGCCATCTACGTAAGGTGAAATCACTGATATTTCAATACACATCAGAGATTCACAAATTTATTTATAATCATTTAACGTATAAAGCAGAGGAAGCAAAATAATTTCCTGTAGCTTATTACTTAAACTCTAAACACAGGTGATGTCTGTTAGCATGGCCAACTATACTGTACTACTGTAGGCAGCAAGAGAAGCAGAATATAAGGTGTTGTTACATGACCACAGTGACATTCCTCTGACCATGTAGCTACAGCGTGAGTGGGTAGCTAATAAAGGCATGGCTACCTGTTAGCTCCAGTACTGTGCTGTTATCAACAATACTGCCACATATAAGGGACATCCTTGCCAACGTTGCTCTGGCTATCACTGGCATCATGTTATTTATATAGTGTTACATCACCTAGGTAACTCATAATGGATGCTTAAAGATGACACTGAGAAATACATCTAGTATTTGTTAGAGGGAACTGACCTTGTATACGTTCAGACACGAGCACTGTAAATTGGCAACACTGTAGTTATTAAACAACTTAAAAATACAGAAAGACATATAAAAAACTTTATGGCATTAATAATGAAAGACTGATCCCAAAAACCCATTTTAAATCCAAACATAAACAATATCAGGTGATTCAAATATACAGTACAGTAATTATAAAAAGCCTATAGGGTGCAGGATCCCAGGACCCTGACATTGATGACCAAAACTAATTCAAACATTAGTTCACCTTCATATCACAGGAGGAACAAGTTAACACTTATGGTTAAAGATGTTCATTATCTGATTCAGCCGTAAAGCATCATTTTGTGGGTCGACAATGAGTTCCAACTCGCCTCAGCAGGGATACAGTACAAGTTAACTTTTTAAAGCTATATCAGGTTTACAACTCCTTAAAAACTCTTGTGAGTACAGTACTGCACTGTACGGACAAGACGAAAGTGAAACATTTGCAGAACTGAGAAAGACAGAAACAACCAAACTACAGAAGTTGACAAAATAAGCTTCCAATTTTCTCCTCACACTTCTTGCTAAATCAATCATCTCTAAAATGAAGACACACACACAACTTACTGTGTCAGACCAACTAACACTCACAAAGTTAACAATGGAAACCTCACAAGAAGTTGCCCAATCAGGAGTCTGTACGACACTCCCCAGTTCACAAGGTACAGTAGGCCTATATGAACTAGGAACCCTACAAGTGTTGACACAGCCTCTTTATATGAAGCAGCCTGGTCCTTCTATGTGTCCCCACACAGACCAAGGAAGGTTATGACTTTCAACAAAATCCTTCCCTGACTCACATACTATCAGCAGTTCTACCAGACAACTGTGACAACCTAAGGCAGGCAAGACACCAGAGAGCCTGTCAATATACTCACTCTTGGTAGTGAAGGAAACACAAATAAGAGATGGAGCTTCATTCCCAACGTTTCGTCACAAAACGTCATGAGTCAAGAACAAAGCTCCACCTCATAGTACCGGTAACGTTTCCTTCACAGCACACTACCATCTGCCCACTATGAACAATGTCCATACTCATTCTCTACACTTTCCTCAATATGAAGGTGACCTCAGATCTTTACACAAATGGCACGAGAGAAAAGAAGTTTACACCAAACCATAGTCATGTACAGTCCCCCAAAAGGTATCGTTAGCCACGGGGTCAATATGATTCGAGGCTTCCGAGCAATGTTACTCGACCTGTTTCCGAATGGTTAATAGTTCTGCATCTGTGACCTTTGAGCATGAATGAGCATATAGTACTGTACTGTATATGTTTCTGAACAATACATACATCAATACAGTACTGTATAGCTTAATGGATTTCTTGTTATATTGAAGTATTTAGAATGCAATATAAGGAAGACTCCCTCCCCTTATCCTACCCCAAATCTCAAGCTGTTGCTGATATGGTGAGAAGGCAAACCAACTATGATGATGCACTGGGGATCATATCAAAGTATTTCATCTAGTGTTTCAAATTGCAGCGAAGGAAAACCTTATGATAATTTTGGAGGACCGTACAGTACCAAATATAATTCACCTAATCATCCCCAGAAGTCCATATGTCTTTCAATGTTACTCTCAGATTAACAGTTAAAAGCAAAAGGCTTCTGTATTATTTAATGTTGTTAAACAAAAAATCTAAAGGAACCTGAACAAAGATTTTTGTAACAAGAGACAGACAGCCACAAGGCCTGTCGGACCAATCCTACCTCTACCCCCCCCCCCCCTCCTCCCTCAACCCATTTTCTCAAGCAAAACAGGTGGATAGTTTGCTCAGATTCTTTTTCGAGCAATATGAATGGAAGGCAGCTAAATGGTTCACCAGCCCCACCTAGTAACTCTCCACTGAGTACATTTGAATAAGAATGGGACTAAACTTCCGACTAATTTTCTTAATACAGTAATATCTCCGTTAGTCGTACTTTCCTATAGCCGAAATTGAAATTTTCTGAGGGGCACATTTTCTGGAAAATTTCAATAATTTTTTTTCCGATACCCGGAAAATTCCGGGTATGGGGGAGTTTTTTCAGGGTTTGAGAGATGAAAATCAGGCGCATTTTCCCCGAAATTCCGAGAACATTTTTCCGTTACCCAGAAAATTCCGGGGACGAGGGATATTTTTCCGGCTTTGAGAGTCGTCTCGTTCCCGGAAATCTCTCATTCCCGGAAGTGCTCTGCACCAATTGTTCCGGCTAATGGGGATATCACTGTAGTTATAGTCAACAACATCATAGATCCTGGTTATAGAGTAAATGAGTTACCTAAGACAGACATCAGCCTAATGAATATGATATTGTACAAACACAAAGGTACACTGTAAATAAATCTGATTTTATAACTCCTGATAAGAGTTCCCATCAGGTCAGTACTCTACATTGTTTAAGTAACATAAACAATGTGCAAATGAATGCCTAAGGGGGCAAGTTTTAAGTAAAAAAAATTATACTAAAGTTATAAACATGATGAATGTCCCATATTTGGCATAACAGACTAACTGTTCAATAAAAAATGGGGAAGTCTTGAAGCCGAATCATCACTAACTGAATACAGTATACTCTATTATTATACCTCTTTTTCACTATCTGGAGGTGATATTCACCTATCTGAATGTTGGTCCGATTGAAAATTAAAATCATGTGCCAGGAATCAGCTAGAGCAGATATAGTGCTACCTCAGATGCATAGAACATACAGTTGCTCAAGGTGCAGGGCGTCATTCCCCCCTCCCACATTCATTGCAAGTGAAGTGCTTTCTCTTTATCTGTTTATATTCGTGCCATCCTTCCGTGAATCTGTACACAATGGCATCCAAGTAGAGTGGTGATCCTCTGCTACCTTGACCATCACCAAGAGTCTTACCCCATAAACCTGTGATACTGTTATTGAAACCAAGCTTGAGATGATCCACCATCATTAATGGGAGAAAAACCAATACAGGCTACTTGTATGTGCTGTACAGTTTAAGGTAATGTAATATATAACCATATTTTATGCAGGGTTTGCATCATTACTAAACAGCAGGGACTCTCGGCGAAAAGATAGGACAGGAAAGAAGCGCAGTGTACAAGAATGATAACATCCATGTACACCTAAAGATAAAGCAGCCATAGCAAACCTAACGTGAAAAACAAGGCTGACAGTTGTAACGGTCAACAATTTGAACATGAGCTACGAGGGACGTGCAGCACGTCCGCTCGCTGTGAAGGTTGGGTGCGCTGTTCTGTATTTTGGGTAATATTGCAGTTTACAGCAACCACAGAATACCGGAAATTCACTTCACTCAATCGATAGAACAATTTTTTTTATGATCATTTTCTTTTATTAAAATTCCGTCACAAATTGATAACAATGAAGTTATTGAATTTAAAAAGAATAAAATCAGAGCACCTGTTGCCCCTACGCTGTTGCTCAAATTGTGTGTGTTCGTACGTTCACTTACCTCCCGCGCATGTGCCGGGGGGTGGCCGCCAATCAAATCAGGGGTGGCCACAGCCAATCAAATCTAGGGCGGGGGCGGCATCCAATTAAATCCAATAAGAAATCTCAACTTTGATTCAACCAATTAGCATTCAATATTCGGCGTGGGTGCCAGGATGTGGGACATTTATAATCAGTTACAACATGGAGCCGTAACGTGCTGGATGCGATTTTGATTATTGGAAGTTTATTGTATTATTTCATTCTAAACATAAGGAAACTTTAGAGAACAAAATACGACGTATTCTCTTGGAGGCTCACCACGCGGCTCAAGGGTTATTACATAGCGTTTGGGGGTCCGGGTCTCCGCGGTTGTTAGGTAAGGTTTAGTTTGGTTATACTGTATGGTATAAGTTAGCATGAACAAAGTACTGGGAATTTAGAACACACATTCAATAGAACTATTATAGGGGGATGGGGGCTAAATCACAAACGAGTGATTTCCGACAAAAAGAAGGTCAGATTTGGGTTAATATATAGAACTAACCCATGAGCGAGTTATTACAGTATTTTCTTGGGCGCTTAGGCGCGCTTAGCTGAGGTGCTTTTACCGTGCCCGGTAGGGTGGTCCAAATTATAGGGTGAAAATTTGAAAGTTGTCTGAACCAAGTGAGCACATGGTGCCCTCGTTGCACTTCATGTACACTAGTGAAGCTTTGTATAAAATTTGAAGAAAATTGGACGACGTTTAGGGGTCCCGCAAAAATTTTAGTTATTTTAGTCTCATAAAAATTCTAGGCCACCTCAGGAACGATAACAAGGAACTCATTGTCCTGCCATGCACCTTCTTGGGGGAAATTCCAGAAGGAGGTGTGAAGATCAGGGCACCTGGGGCCCTCCACCAAGCCAGATGGATGGCAAAGGCCATTTATGCACTTAAGATCTTCCTCTACAGAGAGTAGTTCACCCTCACTGCTCATGAAATGCGGGACCCTGAATACTGAGATATGGAACTGAAATTTGCCTGAAGACATGTTTGGGGTGAAGGTATTGGGGCGACATGAGTCTAAATTAAGATTACAACTTTTAATTTTTGGACCACCTTAGTGCCCGGGGCAGTTTGTTTTTCCGCATGTTGTGTGAAGGTTGTCGGCGATCTTACATGGACATAATTTGTGAATTTGGGGATAAAGACAACGAGATCCTTCAATTGTTTAAAGATCACGGCATTGTTCCTTTACATAGAGACTGTTTATTTTCTTACATTATTTTGACCAGCGAGTTCTGATATGATAATCATGTATTGTGGAACCTACCAACACAGTAAATCACTCCGCCACCCGGGGTACATAGCTCGGATGCGGCCATATCATCTCACGTCCAGAAAATGCCTCAAATTTCACCATAACATAATAAGTTAAGGCTAGGTAGGTTTGTTTGGTCAGGTTGGTTAGGTTTGTTTTTCATACCCACAAATGTTAAGTAACGTTTATTTTTAAAATATCCAATTTTTAACATATTTCCACAAACTACAGCAGTGTCCACTATAATATAACAGTGAAAATCTGGTGTTTTCATAATTTTTTTTCAATCAATTTCACTCATTGGTTAGTCCTATATAACTACCCAGATGTTGACTAATCCCATCAAAACCCATCAGAAAAACACTTTTTTCTTCTTCAAATTCCATGGTTGCTGTAATATGCACATTTACCATATTTTGTTTATTTACCAATGTTTTAATCATTTTCTCTATTAAATAATTAATATTCATGTATAATAACACCAAACTTCTAGAGTTGTCTGTATACAGTAAGTCCTCGTTTAACATTGCCCCCGATAACGCTGTTTCGTTACGTCGCTATTCTTTAGGTACCCATGATTCGGATAACGTCCCGCCGATTCAATATAACATCATCACGGACCACTTTGTACGGCGCATCACCCTCTCTCAACTTGGTGCGCTACGTTCTCACCCACGGAGAGTCATGGCGTCCCTAAGCGTCGCCAGTCTGTGTTAGGCTTCCACAGCGTTCGTGTGTATTTAAGTGTTTTTGCTCTTAATACTGTACTCTAACCATTCAAAATGGCTTCAAAACGCCCATCAAGTGACACTCATGCTAGTGTTGTGAAGAAGCAACATAAGACCATCAGCCTTGCAACGAAAATGGAGGTTTTAAACTGGGAGGAGGAGCCACCCGCCAGGTCTCAGTGACTCGCCACCCTTCTCCGCTCCACTACCCACCACACACTCGCTCCACCACCTCCGCCCATCAGTGAGTACAATACAAAATTATTTAGTTTATTTATATACAGTATAACCTGCCACAGGCTACCCCAGGCTGATATAACACACTGACTAACAACTTGTGCAGAAAAGGGTGAGAATTTAGTAATGTGGGTAATTATGGTGTTGAGGGATAACATTTGTAACATTATTCAAGTAAATATTCCATAAGAAGAGCTGTAGATCACTTGACTTAACCTCTTGAGCACAATTACCTTTGGCCTGACCAGACACCAGACACTGTAGTAAGAGGGACTGCACCACCTCCCCACCTGACACTATACAGTACTGGGGCTATAAATTCTTAGAAAACTCGAGATGTATTTGAATTAGGAGTTCTAAACTGAACTCTCATTGTTTACATTATGAATACAGTACCATTATTACCCAATAGATTCTACTACTATAAAGACCATCAGGTGCACCACACTAAATACTGATAGTCACCAAAATGTTGATTTTGTCCAGTCTTTGTTCACCAAGATGTTTCTAAGACCGACTGGCACACTGGCTCACCGACCCATTGGCAATATGCAACTCCCGATAGGCCAGTCCGTCACTGGGTGAAGATATGTCATAAACCCTGATTAACTGTACTTAAACCCTTGTACAGTAAGTCCCCAAGTTACGTACATAATGGGGACCAAAAGGTTGTACGTAACTCGAAATGTACGTAACTCGAAAATCCCCCAACCCTATAACATTGGTCAACTTTTCACCACTGTCAAGCAGTTTTATTATGTCCATTTTTACCTCTAGTGAGATTGCTTGACGTTTCGTAGCACTCCCACTGGCTTCACCACTCTTACGCTTTACACCAGTCATTGCACACAGAGTAAAGTGTACAAAATAGGGCAGAAATTCACAGGAGAAGTATGCACAATGACCACACGTGTTCGCACAATGACCACACGTGTTGCTTTGGTGCGTCTAGCGTGTCGTCTGCATGGTCAGTGATAGTGGCGGCGCGGTGCGGCTGGCACGCAAACTATACGCTCGCCCGCCAAATTTAAAAATTGCTCACCCTTTTAAGACAATATTTTTGCAATTAAAGACTTCAGAAACGATGTACGTATCGGCCGTTTGTACGTAAGTCGGATGTACGTAACTCGGGGACGAACTGTAATTACTTTTAGAATATTTTCATTTTACACAAGTTGATTTAGTCACTTGTAGTTTTCATTTATAAATTGTACTTTTTTAAGAGTATTATCTAAGGCAAAATATTTTGTTTCAGATACTGTGATGTCTACTCTTCAGACACATCTACTTGAACACAATGATGTGAAGGAGTTTAAATGTGAGGAATGTGGGAAACATTTGTCACCTAAGAGTACTCTCAAGAGAGACATTTTTGGACACAATGGTATAAAGAAGTTTGAATGTGAGGAATGTGGGAAATGTTTCTCCCAGAAGGCAGGGGTAGAAATTCACATACACCCGGTAACCCGAGGCGACCAAAATATCATAAGGACAACAAAATTTTACTATTTTGCTAGTCTGGAATCGCCCGATGGGCGAGTGGGCCGATGCCAATAGTAAGACACACTCAATGTGTATAAGAGCTTCATATAGAGAATACACTATTAATGCTAGGTAAACTTTGTTGCTGTAAAAATATTGGGAGGTGATGCTGCATCTAACAAGAAATGTGTTTGCTCTACAATGAATTCATGCTATGGCGAACTTGGAAGCAGAAGCTGGTTGGCATTGGTACAGTTGGGGTCAGCATTATGACTGGGTGCAGAAATGGTTTAGTGGCTCGATTGAGAAGAGATCTAGAGAAACCGAAGTTGGAAGGCATCCATTACACTGCACATAAAATTGAACTCGCTTACAAGGATGCAGTAAAGGATGTTCAACTAGTCAAAAAGGTTGACTTACTACTGCTAGGCACTTTTATAGATATTAAACACAAGTTATAATTATCTGCTCTTAAGATGTAAATTTCTTCTACCATGGCCTTAGTGTAGACATTTGGTGTTGGTTAAATATCACCCATAATCAGACTCCATTTTGTTTCATCAGCCTTTTTAATAATGTTATTTACAGTACAGTAGTAAGCAAAGGTAAAACTTATCATCTATGTGCTTAAAATTTCATCTTTACTGGATAAGTTGTGTTGAACAATAATGAACTCTCATTTACTATAATTTGTGCATCAATAGTTGTGTCAACCGTGTACGTCTGTCTTTACTTACACGTGATGTAATTTTTATCACAAGTACGTACATTGACACAGGTGTCATCTTGGCAAAGTAGTACAGTGGTGGTAGACCATTTGCTTTAGTCAAGGTGTTGTCATTATCTCACGGAAACTCTTCAATCTCTGTTGAAATTGTACGTAAATATTTGATAAGTGTTGCTCAACTCTGACGAGATATTTTGATATTTTACCTTGACTAAAATGGTTGGTAGTTTTGATTCATGTTTTAAATACAGTATATATTCTTTCACCACTTACAGATACAGGTGCTCCTATACTTAAGAACGTTCAACTTACAAACTTTCAGAGATACAAACATCATCACTGAAGGGGGTTACCTGCCAGAACAGGTGTTTAATGCGGATGAGACTGGATTATTTTGAAGATAATTCCAGATAGAAGAAACATTACCTAAGAGGAGAAGAGTGAGCCAGGTTTTAAGGCTGTATTAAAGGGTATAGCTGTACTAAATATTCATAATCTTTTCATTTTTTACAATACCTGTATGTTTGGTATCTACAGGAGTAAAGTTGGACTTACAAACAATTGAGTTACAAACAAGCCTCAGGAATGTAACTCATTCATAAGTAGAGGAGCACCTGTACAGTATACTGTATACTATTTTCTATATAAATGCCATTGAATTTCTGTAGAGGTATATGTAATATATTTTATGGGGCAAAGGGGGGCTCAGGAACGTAATTCTTGTATTTTATATATTTCTTATGGGGAAAATTGTACATGTGTAATTTATATTCGTGTAAAATAATAACTTACAATTTGTCACTAATACTAGCGACTTAGTGGTGACGAAACGGATTGGTGAATTTATAATTTTACACCGGTCTTTCTTTCGCTGTTACAGTATTAATATGCATTTCATAATGTTTAGAACTTTAGACAATTCTTAGACATCCTTTTTCCATGATATTTCCACCAGAAATTAAGGATAACCGAGATCTTAATTCTTCAAGATTATTACTTTCTCTCATTCACAAGTGTCGCCACGTCTTGTTTACATCTGGCGGAGGAGGTCTGACACCAGCTCACGCATTGCTCCAGACCTCCGTGTTCGCTTCTTAAGCGTCTACAGCGCATGTGCGGGAGGTGAAGTGGGAGTTTCTTATTGGATATAGCGATAGAGTATTTTTATTTGACAAGATTTTTTTTGTTTTAGCCAATGAACAATAAGTGGGTGGGTCGGGAGCGGAGATTTGAGTTGGAAGAGCTGTGTGGACATTGTGAGAATGATTATTTTGTGCCAATTGCAGAGTTACACCAGAAAAATAGTGAGGCAATATCTTTTTTTTATAAGACACGGTGTATTACAGAATATAGTTCTTTTTCACAGTGTAATAACCAGTGTACACTGCGTGAAGAACAACATTTTGGCGGTGCCACAATAGTTTTACAGATTAAGGTAAGATGTGGGGGCATGAAGAACAGGGGGGAGGATTAGGTTAGGTTTTATTGGTTGGTTAGTATTTTGTCTAATGATTTATTAAAAAACGAAAGAAAATCCGACTCTCTCCGTTATGATTGTTGGGTTGGGGAGGAGGGATCTTTATATATATATATATATATATATATATATATATATATAATATATATATATATATATATATATATATATAAAAGAGTAATTTCAAGAGGAAATGGATATCAAATTCGTTCGAAACTCATCAAGACCACAGAGAAAACCTATTTTTAAAATAAAAATAAAGACAGATAGTAGGCAGGTACCAAACAGGGAGGTACTACCGCCTGGGAAGATATTGGAAGCATAATGTGTTGTCTAATGGTAGACCCTGTGTGACCAAGTCCCAGGTTGATGATCTGACTTTCTGCCTCATTTACACACAATTGTAAGGTCTCAATTGTTTCTCTTACTACTAGCAACACAACATACATACTGTATATTGCTTCTTACTATTGACTTATTTTTTCGGTTTTGTATTTATTTATGGTTATTATTATTATTCTTGGTATTTTATTTTCATTTTTATTATTTTATTATTTTTTATGAATTATTAGAATAATAATGATAGTTATTATTATTATATCCCCCCCCCCCCCCCCCCAGGCCCTGATGTGGGTCAGTGACCTGTGCCCGGGTGGGCTAATACCCGTAAAAAAAAAATATATAAATAAATAAATTGACCAACGGATTTGATATTGGTGACGAAATGGGGTGAACCAGTACATTATGCTCCTTCAGATGTAACATTCTTCAGTAACTCGTGTCAAAATAGTAAAGACCACCTCTAACCCGTCTTATCTCTGAACATTACTGAAATAGAATTAAGCCTTGAGCCGAGGCAGTAATAATAATCTGTCTCACATAAAAGATTACAGATAAGCTCCAGGACCCAACTAGACCTTTCTCTTTCTCTCAAACTCCACCCTATTTCCATCAACTAAACCATGTGACCCGTGTTGCTCCCTCGTTAAACCCCCCATAAACCGTGTGGAGACCTAACAGACACACAGACATACCTGGTTTACTCATATTGTGGAGGTCAGTTTGGGTTTCACCGCCACCGATCGAACCGACAACTTGTTTTGTTTATACTGACAAGTGAGGAGTGTCGGGCGCCGCCGCTCACACCCACACACACCAACACAGACACACACCCAGACCCACAGCCACACAGACACACACCCACAGCCACACAGACACACACCACACACACACACCAACACAGACACACACCCAGACCCACACACAGACACACACCCACAGCCACACAGACAGACACACACCCACACCCAGACACACCAACACAGACACACACCCAGACACACACCCACAGCCACACAGACAGACACACACCCACACCCACACACAGACACACCAACACAGACACACACCCAGACCCACAGCCACACAGACAGACACACACCCACACCCAGACACACCAACACAGACACACACCCACACCCAGACACACAGACACCCGCTCACACACACACACAGACCCACAGCCACACCCACCCACCCACAGCCACACAGACACCCGCTCACACACACACAGACCCACACCCGCACCCTCACACACAGACACACACCCACAGACAGACACACCCACACCCAGACACACCAACACAGACACACACCCACACCCAGACACACAGACACCCGCTCACACACACACACAGACCCACAGCCACACCCACCCACCCACAGCCACACAGACACCCGCTCACACACACACAGACCCACACCCGCACCCTCACACACAGACACACACCCACAGACAGACACACCCACACCCGCCCACAGCCACACCCACACCCACAGACAGACACACACCCACACCCACACACAGACACACCAACACAGACACACACCCAGACCCACAGCCACACAGACAGACACACACCCACACCCAGACACAGACACACCAACACAGACACACACCCAGACCCACAGCCACACAGACAGACACACACCCACACCCAGACACACCAACACAGACACACACCCACACCCAGACACACCAACACAGACACACACCCAGACCCACAGCCACACAGACAGACACACACCCACACCCACACACAGACACACCAACACAGACACACACCCACACCCAGACACACACCCACAGCCACACAGACACACCAACACAGACACACACCCAGACCCACAGACAGACACACACCCACACCCACACACAGACACACCAACACAGACACACACCCAGACCCACAGCCACACAGACAGACACACACCCACACCCAGACACACCAACACAGACACACACCCACACCCAGACACACAGACACCCGCTCACACACACACACAGACCCACAGCCACACCCACCCACCCACAGCCACACAGACACCCGCTCACACACACACAGACCCACACCCGCACCCTCACACACAGACACACACCCACAGACAGACACACCCACACCCGCCCACAGCCACACCCACACCCACAGACAGACACACACCCACACCCGCACACCCACAGCCACACAGACACCCGCTCACACACACACACACAGACACACACACACAGACAGACACACCCACACCCGCCCACAGCCACACCCACAGACAGACACACACCCACACCCGCACCCTCACACAGACACACACCCACAGACAGACACACCCACACCCACAGACAGACACACACCCACACCCGCACCCTCACACACAGACACACACCCACAGACAGACACACCCACACCCGCCCACAGCCACACCCAGACACACCCACACCCGCTCACACACACCCCCACCCACCCACACCCGCCCGCTCACACCCACAGACACACACACACACCCACCCACACCCACACCCAGACACACACACACACACACCCACACACACACACACACCCACACCTACACACACACACCCAGACACACCCCCACACAGACACCCACACCGATGTTTCTTTATACTACTGTTCACTTAAATTATCATACACGTCTACTTTCATTTAGTATTTATACAGATAATACAAGTATCCAATTTTCAAATGTGCATATACAATAAAGATTTATATAGAGTATGCTGGATGGTGTGGGTGTGGAGGTAATACATCATAGAGTATGCTGGATGGTGTGGGTGTGGAGGTAATACATCATAGAGTATGCTGGATGGTGTGGGTGTGGAGGTAATACATCATAGAGTATGCTGGATGGTGTGGGTGTGGAGGTAATACATCATAGAGTATGCTGGATGGTGTGGGTGTGGAGGTAATACATCATAGAGTATGCTGGATGGTGTGGGTGTGGAGGTAATACATCATAGAGTATGCTGGGTGGTGTGGGTGTGGAGGTAATACATCATAGAGTATGCTGGATGGTGTGGGTGTGGAGGTAATACATCATAGAGTATGCTGGGTGGTGTGGGTGTAGAGGTAATACATCATAGAGTATGCTGGATGGTGTGGGTGTAGAGGTAATACATCATAGAGTATGCTGGATGGTGTGGGTGTGGAGGTAATACATCATAGAGTATGCTGGGTGGTGTGGGTGTGGAGGTAATACATCATAGAGTATGCTGGGTGGTGTGGGTGTAGAGGTAATACATCATAGAGTATGCTGGGTGGTGTGGGTGTGGAGGTAATACATCATAGAGTATGCTGGGTGGTGTGGGTGTAGAGGTAATACATCATAGAGTATGCTGGATGGTGTGGGTGTGGAGGTAATACATCATAGAGTATGCTGGGTGGTGTGGGTGTGGAGGTAATACATCATAGAGTATGCTGGGTGGTGTGGGTGTGGAGGTAATACATCATAGAGTATGCTGGGTGGTGTGGGTGTGGAGGTAATACATCATAGAGTATGCTGGGTGGTGTGGGTGTGGAGGTAATACATCATAGAGTATGCTGGGTGGTGTGGGTGTGGAGGTAGTAACTTATCAAGCTTGTCTAAGGTGATGTAGAATTTTCAAATATATAATTTATTGGTATATTTTGATATACTCCACTATTGATCAGTATTTGTCATATTAAAATTGCCATAATTCGCTATTATATAACATATAGTACTGAGCAAACCACTTATTTTTTAAATTAATATACAACCTATATTTTATTACTAAAAATAGATATAATATACTGCTGATTCGTTTGGATTCAATATAAATTATACACTAACAGTTACGTTGACTGGTGAAGGGAGGAGCTCGACCACCACACACCCGGGTCAGATGGGGCTACTTTAAGTTATCCTCTTCTTGGGCGAGGTCAACTATCCTTAACTCTTTCACAGCGAGAGGTTACCCTAAGCTGAATAAAATCGTCTGGCTGTAGTCACAATCAAATGGCAAGTGCGTGACAGGGTTAAATACTTCACTTTATCCTCTTCATGAGTGATCGGTCTGTTTCCCAACCAGTTGGGCGATAGGTCACGTTTGTCACGCACTGTTGGCAAGTATTGGGCATGACCCAAAGACCTTGTTGTCCAGTTTTAGTACAGGAAAAAATCGGAGTACCTAAATAAACTTTTTTATAGACTGAAAAATGGCGAGCGTCCGCCAGCTCCAGGTAGGGGCACTCGACTGAGTAGTGACTATTGAGATGTTTATACACCCCAATTAGGTCTCCCAGTGCCCGTCTGTAGTATAAGCTAGGTAATTGCAGGCACTCTAATCTTTCTGGGTAGCTGAGGTGCCATACTGCAGGTACCAGTGAAAATGTCCTTTGGACATTTTCAATCAACTGGCAGTCTTAGCATAACAGGAAAATAGTTCTTGGACCTGTGGTGCACTTATGCAAATTTACCGTAATATCATTTTGTAGCCATTAGGTTTAGTGTCGCCTGTTTTGACCCAAAATTCGATTTTGTTCAAAACCTCAGTATAGTATTCCTAAGCATGCTAATTCCGAATTTGTAGCCCACGATTTGATTGCAGGGTAATTAGTGGTCTTAATGGCACTTGGAATATTTTAATGCATTTACCTCAATGCTAATTCTCAATGGCTTAAGAACATGTTGACAGAATATATATTTTTCTCTTAGAATTAGAGTTTAATGGGTTTAACTAATGAAGTACTTCCAGAATAACACAAAAGCACAAAAAAGTTACCTCAGAAACCCATACCTGGCAAGTACCTACAGTAGTTTGGCTCAGGTGAATTCAGTGGGTTTGGGGGCCAGTGGAAGGCTGCGCCATGAGTTTGGTGGTTGACCTGTAGCCAACCTCACAATGCTACCTGGGCCGCGGGGGGAGCTGGAGGTAGAGTGGTACCGCTCTTGCCTCGCAAGCAAGATGTCACAGGTTCGATTCCCGGGCCGGCAGAAGTTGTTTGGATACTCTTCCTAGTCCCCTTGGTCCCTGTTCACCTAGCAGCAAAGTAGGTACCTGCTGTAAGTCGAAAGTTGCGAATTCGCATTCAGGGACAAGTTGTTGGAGCTTCCAATAACTTGCTCAGGCATAAACCATTGACTCTTCAGGCTTCTACGCCCTCGACTCTTCAGGCTTCTACGCCCTCGACTCTTCAGGCTTCTACGCCCTCGGCTCTTCAGGCGTCTACGCCCTCGACTCTTCAGGCTTCTACACCCTTAACTCATGAGACATAAGGCAAGCATGAACTTGTCATGCTTCCCTGTTGGGCGCTGTAAACGCTTCTGCGCTTCACCTTGCACAAGGATGTAGGGGGGTGCCCAATAAATGAAAAAAAAAACCCTGGGCAGTGTGTCATCCACAGATTCCTCACTTTCGCTACTACTTCTGTGATACTCCACGAGTATAGTAATTTCCCTTTCACAAGCAGTTTCTTCCTTCCTCTTGTCTTTGGCCTTGCACCACAGCCAGTGGAAGTGGTAGGTTCAGTGACATCATTACTGGATGAGGGCGCACATCTTGCCTCTATCGTGATTGCTTTTTTGGAAGGCGTGGGTGAAAGCATTCCATATGTCCTTGCCTCCAGGAGATAAGTAAAACATTTTGAATGCTGCATTCAAAATGCTGTGAATTCCAGAATGTATGTCGCACTCCTCTGCTAATCATTCGAGAATGTATGTCACAATGTAGGGTTAAATGAGCTCACAGTCATTGCCATTACACCACTCTGAAAATTTTGGCAAGAGCTCACAGCTCTTACTCTTTAACTTGAGTCTGTATTCTCTAGTGGGATGGGTATCCACTTGCAGCTGATTTGGACCTCTTGACCGATAAATTCTTTTGACATTGATTTCATGCCATTAATTATGGCACTCTGCTTGTTGTTATAAAGTCTATAATCCAAACTGGGATGTTCTTTACCTTTGTATACACTATTATTTGAATAAGATATAAATATTTTCAATTAAAACTCCAAAATAAGGAATAATACAAATTTTAACTATAAGAGTTTTCAAGCAGTTTAATTGACATTATATAATTTAAAAACATTTCTCATAATCAACGAGGACACGCAGTACAGTACACTGGTACAGTACTGTATAAAGTAACAGAAAAGGAGTAATGACAGCACTCCAGATGGGGAGCACTTCACTCTTGAAGATCGTTACGAGGGACGGACCATCTAGATATCTGAACGACCTTCTTATAAGACCCAAAATTTGCCTGATTTACCTTCTTCTCACAATGGCCCGAGAACTTCAGCTCATTGTCAACATACACACCTAGGTCCTTCTCACATTCAGTCTCAAATAGTGCAGTTTCTTCATCCCGTTGGGACATATGATACGCCTCCTTACCGTTGGTACGCCCCAGGTGCATCCTCTTACACTTCGTGACATTGAATCTCAACAGCCATTTCTTCGACCATTCTTGGAGCTCACAGAAATCCTTCTGCAGCTCTTCACAGTCCTGTTGGTTCTTGATTTCCCGAAATAACTTGGCGTCATCGGCAAACATTTGTATGGAGGAGTGTACAAGGTCAGGCATGTCATTTATGAAACAAACAAACAACAGTGGGCCCAATACACTGCCCTGTGGTACCCCGCTTGTGACAGGTACTGATGATGATTTCGTGCCATTAATCACCACACACACACGGTAATGCAGAGGGAACAGCATAAGAAGCTCCTGCAGGACTTGAAGCGGAAGAGGAGGAGTCAAGGAGGAACGGGGACGGGTGTACATAGGTTATATTCAGGGGGAGGGTAGTGGAAGCAAGTGTGCCGACACAGAGCCAGGGGGCAGCAGTTCACCCTCCACCCGCTCTACCCTCCACCCGGGGGGGGGGGGGGGGGGGGGGTTTCTTTCTCCTAACTCACTTAACACAAGCTCCCCGTCTTGTCTTACTTATACTCTTCTTGTCTTAGTTCCTTCAATTGTTCTTTCTACTTACTTCAGTTCAATGGTTACTTCATAACCTCAGTTCTTTGGTAGTTTGATTGTGCAAGTGTTACAGTAACGTAGTTGATGTGCTTTGAGTGAAGTATTTTTACGTTCCTTTGAAACGTTGTTGTTCGTTATCAACAGTCAGTAAGCGCCTCGTTCCTCACTCACACAGGTCCCTATCGCAGCCTAGGCCGTGTCTGTAGCGTGGATGACGCATCCACTAGTCTGGGGAGATGTCTGAATCCCGACCGTCAGAAGCTCCACTACCACCTATGGGCCCCATAGCTGGCCAATCTTACCCTAATGCTCTGCCCACGTGGTGACCCCAGATCACCAAGCCCCACAACAACTACCAGCCCCCATCATTGGTGGATGAGTCCATAGCTCAGTAGGGCTATTTGTGTGGTTATGTTATTCCATTGGAATCCTCGGAGTTTGTTAGAAGGTGCCACGTGGTGATGAGACTCCCATGGCGGCCGCTTGAGTGTTGGCCCTGGGGTATTGAGTGTTGTACTGGCAAGTGACACTGGTTTTAATGGTGCTAAGGTGCTGTGAGAGTTTATGTGTGTTGTTGTTTGTGTACATCCAGTTGTGGTGTAAGTAAATTGAGCCTGAGGGCATGGTACCAGGAGTTCCTATTTTGGTGCATATAATGTCTTTTCTATAACCATTTTTGTGTTTTAATAAACAATGCATTTGTATGTTGGGTCTATTATTCATCTATAGTATTCACCGTCGTTCTTTTCCTAATGCTTGATACTATAATTACATGTACCCATGAGCCTTTCCTCTGGCGTGACGCGAGAGGAAAGGCTCATGGGTCCCCTACTTCCAAACGCCCGCCAATATGAACGGGGTTAAACTTGAAATTCACAGTATATTATTTACCTGATGACTTATTTTTTATTTTCATTTACTGTATATTGTCATTCAATTTCTTTTGTCTTAAATTAAGTGATTTTAGATGTATATAAGGACCTAGGCTATGATATATTGAGATTTTAAACATTGTTCTGTAAGTACGGTTTGCACATAGCATGTGTTCTGACTTATGAACAAATCTGACTTAAGAACGTCCTCAAAAACGGAACCCATTCGTAACCCGGGGACCCCCTGTAGTAGTTGTATTTTCTTCCTGTCAATGTGTCAAGTACTGTAGAGTGAGTAACAAGCAGCACAATGTCTTGACAGTGTTTATTATGTAATTATCAACAAACGGGAGCCAATTTCCCATACAATATCAAATTAAAGGCAAAGATGTATTCTGCCCCCAAAATTTCAACCCCATAGACCAGCTATAAACTGAGTTGTTCTCCAGCCTAAAGAATTTCAACTCCCAAACCTAACTTTATGTTATTAATCTTGATGGACACTGGTGTGACAGCTATACAGCAAGGTTAGGTCAATTAAGTTCATAAACTTACATTTTTGTAAAGTAAGCAGTCAAGATAATAAATTTAACTTTTAGTTCAACTGTAATTTAGAAGATTGGTTAACTTAACTGAAATTTGGCCAAATAACCTGTTTAACATCATATCATAAGTGCTGACATGACAACATTGTGTCCTGGCATCAACTTCAGCAGCTACAGGTTACAATGACATAAAGGACCTCCAGCACCAGGCCAGAGGTCCCTACAATGTTACTAATGTAGTGATGATGATTACTACTGTAATGCAGTGCATACAGTATGGAGTATTTATGTGGATATATCATAGGTTTGCAGATACAGTATCTACCACTTAACAGTTTGCTAGCCATTCAGACGGTCAATCTGTTTTTTGCAACTTTGCTATGACCTTCATTGTCCAGTTTTAAGGTTGAGGAGAACAAGCAACACATATTTCATTTTTTTTCTTTACAATTTAATCTGCAGGAAACTTGTTGGGTTTTAGTCTTATGGGCATGACCTGTGGTCGACCCCACCAGGTCGGACATAATTCCTGGCTGCTCACTTCCGCTGCAGCCCGTCCACAATGGGTGGCCTCCAACAGAATTTTCTTTAAGGGCTTAATTAACAATGCTGAACTTGTTTGAGAGGACTCAGTACATTTTCTGATACCTTCTTTCACAGTTTCTGGGGCCTTCTGCATAGGATCATGGGTGACACTCCTGTCAACATCATCCTTTAGAATTACTGAGGTTTTTTGTGAAGCATCCTGGGTCTCGCTACATTTAATGTCGTCCTTCAGAGCATCTGCACTTCCCCTCCAAGGATCCTGTTGGATAATCTTTCCTATTCTCTCATCTAGAACCTCCTTCAGGTAACTTTTAGGAATACCTGTACCAGTATCCCTGTTACAGATGCTGGTGACTGGCGGACCTGCCATTGTGACATCCTTCATATCAACATCATTACTCAGGTCACCCACAAGGCCAAGTTGTGTGGTGTCAGTCACCTGTATATCTAAATTACTGGAGGTTCGAGCTTCTGTTGTGAATGACAGAAATTGAGGCCTCAGGGAAAAATGTTCATGTGAGGACAGATGAGTGCCGGGTACTGGAAGAAAATTAAGTGGTGTGCTGGGGACAGGCTGATGTTCACTGTGTTTAGTGTAAGTCCTGGGAGAAAACTGATCACATAATGAATGTGACTCAGACTTAGCATCAACAGATAGTGTAATAGTACCTGGAGAAGGTAGACTGTTAGCATAATGGACACATTGAGTATCTAGGGTAAGTTTAGTATTTATGACAAGGCAAGTGGTTGGAGCAGGTTGACTGGTTGGAACAGCTTGACTGGTTGGAACAGCTTGACTGGTTGGAGCAGGTTGACTGGTTGGAACAGCTTGATTGATTGGAGAAGGTTGACTGGTTGGAGCAGGTTGACTGGTTGGAACAGCTAGACT
Organism: Homarus gammarus; assembly: GCA_958450375.1. Taxonomy (NCBI): domain Eukaryota; kingdom Metazoa; phylum Arthropoda; class Malacostraca; order Decapoda; family Nephropidae; genus Homarus; species Homarus gammarus. Next base: position 1,080,653 of record CAUDMG010000902.1, on the reverse strand, counting down.
GGTTGGAGCAGGTTGACTGGTTGGAACAGCTTGGTTGATTGGAGCAGGTTGATTGATTAGAGCAGGTTGACTGGTTGGAACAGCTTGATTGATTGGAGCAGGTTGATGGGTTGGGGGAGGGTGTCGAGATGGTTTAACACGAGGGTCACAATGATCTTCACTTATTGCTCCACCATTTCCTACACTCTCTTTTGAGCAAAAATTTTCAGTAAGAGTAGAAGTGTTTTCCTTAATATTTTGAGGCCCAGAGATTTCAGCAGTGTCAGCAGACTTTGGAGAAATTGAAGTGTCAGCAGACTTTGGAGGAGAAGTTGAAGTGTCAGCAGCCTTTGGAGAAGTTGAAGTGTCAGCAGACTTTGGAGGAGAAGTTGAAGTGTCAGCAGACTTTGGAGAAATTGAAGTGTCAGCAGACTTTGGAGAAATTGAAGTGTCAGCAGACTTTGGAGAAGTTGAAGTGTCAGCAGACTTTGGAGAAGTTGAAGTGTCAGCACACTTTGGAGAAATTGAAGTGTCAGCAGACTCTGGAGGAGAAGTTGAAGTGTCAGCAGACTCTGGAGGAGAAGTTGAAGTGTCAGCAGACTCTGGAGGAGAAGTTGAAGTGTCAGCAGACTCTGGAGGAGAAGTTGAAGTGTCAGCAGACTCTGGAGGAGAAGCACTAAATGTCTTATCCAAGGATGATGTAGTGCCTAGTGATGGAGAAGCATTAACACCCTCACATTTGTGGTTCTTGAGAGACACCTTGTGGGTGTATGCAACACCACACATGGAACAGTGGAAGGGTTTCTCACCAGTGTGGAGTCTCATGTGCACCTGGACGTGATCCTGCCGATTAAAACCTCGGCCACATATGATACACTTGAAAGGTTTCTCTCCAGTGTGAATGCGAACGTGAGATAAATACCTGTGACGTCGGTTCTTGGGGAACACTTTGTTACATGTTTCACATTTGTACTCCTGGGTCTTTCTTTTATGACTCTGAGCCATGTAAGTGTGGTCGACATGGCCCTGAGAGCTGATCATTTCCTTGTCAGCCTCCTTCCTTGGTTGCCAGCGTTGCAGATGACATTTCACTTTGCGAATCAACTGTTTAATTGCCTGAGGTTCCTTGTATATATCATGATTGTGATTTGCAATGTTCTCAAGAGCTAACCAGGCAGGTTCACTGAAAGGCAGAGTCCTCAACACCTCAGGAGAAAATGTAGGACAAGGCCAATTGTCTTCTGGTAAAGTGTCCTCTATGGAAACATCCTGCTGCTGTTGGTCCACCTGGCACAGTGGACTACTTAGGTCTCTTACTTCTGTCTCTGATCCTCTCTTAGTCTTTTTGGCTGGACTCAAGAGCAAAGCTTCAGTGTGAGAGCTTCTTGAAGGTAAAGAGCAAAGTTTTGAGTCCCTTGAAGATAAATTGTCAGAACAAAACCTTTTGAAGTGCAAGGGATCAATTTCTGGGTTTCTCGAAGACAGGGAGTCTATGTGGATATATTTTGAAGAACTTCCTGAGCCTGAGGGGTCGATATTAGACCTTGCTGAACCTGAGGGATCAATGTTTGAGTTGCTAGGTGATAAGGAACCAGTACTAGAGCTGTCTAATATGCAATCGAGATGAGCTCTTGAGAACAGGGTACTGCACTGAAATCTCCCTGGAGACATATGGTCCAGACTTGATCCTCCTACACATGAAGTATCACTATGAGAGACTCCAGAATTATCAGATTTGAGTTGGTCCTGGGAGGTATATGTGTTCTCTGAGCCATGACCAGGGAAGGACATGGTGGGTTCAGAGCCATGACCAGGGAAGGACATGGTGGGTTCAGAGCCATGACCAGGGAAGGACATGGTGGGTTCAGAGCCATGACCAGGGAAGGACATGGTGGGTTCAGAGCCATGTCCAGGGAAGGACATGGTGGGTTCAGAGTCATGATCAGGGAAGGACATGGTGGGTTCAGAGCCTTGACCAGGGAAGGACATGGTGGGTTCAGAGCCATGACCAGGGAAGGACATGGTGGGTTCAGAGCCATGACCAGGGAAGGACATGGTGGGTTCAGGGCCATGATCAGGGAAGGACATGGTGGGTTCAGAGCCTTGACCAGGGAAGGACATGGTGGGTTCAGGGGTTAGTGGGATCATGGGTTCTGTCTTGATATAAGTCTTGTTGGCGTAGAGTGAGGGGTTGACACCACTACCTTCTGCCTCAGCATCTCTGCCAGGTATATCCTGTCAAGGTAAAAAAATCCTAGTAACTGAAATTTAAAACAAGAAAATGAAAAGTAAAAATGTTGAGGCAAATCTTTGAGTTATGGAGAAATGTGCATTGCCCAGTACTGTACAGTGCAGTGCTGCACAAATGCTAAGACGACAACACACACTCTGTAAGTAAACTGTTGTCTTTCTGAGGACAAATGTTGAAATGTTACTAAACGGTGAAACAAAATTATGCATTTTAAGGAAAAATTTCAAAGTAAAACAAACTTTTAAGGAATCAGGTGACAGTACAAGTATATAAACAATAGCAAACAGTAAGTTAATTTAACCAAGAATACCACAAGAAAGATGGCAGTAGTTTATTCAATGAAACATTCAAGGTTTCTCAGATTAATGTACCTGTACTGTATAATTATACAGTATACTGCCTTACAAATTTTCATAAAGATTACACAAATGCTTGTACAGTAAAGCACTGTACCTGTATTACAACAGTACCACTGTGTTGACTAGTTAATGCTGCTCTTGTAATACAGTACTGTATGATCATTGACACTGAAAATCTATAAGGTATAGTGTATAATTTTTCTTTGAAACTCTGTATGTATGTCTTAAAAATAAAATAAAATTCAAAATATGTAAATCAATAAATAAGAAGCAATTAAATGATAAGAGGTCGGAAGATAACACACACATACAGTACAGACAGCAACAACCTGGTTTTATTTGTGTCTTCTCTGAGGCTGTGGCTTCCAAAAAACACAACAAGAGGTGGTACAGTTCCCATTGAAAGATATAAATGTGTGTTTAATCATCTTTAAGTAATTTATAAGGAATACATAAACAATCTTGTTGAAGTATTAAACATGTTTAACTCACCTTAAGTTCCTGGTGCAGAAAATGGAAGGTAGAGAACATTGTACAGTACTGTACTTAACTCTAAATTACTTCAGTAACCCGACACTAATGTCTGCCACAGAAAACTCTAAATCTTATAACAGTAACTTCTCTAAACATCTTAACATCTGACTAATTCAAGAGCAATTTATCTAAAGCCTTAACTTTGCTGCAGTAAGCATAAATTCTCTAAAAGCAAAAGCTAACTTCTGTTTGTAATAATACAAAAATAGAGGAACTTGTTTTTCAACTGGTAATGTTGAATAATTGCAAGAGTTCCAAGTGGCTGGAAGAAGCTTAGGGAGCTGTCATCTTCTCATTGTGTGAAAGGAAAGATATATGCAACTGAGGTTGACGTACAGTACATAGGCTGGAATGAGTTGAAATGAGAAGTTTGAGGCAGATGTGCAATGTAACAGTGAAAGACAGGAAACATTAGTCAGAGCTACTATGGCATCTGGGTATTGAGGATACAGTACAGAAATTGAAAAAAAAATTCAGTAGAGGCAGACCAAGATGGTTTAGGCAGATAGAGAGTATGGATGAGATCAACCGGGTCAAGAGATACACAAGTCTATATGTGGAGGGAGGAGAGCCAAGAATAACATGGGGAGAGGTTGTATTAATGATGGTCGAGTTAGAAACCTGACGAGAGACTGCAAGAGACCGTGCAGCATGAAGAGCTGCCATTAAGTAACTACAGCTAACCTGTGCAAGTGGAAAATGGATGTAAAACAATGATGATGATGATGCTGACACACTTGACTCCTGTGTTTGAGCAGTAATTGGAAGGAAGACCAATGACGGAACTAATTTTTTATATCTGGATGTGTCTACCATTATTTTTTTGGATAAATAAAACTCTCAAGAGTCAGCTCCTGGAAGCACAGTTTATTCTCTTTCAGAAATGTTGATTACAAATGATGAACCACATGGCCGCCCCCCAGGTCATCAGCCCATTAGGTCATTTGCCCTTATTCCCAGGTCCTTCTGGTCATCAGCCCTTACTCCCAGGTCCTCCAGGTCATTAACCATTATTCTTATAAGTTCTAAAACCCTAAATCCATACTCTTAGGTCCTAAAACACACAAGTCCTTATATCCTGGCTCCTAAACTCTCTAGTGCACCTCAGTAAGTGAACCACCAAGGTCTGACAACCACTTTTACTGTTACCTCAGAGGATTCTGTTAATAAGTTATTCTGTATGTTGAAAACTTGCCAAACACATGTTGGTAGAGTTGACACATTAGATGCACATAGCCATAGCATCAAAGAGATACCTGTATAAATAAAATAAAATATTGCACTAAGCAACATAATATGTCAATCTAAGAAAATAAAGGACATTGCAACCTAATAAGTCACTTAAATTCAACAGAATATTGCACTATGCACAACAAGAAGTCATCTGAATTCAACACAACATGTAACTTGAGTGAAATTATTGTATACTATATAACATCTATATTGATCAATGCTGTACTAAGCAATACACGGCCGAGCACTTCATCCTGGACAAGTCATCTGGTGAACCTTGCCATCACTGTCAACTACTGTACTGTAACCTGGAAGACTGACCTAAAAAACCTCTAGGCAGAATTATAACCCCAAGGTCTCGTTCTACTGGAAGGACATTTTTTACGACCACAGTCAGAGCGGCACAGAATGGCCTCCAACACTAACACTGGACCGTTTACTTAAAGACTGGGATGATGATACTACCTTAATGATCAGTCACAATGGAATAAAAATTCAGCTCGGAATTTCAACCCTTGATTGTGTTATGACTAGGCTGGAATACTCTTAATGTACAGTACTGGAATGGTAATGCAAGAATGGCTTAATTCCTGGATGATTGCCCTTGAAAATACAATACAGTATAGTCTCTGGAAGGAACAACTCAACTGGGATGACTTAACTGCAATAACAACACTACAGTATAATGATTTACTACCCTGGAATGGTACCAATAGCTTAACTTGTTGGGTTGCAAAGATATTACAATGAACAACTCACTGTGCTGAAATGATATACTTAACTGGTAATAAAATAATATAATAACTAAAAAGACTTATTATTAGACTGGAATGATATATTTGGCTGGAATGATTATCAAGAATGATGACGTTAACTGGAGTGATCACCAGCAGATGATAAGTGGTTGTCAGTAAGTCCCACTTGGAGGTCTCAGAATAAATGTGGTGGTGTTACTATATACTGTCATGCCCCTGGCTACTGTCATGCCCTTGGGTATAGTCACACCCCTGGGTACTGTCATGCCCCTGGCTACTGTTATGCCCCTGGGTGTTGTCACACCCCTGGGTACTGTCATGACCCTGGGTAATGTCATGCCCCTGGGTACTGTCATGCCCCTGGTGGTGGTGGTGGGGAGGTAGTAGGTGGCAGGGTAGGAGGGCACGATGACCAGTTGACCCCCATGCTGAGTCTCGCCCTCACATCCCAGTTTAATATTGTTCAATCACAGCAGTGGCTATAGTACTTGTATCATGGTAACATCAGTGGCTATAGTACTTGTATCATGGTACCATCAGTGGCTATAGTACTTGTATCATGGTGCCATCAGTGGCTATAGTATCTGCATTATGGTAGCATCAGGTTTAAGTACAATGGTTTGAGAACAGGGACTGATTGTGATGTAGAGAAGTTTTCTATTTTAAGTACAAGGATGGAGAGTGAGGGCGAGGGGGCAGGGGGTGTAGGGGGCGGATCCCTACGGTAGTTGAGCAGGACGCATTTTGTTAGCACACGCGTCACTAACACCTGCTAGGTACACAAAATAGACTCTCAAACATACATACACTTGGGCAAACACATGCAGCAGCCGCTAAACTGGCAGCAGCAGCAGCAGCGATATTTTGTCTTCCGTACAATTAATAAAAATTACGGTAAGTTTTACACAACGGGGCACACCGCTCCAAGTGGATGTGCCTGATCCGCTGTGGGACACGACCTGTACAGACAGCTCCCTATTTGGGGAATAACTGTACTGAATGAACCAATTTTTTTCTCCCAATAAGGGTTAAGTGATGCACTTGCTGTTTACAATTAAAGTGAACTTAATGGCTAATGAACTTCCGTGACAACCAGTGTAAATACTCTTATGTACGTCAAGTTAAGTACCAAGGCAGCGTGAGTGTGTGGTGTGGTGGACCTCCCGCACCCCATACCAAGCCTACCTCAGACCTGGTCTCTCTCTCTCTCTCTCTCTCTCTCTCTCTCTCTCTCTCCTAACCCTTCACTCCCACTCAATATAAACATTAACAAAATAATACATTATACATAAAAAATAGTGCGGGAGAGCACAGCCTTGGGGCAGTGGGACAGAGGCAACACTCCAATGTTTACATCATCCCTGTCAGCCATGTTGGGGAGTCAGGAGCTAAACTGGTAATAAATAAAATAGGTCACATGGAGAGCCGCACCTCTGCCCCATGCCAGGCTGTCGGACCCTCACTGATTGAAACTGAGATCGGTGACTTAGAAAGGGTGCAATTTGAAACACTTAAAACTTAATGGGGTGCAACTGAGACAGGTGCAACTATACATAGGTATTGTGGTGTGGGTGAGGCGCTGCTTCTGCCAACCACACACGGGTGGGTCTCTTCCTCCATTTGTTTACAACTGGTAACCGAGTCTATTTAAATTGTTTGCCTTGGCACAGGTATTGGTCATGTTTACCTTTACCTCACTTTGACTTTCCCAAAGAAATCAGGGTGAGCTTCTCATATAACTGACTACATTGAACACTAAACTAAACAACATCACTTCTAGAACTGAGGCTGGGTCATGGAACTCTTGTGTGGCATAAGGCAACTTCTCACATAACAACCAAATTAATAATTGACTCTCAGGGAACCAGAATGACAAAAAGTATATCTCTTGCTGTGTTATGGATGAAAATATGTTTATAATGTAAGAAACAAAACAACTGACTTTAGAGACTGTGGGGACGACACAACAGAATTCTCTTGTTCCATAGTGAGTGTGAACAGATGGTACCAGCAGCAGAGAGGGGGTTGGTGGAGGAGGACCTGACCTGTGTGTGGCCAGGCAGGTCAGCTCTCACCCGGTGCGTAAGGAGAACCTTCAGGAGCAGGTGAGACATCCCTTCACTCATGGTTCAATACACCATTGACAGCTGGGGAGGGGGCAAACCTCCTCCATACACTTATAAAACCAAAAAAGCTGTACATAAAATAATAGACACACCAGTAAAATTATTATAACATATAACAACCTGACTCAAAATATTCTAAATGCTGCAATAACATAAAATAAAGATGATCTGCGACACAAGGGACATAACACTAGCTGGGAGCTCAGTGTCTGCGGCGGCATGGATGTTTGTGTTGGGGGACATAAGGACAGTGGAGTACAGTACAGGCAGAGGGGTGTCTTGTAGTACTGTACAGAGGTCAAGTCAAAATAAAAAAATGGAGATGAACCAAGGGAAAAATGAGAGAAAACCACACCACTACATGTTGTAACTTAAGAGAAGTTCTCATAAGACTTAAACCTTTCATGGCCTGAGAGATGAGCCTAAGTCTGTTCTGTGTGTGTGTGTGTGATCAACAGCCTGTCAATGAGGCAGTTTGATGAAGTTTCTTGATACCAACAAGAAAATTGTGACTGCAAGTATTATAAGACTGTGACTGCAAGAATCAGTTTTTGGGACTCGAATCTGTCCTCTGCTTTTGCTGAGCTGAGAGACACCAAAATTTTGGGATCAACCCCAGCTTAATAATATTGTATTAAGAGATTCAGTCCTGTAAATGTGTAGTTAAGGTCCTGCATGACTATCAGGGTAAATGAGAGCTAGAGGGACCCACACGAGATTCATAATACAGTTCTGGGTGTGGTGGCCCAGTACATCTACCAGGAAGAGGTTGACGGTTCAACAAGACAAAAGAAATAAAACTGTGATGACATGTGAGTGTTTGAGAGCTGAGGGAAGATGCTCCTATGTTGTGGCATCAAATGTGTTGTGAGTGAAGTACTGTTTAGTATTTAATAGATGGAATACATTCTGAGGGCATAGCCAGAAGACTGTCTAGAGGCACATGAAAAACTTTGGGAATGTCCACGAAGAAATAGAACAGAAGACACATCAGATGAACATTAAGAGAAGTGAGTAGACAAGTGGGAACTAACATGAATAACTGGAAAGACAATGTTTTTAATTATGATCCAAGTATGGAAATTAACAGTGTTTTGTAGAGAGGACAGCAGGAGGGAACAGGAGGCAAGGAATGTTTTTATTAATCACAAACAAAGGGACAGCCAGGGGCAGATCCAGGAATATCAAAAGAGGGGTCCAAGAAGCTGTGGGTAGGGGAACCTGGAGAGCACAGTGAACCCACCCAGCTTTTTTTTTTTTGGGGGGGGGGGGGGGGCCCACAATGAGCTCCCCCCCCCCTTTAACCTGACCTGTAGCATGGCCAATTTGAGGCCATTTTTAAGTCATGTGCAATTGATATTAGGAGATACTCTGAAGTCAAAAGAAAATACTGTTTAAAATACAAAAAAAGCCTTTGTAGAATACTGCATTAAAGAAAAAATATTGGAATTTTCTGATGAAAATGGGGGTCCGGACCTACAGGACCCCCCCCCCCCCCTTCCTGGATCTGCCCTTGGACAACTTTAGTGAATATATTTGACACTGACACTTATCTGATCTCTCACTTCACTTTTGTTAAATAAAAATAAATACTTCTATGTGTTTTTTAAGGTCAAGACCGAGAGAAGAAAACTCTTTCATTAGACAAACACAAAGAAATTATACTGCAGGTTTCTGGTGAAGTGTCCATATTTATAAAGACAAAAGCAAGACGAGTGTTCCATGTGTCTGAGCAGAGCCGTTGTACCTGGCAAGACAGGACTCCCAAGGTGGCGGGCACAGGTGAGGACTAAGTTATCTCTGTCTTCAACCCATAACTATTTCCCTCTGTCAAAACCTAGATGTACAAAGACTCCATCCTAAGTTTGTCTTAAGTCTTAGGAGGTTAAGTCCTTGTTTTGACTAGTGTTGACTGTACTGGGTGCCAAGGAGAAGGTTGAGGAGGTAAGGTGTTGTGGAGGTAATACAATACTGACCTTCCTGTGTAGTTCAGTAGGGACTGTGAGGGGACACAAACCTGTATGTAGAGAGCTTGATATTGTATTGGACTTTATAACCTGAAGTTCATGATAGGTGTGTTGCCCTGGTGCGCCGCAGACATGAGGAAGGTACTGAATGATTCAACCAAAATTACAATACAAGACGGACAATTTAACCCGAACTCCCTGTCAGGTTGTGACCCGGGCCTGGGGAAGGTCGGGTCACACGGGAGGAGTGCCGAGGTCAACACATGTCCGAACACAATCCTGAACCATTAATTCTATTTTCTGTGGTTTATAAGGATAAGGTACAAAATAAATTCTCTAAAAAATAATGTAAAAAAAAAAAGGAAACTGCCAATAATGGTGCCGGCTTAAAAACTAATTAAAGATTCTCCTATCACAGTTTGTGTTGTAGAAAAGGAAATCAATAAATATACAATTATAGAATATATATAAAAAAAATGATCATTACGCTAAAAACCATAATAACTGGTACAGTACAGTACAGTAAACTAAGGGAAACAAACCCAGAATACACTCGGGAGCCAGTGGGGGCGTCCTATATTTAAGTACACACAAGCTTTGGTAAGAAGTCTTTGGGGCCAGAGGTGTCCACTCTGACGTCTAGTGTTGCGACTTAAGTACATAACAATGACTAAAAAAAAAAAAAAATAAATAAAAAAAAAAAATAAAAAAAATATTCTCCGCACATGATTGGTAGTACAGCAGTAAACACATTACATCTATGACTCGTTTGAACTCAATGGGTTAGTGATTAATGGAACGTTAGTGGTTAAAAAGGTTAGTCATTATAAGGGGACTTTGGTAGCATTTTAACCTGTAATGTCTTTGGACTGGGGAAAATGCTGGGAAGTGCAGCACATTATACTACTAATGTTAATGTCATGCTGCAATTAGGAAGCCCCCAGCCTGAGGCAAGTGGTGGGGCCGTGTTGCTGAGGAGGAGGGACGTGGTGGTGGTGGGGCAGGGTGTGGTCGCCACCGTGCCTCCTCCCCCACGCCTGCACCATGCCCTCACGCCAGGGTGGTGGCCGAGGTGTTGATGATGAGCGAGAGGTCCCCCTCTTCGGACGGGGGCGGGTGGGACGCCACTATGTGCTCCTTGAGGCGGTACTTGCGGTTGAAGCCTTTCTGGCAAATGGGGCACTTGAAGCTGTTGGGGGCAGTGTGTAGCCTCTCGTGGCGGCGGCAGGTGCCCGTCTGCGTGAACCTCTTGCCACAGTAGCGACAAGGGTAGGTCAGCTTATCCCTGGCCATCCCCAGCAGCTCCTCATTGTAACACCCGGCCTGCAACCACCGCCACACGTCACCTCCTCTGCCCGCACGCCAGCCTATATTGCTTCTAACTACAAATGCCCAGTATCACTAAGGCTCTACCTGGCTACAACAAGTCACCACTAAGATGCTACCTGGCTCTAATTACACCTGTTGGTCACACTTAGACTCTATCTGGCTCTAAAAAAACCTACTAGTCACCACTGAGACTGTACCAGGCTTTAACATCACTTACTGGTCACCACTAGACTCTACCCTATCTTCACTGTTTTTTTTTTTTAGTTCCCAAATGCTCAAACAGATCAGCACCAAGACAAACTGGCTCACACTTCTGCACAAGTCACTGGTTCTCACTTACCACAGAGTTCCCCAAAAAACTTCTAACAATGCCCACTGATTATAGCCAAGGTTGTAACTGGCTTTCTAACATATGAGGCTCTAACTGCTCTTAAATCCCATCACCAAACCTCTGTTAAGGCATCATCTTTAAAATACAGTTACCATGTGGTAATTATTGTATCCATGTTTTATACTGTGATGAGGTTACTGAATTAACATCTAGACTCTGAATATTAACTTATTTCCCAATTAACAACATGACTCAAGTACTCTAACCAGCTCTACATACAATCAAAAAGTCATTGTTATTGTTACCCTTAGCTCTAAGTTCCAGAGTTAACTACCAACACTCTGGTTCTACTTATCACCCAACTACATATAATCCATTTGGCTCTAAATATCTATTAATACCAAAACAGAAGGTCATGATCCAATAAACTATTACTAATAGTGAAAGTGGAACTGGGTCTCATAGGCATGCCTGCCCATTAGGTACAAATGTGGGTATTGTACAACACACTATAAGAAGGTAACATGGCCAGCTCTGCTCTAGACAGCATTCACTTCTCCCGAGCTGTAAACTTAGGTACCCATTTACAGCTGGGTGGACATGTAGTGCACTAACTCTAATTTCTCAAGAGATTATTACCACTGATCTAACTGACATTATAATGTGAACAAGTACTGTGAGCTAATCTTTATTCCCTCAGGTGTCAAAATAAATCCCACTAACTTGGTATTACTTTTTTGTGTGCACATTAGCTACTGTTGTTTTAATTTAATCTAATTCCTGGTTCTAACACAACTAATGTTCATCTAAGTCACACTAATTTCTCACTTAACCTTACTCTAATATCTTGCTCTATCTCACTAATTTCTTCTTCTGACAAAGTTTTGAAAAATATGAAGTGGTGGAAGTCTAGTGAGCAAGAGACAGTTGTTGACCGAGTTTGTGGAACTGACAATGCACTTAGTATTGCCAAGGTCTGTGGGGACACTTTGCCAACAAATTATATACATAATACTGGTGACAGTATTTATTGATATATTATTACATTTACAATTTACTCAAGCAAAATAATAGCGCCGGAAAGCCATTGTGGCGCGTTCCGGCACAAATTAAGCATTGCTCTAACAAACTCACTAATTAACTGAAATTTCTCAGGAGTTTGTCTCTCACTTGTCAAACAGATACATTCCCTAATCGGTTTTAATTTCCAATAGATGTTAAGACCAGTGCAGAATTAGACAGTTAATAAAGACTGGTGCCAAAACTAACTGGTCCACAGACTGCTTACAAATGTTCCTCAGTAATCTCATACAGTTTTAACTAGTTACTCAATTGGTCCAGATTATTCAAGTTTCTTTCAAGTTTAGTGGCTCAGAAAATGAACTACACAAGCTTCCCTGTGGCCGCTTGTAATGCTTAGGTGCACAGGTTGCCAGGGGTACCTATTAACCTAACCCAACCAACAATTAATAAAGTCTTCCAACATGTCAGCTGGGGCTAAAAGGTGTGTAACTTGATGTGAGATAAATATCAATCTTTACATGTACAGCATTGTGTTGATGATAAGATACAACAGTGAGTATTGACTCAGTTTGTGTACTTTTAATATTCTAACACTATACTATACTGTACTGTACTGTACTATACTGTACTGTACTGTACTGTACTGTACTGTACTGCACTGCACTGTACAGTACTGTACTGTACTGTACTGTACTGTACTGTACAGTACTGTACTGTACTGTACTGTACTGTACTGTATTATACTGTACTATACTGCACTGCACTGTACTGTACTGTACTATACTGTACAGTACTGTACTGTACTGTACTGTACTGTATTATACTGTACTGTACTATACTGCATTTCTGTACTGGTGTTACTATGATGACCTGATGTTTTAATGTACACTAACCCTGACTGAAGCTTATGTGGTGTTAAGACATGGACAATATTACAGTATATTTGTTCTGTTATTGTGATGAAACTCTGTACCTTTTACTGAACCTTGACTGTTATCTGTGCTGAAGTCTCTGTACCCAGACTTGTGGTGTCTCCCATCTGTGCCGTTGTTTCTATATTACCTAATAATATGTTATGATAATAACAAAATTACTTATAGACACTCCACCCTTGCCTCCTATCACTGCATCATGGGTTGGATGTGAGGAAGGTGTGACACTACCAAACATGGGAGGTTTTCTCTGGTTAGTAAGCTGACAAGTGGTGGGAATAATAAATTAAATAAAGATAATCTGCATCCTTGTTTGGAGAACTTTACCTGTCTTATTAGTTAAGTGTGAAAATGAAACCGTAATACAGTACAGGTTTACGACAACTAGTTCAGGCTGCACAGTAGTTGTAACTTTGACACCAACACATGTCAGGAACCTTTTAACAACCCGGTAAAAAGTGACGAGATACACTAATTATGCCTAACAGAAGCTAATGACTTCAATGCTCCCAACTAATTAAGAAGACGAATTAATACACTAAATTCAGGTTCTGAGGGAATTTATCTATGAATGAAAGTAAAAGATTTAATTGATCCTAACATGCTAACAACCCTTACACTTCAAACTTTTAGTAACTTGTTAGCTACACATACCAACTACAGTAACTCTACAAGGAACTAATAACTAATCCCAACCAAATGTCCTAATTAATGGAACTAAATATTGAATGTGGTAATTAGTTCACCTCTTGAACCATTCATACAGTTAACAACCCAACACACAGGTCAATATTCACTAGAAAATGGTGAATTATTTGACTCATGACTCAACTAACCCAAGATGGACTGACCATTGCCAAGTTTGTCTAATAACTAGCCTGAAGATCATACTCTCTGGTGACTGTTGTGGCGTACGGGCAACATATGTTAGTTATCTACACTACATACATACACACATACAAGGCTGAGTTATATTAAATAGTTAGCTTATGTTAACTTGTTATTTTTCAGTTAGTTGAGTTTTAATTAATAATATTTCACAATCAAATAGCAAATAATGTTGGCGAGTAAAGCAGAATTAATTACTGTACACCTCAAAAAGGAAATATTTAACTCTGTACAAATGACTGTTATTTGCAGGAACCAAATTAAGCTTTATATAGAATTGCTAAACTCGCCAGAAATAAACTAAAATATTATGGTAACTGGAAACCATCACCCATGCAGCAGGCAACCGGCAAGACAACATTAATTTATCAACACTAAAACTGAAGGTAAAAACATGCACATAATATGCCTAACTGGTAACTCTCAAACAAATTGCTAATTATGTAGATTTCAAGGCCGAATTTAACATTAAATTATCCTCAATAAACGTTCAATTGACAGCCAATCATTCACATTGTTCTAATATCATTATGTATACTGTATGGGATTTTAACCCTTTATAAAAAATATTTTATATTATTATTATCATCATTATCGGTATTAATGTCCCTTTTTAATTTTTTTCAGCTGATTCTTTTGTAATGATCTACCGTCACTAACCAATCACATGAAATTTTAGTGACTTGATCAACCACTCGGAAAACTGACCAAAACATTTGCTTTGGAAGTCAATCAACTAATCAGTGATTCTTCTGAGTCACAACTGACCAATGATGTGACATAAAGGGTCATCTAAAAGGGGATCTGAAGCAGCTCAGCCCAGATAATGTCAGCAAGAAACATCTTTCATAATGTATAAGTTAATGATGCACTGTCAGGGAAGGTGTGTGCAGTGACGGCCTCGTGATCATAATTCAAGGCATGGAATACCGCATTATCAAAATATTTATCAAGTACTGTACTGTAAGGTCAAGGCACACAAAAGAATCTACTGTGTCACTTCTCCATTTTTGTGAAGTATCCATGCACCGTGCGCCCTGACCCACTACTCCGGCTGATGCACCACCCCGTTGCAGTAAACTGAGTGTACTGTATGTACTTAGGGCAAGAGACTGATTTCAAAGACGCATTTATCTTAATGAACAATGGCTCGGAAACTTTAATAGTACAGTACATTACAGTACTAACACCATGTTATCTTTACTAATCTGGATGACAATAAATGTACAGGTACAGTATATCAGGTGTCATTCAGGGGGCTCAGGCCCTCAATTGTCTTGGCCATGTTACTATTGTTATTATTGTCAACTACGTATATCTTTTTTTCTGGCTAAATAAACTGTTTCAATATCAGTGTGGTAAGCTTAAAATGCCGGCCAAAATCCCAGAGTGCACTGTGACCAACGGTGCACAAAATAATAGAAAGACGACAACAATCTCAACAACTCAATATGCCAGAGTGCACCACCATCACCCACTGTGCACCACCATCACCCACTGTGTATCACCATCACCCACTGTGCACCACCATCACCCACTGTGCACCATCATCACCCACTGTGCATCACCATCACCCACTGTGCACCACCATCACCCACTGTGCACCACCATCACCCACTGTGTACCATCCTCACCCCACTGTGCACCACCAACACCCCACTGTGCACCACCATCACCCACTGTGCACCACCAACACCCCACTGTGCACCACCAACACCCCACTGTGCACCACCAACAACCCACTGTGCACTACCAACACCCCACTGTGCACTACCAACACCCCACTGTGCACTACCAACACCCCACTGTGCACCACCAACACCCCACTGTGCACCACCAACACCCCACTGTGCACCACCAACACCCCACTGTGCACCACCAACACCCCACTGTGCACCACCAACACCCCACTGTGCACAAACCCATATACGACAATTTAACCCCAAAATGACACAGGCACACCCCAAGCTACCATCTGCCAAGGTCCCCCTCCTACTGGTGCCTTGAGAGGACCAAGCTGGGTGGTGGGGAGGGTCTGGGAGGGGGTTGGGGGGGCCTCTTACCATGGATCCCTCGTCGTTCTCGCCAGCGCCTGAGGTTGGGTCGTCACTGAAGGAGTTATTGTCGTCCAGTGGGTCCTCCTCTTCCACCTTGACGTCGTGTGAGGGGGTCGAGTTGCCCGAGGTGACGGTGGCTGCCACGCCCCCGACGCTGGACACTAAGTACACCGGGTGTGGCGAGTCTCCGCTGATGTAACCCTCCTGTAACATGGTGTATACTGTGTCAGTGTATAATACTCTCAGTGTCGCTAAACAATGCTGTATTTACACTCACTCTTGTACTGTTGCAATACACCCTCTGTTACACTGAGTTCTACACTGTTCTATCCTTGAGGGTACACTCCTACACTCACACCTAATGTACACTGTATAATCATAATATACACTGTTGTTATACACCATCAACCTTTACTTCCCTACACCACTGTAAAAGTTTATATACACCTTTAATTACACTACTACATACTACAATAGACACAAGAAGCTTTTACTATAATAATTACAAACAACACCGTAAATTAAAACAAATCTAATTACTTTTTCAAGAACAAAACAACATGCAAAAAAAAAAAAAAAACAAGAAAATAAAATGAGGGAACTTTGACCAGAGACTCGAGGCGGCAGAACATTAAGTGTGAACAATAAAGTGATATAATATAATGTTACGAAGCAGGAAATAAACGAACTTAACAACTGTACAAATAACGGCTAATGTTGAGATGGAATAATATTAATACTATTATTATGATTAAAATGATATTAACATAAAATTGTATTGATAATTAGAAAAAAAATATATTCAGTAAAAGATGATGAACACACACACACACACACACACACACACACACGCACACACACACACACACACACACACGCACACACACACGCACACACACACACGCACACACACACACACACACACACACACACACACACACACACACACACACACACGCACACACACACACACACACACACGCACACACACACACGCACACACACACACACACACACACACACACACACACACACACACACACACACACGCACACACACACACACACACACACACACACACACACACACGCACACACACACACACACACACACACACACTTAACAAATATAATCTAAAAAAAAGAAAAACGACAAGAATGCATTAAAAAGGTCGAATAAAAAACAAAAATAAATAAAACTAATAAAATGGAAACGAGAGAAAAATTACGATAACTAGCAAGCATTAATGGAGGATGATGAGGGGGGATGGAGAGGGGAGGTGGGGAGAGGAGGGGGATGGAGAGGGGAGGTGGGGAGAGGTAGAATCTGGGAGAGAGGGGGAAGGTGAGGTAAGGTGGGAGAGTGAGGGGACGAAGGGGAAGGGGAGGTGAGGGGACGGAGGGGGAGGTGAGGGGACGGAGGGGGAGGTGAGAGGACGAGGGGGGGGTGAGGGTGGTGAAGGGGGAGGTGAAGGGGGAGGTGAGAGGGGGAAGTGAGGGGAGGGAGGTGAGGGGAGGGGACAGAGGGGGAGGTGAGGGGATGGAGGGGGAGGTGAGGGGATGGAGGGGAGGTGAGGGGACGGAGGGGGAGGTGAGGGGACAAGGGGGAGGTGAGGGGACGGAGGGAGGAGGTGAGGGGATGGAGGGGGAGGTGAGGGGACGGAGGGGGAGGTGAGGGTACGGAGGGGGAGGTGAGGGGACGGAGGGGGAGGTGAGGGGATGGAGGGGGAGGTGAGGGGATGGAGGGGAGGTGAGGGGGGGACGGAGGGGGAGGTGAGGGGACGGAGGGGGAGGTGAGGGGACGGAGGGAGGAGGTGAGGGGATGGAGGGGGAGGTGAGGGGACGGAGGGGGAGGTGAGGGGATGGAGGGGGAGGTGAGGGGATGGAGGGGAGGTGAGGAGGGGATGGAGGGGGAGGTGAGGGGGGACGGAGGGGGAGGTGAGGGGACGGAGGGAGGAGGTGAGGGGACGGAGGGAGGGGTGAGGGGACGGAGGGAGGAGGTGCGGGGATGGAGGGGGAGGTGAGGGGACTTACAATGAACGTGGTTTTGGAGTCATCTTGGCCGCGGTCAACCTCGATCACGCTCTGCGGCACCTAGAAAAGTCCCCACCGTCAGTCCCCACCACAGTACCCACTACAGTCAACATGAGTACCCACCATAAGTACCCACTACAGTCAACAACATGAGTACCCACCATAAGTACCCACCACAGTACCCACCATAAGTACCCACTACAGTCAACAACATGAGTACCCACCATAAGTACCCACTACAGTCAACAAGAGTACCCACCATAAGTACCCACTACAGTCAACAACATGAGTACCCACCACAGTACCCACCACAGTACCCACCATAAGTACCCACTACAGTCAACAAGAGTACCCACCATAAGTACCCACCACAGTACCCACCATAAGTACCCACTACAGTCAACAACATGAGTACCCACCACAGTACCCACCACAGTACCCACCATAAGTACCCACTACAGTCAACAAGAGTACCCACCATAAGTACCCACTACAGTCAACAACATGAGTACCCACCATAAGTACCCACCACAGTACCCACCACAATACCCACCATAAGTACCCACCACAGTACCCAAAATAAGTACCCACTACAGTCAACAACATGAGTACCCACCATAAGTACCCACCACAGTACCCACCATAAGTACCCACTACAGTCAACAAGAGTACCCACCATAAGTACCCACCACAGTACCCACAATAAGTACCCACTACAGTACCCACCATAAGTACCCACCACAGTACCCACAATAAGTACCCACTACAGTCAAAAACATGAGTACCCACCATAAGTACCCACTACAGTCAACAAGAGTAACCACCATAAGTAACCACCATAAGTACCCACCACAGTACCCACCATAAGTACCCACCACAGTACCACAGTACCCACCACAGTACCCACAGTCATACAGGTACAGTAGGTACAATTAAACTAACGCAGACATCAAGATACCCCCGTCTGCTGCCCACAGTTCAGTAGTTGATACACTGCATTAACTGTGTGTGTGTGAGTGTAGTTACTTCATGTCCCCTCCCCTCCTCTCCCCATCTCCCCAGAGAAGCACCTGACGGAGGGGGTGGGGAGGGGTGGGGGAGGGTGGTGGGGGAGAAACCTCATAATATAAGTATTGAAGCTTAGTAAACGAGCGATGGGTAGTGAGTGGGGAGGGGGTGTTGCTATGTTACACACACACACACACACACGTTGGAGGGGGTGTGTCAAAGAGGGGGGGAATGTTAGGTGGTGACGGTGGGAGGTAAGGGGAGGAGAGGTGTGTGTGTGTGGGGGGGGGGGGTGGAGGGAGGGGCGGGCGCAGGTGTAAGTGGGGTGTTGGGGGGAGGGAGCAGAAGCAGGTGTGTTGAGTGACTGTGTGTGAGTGTGGGGGGGGAGGAGGGGGAGGAAGGGGGAGGTTAGTGTGGGAGGGAGAAGGTAATTGGGAGATGGTAAGGGTAGTAGGAGGTGAGGGGAATGGGAGGGTGAGGAGATTGAGGGGAATGAGGGAGGAGACTTGCAGCTTCCCTTGGCACGCGTCACCAGCCCCTCCTCCTCCACACTTCGCCCCTCACCACGACCCCCCCCCCCCCAGCTGCTGCCCGCACCCATTCGATCAATACACTGACCCACGCGGGGCGCCTCGACCACCCTAGTACACCCCAGCCTACCTCAGTACACCCCAGCCTACCTCAGTACACCCGAACTTACCCTAGTACACCCCAGCCTACCTCAGTACACCCCAGTCTACCTCAGTACACCCGAACTTACCCTAGTACACCCCAGCCTACCTCAGTACACCCCAGTCTACCTCAGTACACCCGAACCTACCCTAGTACACCCCAGCCTACCTCAGTACACCCCAGTCTACCTCAGTACACCCGAACCTACCCTAGTACACCCCAGCCTACCTCAGTACACCCCAGTCTACCTCAGTACACCCGAACCTACCCTAGTACACCCCAGCCTACCTCAGTACACCCCAGTCTACCTCAGTACACCCGAACCTACCCTAGTACACCCCAGTCTACCTCAGTACACCCCAGCCTACCTCAGTACACCCGAACCTACCCTAGTACACCCCAGCCTACCTCAGTACACCCCAGCCTACCTCAGTACACCCGAACCTACCCTAGTACACCCCAGCCTACCTCAGTACACCCCAGTCTACCTCAGTACACCCGAACCTACCCTAGTACACCCCAGTCTACCTCAGTACACCCCAGTCTACCTCAGTAAAGAGACGTTAGCAGGATATTGAAGGACAGTGGCGTCGTGCTGGATAAAATACCTCCTTCCTTTTAATATTTCTTCAAGGTAAAGTCTGGGAGGAGTTTGTGGTGTATGGTGTTGTGGTGTATGGTGGTGTGGTGTATGGTGGTGTGGTGTATGATGGTGTGGTGTATGATGGTGTGGTGTATGGTGGTGTGGTGTATGATGGTGTTGTGGTGTATGATGGTGTGGTGGTGTATGATGGTGTTGTGGTGTATGATGGTGTGGTGTATGATGGTGTGGTGGTGTATGGTGTGGTGGTGTATGATGGTGTTGTGGTGTATGGTGTTGTGGTGTATGATGGTGTTCTGGTGTGTGATGGTGTTGTGGTGTATGATGGTGTGGTGTATGATGGTGTTGTGGTGTATGGTGTTGTGGTGTATGATGGTGTTGTGGTGTATGATGGTGTGGTGTATGATGGTGTGGTGTATGATGGTGTTGTGGTGTATGGTGTTGTGGTGTATGATGGTGTAGTGGTGTATGGTGTTGTGGTGTATGATGGTGTGGTGTATGATGGTGTGGTGGTGTATGATGGTGTTGTGGTGTATGATGGTGTTGTGGTGTATGATGGTGTTGTGGTGTATGATGGTGTGGTGGTGTATGATGGTGTTGTGGTGTATGATGGTGTTGTGGTGTATGATGGTGTGGTGTATGATGGTGTGGTGTATGATGGTGTTGTGGTGTATGGTGTTGTGGTGTATGATGGTGTGGTGTATGATGGTGTGGTGTATGATGGTGTTGTGGTGTATGGTGTTGTGGTGTATGATGGTGTGGTGTATGATGGTGTGGTGTATGATGGTGTGGTGGTGTATGATGGTGTGGTGTATGATGGTGTGGTGGTGTATGGTGTTGTGGTGTATGATGGTGTGGTGTATGATGGTGTGGTGTATGATGGTGTTGTGGTGTATGATGGTGTTGTGGTGTATGATGGTGGTGTGGTGTATGATGGTGTTGTGGTGTATGATGGTGTTGTGGTGTATGGTGGTGTTGTGGTGTATGATGGTGTTGTGGTGTATGATGGTGTGGTGTATGATGGTGTGGTGGTGTATGATGGTGTGGTGGTGTATGGTGTTGTGGTGTATGATGGTGTTGTGGTGTATGATGGTGTTGTGGTGTATGATGGTGTGGTGGTGTATGATGGTGTTGTGGTGTATGATGTTGTGGTGTATGATGGTGTGGTGGTGTATGGTGTTGTGGTGTATGATGGTGTGGTGTATGATGGTGTGGTGTATGATGGTGTTGTGGTGTATGATGGTGTTGTGGTGTATGATGGTTCTAGGATGAAAGTATTGTGTTATCGATCACTTCAGTACACCATCACACGGCGTCTCTCACACTGTATTGATTTTCGGGGTAGAAGTGCAAGTGGTTTAAAAGGCCTGGGGGAGGGTAGGGGTGTAAGGGGTAGAGTAGGGGTGTAGGGGGGTGTAGAGTAGGGGTGTAGGGGGGTAGAGTAGGGGTGTAGGGTAGGGGTGGGGGAGGAGGATAAGGTTAGGAGTGGAGAGGTAGTAGGGAGGTGGTCAGGGGCTGGGGTGAGGACTCTAGGTCAGGGAAGGGTAGAAGTCACGTCTGGAAGTGAGGGAAGGAAGGGAGGCAGGAGCGGGCAGCAGGCGTGGGTGCATGCATGGTGTGGTGGGGGAGGGGGGGGGACGTAAGGGGGGAGAGTTGGCACGTTCCAGGCACTGCTGTATTGCTGTGTTGCCGCTGTTACTACTGCTGAGGTGACACTGGTATTATTAATGCTGTTTTTGTTACCGGTACTGCCGTTACTGTCGCCGCCACCAATAACTGCTACTGCTGCTGTTAATGGTGGTGGTGGTGCCCTCGTGGTCTC
This sequence comes from Homarus gammarus, assembly GCA_958450375.1. NCBI lineage: Eukaryota > Metazoa > Arthropoda > Malacostraca > Decapoda > Nephropidae > Homarus > Homarus gammarus. The sequence goes on along the minus strand of CAUDMG010000902.1, from coordinate 1,058,753 downwards.
ACATCCCTTCAATCGATATCTGCAGCACCACCTCGCTTCTGTATACCCGGGCACACGTGTACACCTCCCCCCCCCCCCCCAGCACACCTTCCTGGCCACACACTCTCCCAGCCCACCCACACACTCTCCCAGCTCACACACTCTCCCAGTTCACACACACACTCTCCAGGTCACCAGGTACATTACTGACGTATTTCAGACTCAACAAAAACATGGAATTTCTTGAAGATCTTTATGTGCTATTTTTTAATCCTCGTTGGAGACATGAGAGATCTTACTACTGTCTCACACACAAGAGATAATAATACTGATGGAGCCCGAGAGATGTGCGAGAGGTTAGGAGAAACATCAGAGAGACAGACAGGTGTACTGAAACGGAGGAATACTATGTTAACACGAGTATAATGGTACTGTTGGAACCTGGAGGTGTTGTAGACCAGGAGGTTAAGGACGCTCCGTGGGTGACAGCCAAAGGGGAACGCAGCCGAGTGGGTTGCTTTCGTGGCGCCCCTGTCTCAGATGACTCGCCCACTCTGCCAGGCCCACCCCGAACCCACCCGATGACACCCACTTCGTTCATCTTGTCAGGCCCACCTCGCCCACTTTTCACCGCACATCACTGCCACACGTGAGCTACCTGACAGTACAATACCAGGTCCTCCTCCACCCTCAGGAACCCACCAGGTCAGGTCCTCCTCCACCCTCAGGAACCCACCAGGTCAGGTCCTCCTCCACCCTCAGGAACCCATCAGGTCAGGTCCTCCTCCACCCTCAGGAACCCACCAGGTCAGGTCCTCCTCCACCCTCAGGAACCCACCAGGTCAGGTCCTCCTCCACCTACATTCTCAGAGGTTCTCACGAGTAATATTCCTCAAAAGTGAAGATAAGAATGTAACTAACTGTTTAACTCGAGCTGAAACACAAAAATAATGTCTACTAATAGCCTGAGACCTAAGCCGAGACTCTGCCTTAACTGGATACTTTCACAGCTCCTTTAAGAGATAAAACTAACGTACAGTCACCTACACTTATACCTGGTACAGTGGCTGGTGCGTTTTGTAAGATGTGGCAACTGTGTGTTTGTTTACATCGTATTAAAACTCCCAGAATGACCTTAAAGGAGCCCCACAATAGTAGCCAGACTAAGGAATCTAAATAAACATTCCATACAGTTGCCATATCTCACAAAACATGCCAATCACTGTACCAGGTATAAGTGCAGGCGACTGTACGTTTAATATCTGGTATCAAGTGAACGTGTCTAGTCAAAGTAGAGTCTCAGTCAGGTTTCGACGTCATATTGGCCGTGATTCTTGTAGCGTCGTTAAAGAATAAGTTGAAGCCTCTAACTTGACGATGACATGAATGAGAAATAAAACACTTTCTCATGACTATTATCTTCTGTGTACGTTTATGTTAAGAACTTGATTTAAGAACACGATATTTTGATGCAAACAAGACACACACACACACACACACACTAAAAGCCTTGCGTTATAAATCACTACAGTTATAACCTTCTCTCTCCACGTGTGAACTGACTCTTAATTTGCATTTCTGCCATGACGTGTTGGGTGATAACGAGTACAGCACCTGCCTCATTTCCCTCACCTGGTCAGTCCCCTCACCTGCCTCACTCACCTCATCTAGATACATTAGCATCATGAAAACTGTGAGTGAGTGAGGCGGCACAGGAGGGTGACAAGCACGCGTCTTACCAGGGCCTCTGAGATTCCACACAACAGTCTCTTTGGAATTGGTATTTCAGGGTGAGGAAGGGTGAAGGAGTGTGTGTGTGGGGGGTGGGGGGGGAGGGGGTGTGGGTGGTGAAGAGGAAGCGTACCACTATGGGGAGGGGAGGGGTTGAGGAAAGTGAACGAGGCATGTTCTCACCCCATCTCTATCCCCTCACCCCATTCCCCCTCCTGGACCCTCAGGAGGCAGTACAGTGTATGGAGAGGGTGTGAGTGAGCAGGAGGGGAGGGAGGGCGGAGGAGGGGTATTCTGGGCGTCACTAGATGGGGTGTGTTGGGGGGTAGAGTGAGGGGTGCAAGAGGGGGTAGAAGGGAGGTGAGCTGTACCCCTCGGTGATCAATACTGCCCACGCGTCAGGCCAGCCCGGCCCCAGTGCCACGCCTACACACACACACACACACACACACACACACACACACACACACAAAGCCTCCCCCACGCCACGCGCCGCCATGCCCACTTCTACGACTTCAGCCCAAGAGGCACCCATTAACCCACCACCCTCACACTGACCCACCACCCTAACAGTGACCCACCACCCTCACACTGACCCACCACCCTAACAGTGACCCACCACCCACACACTGACCCACCACCCTAACAGTGACCCACCACCCTCACACTGACCCACCACCCTAACAGTGACCCACCACCCTCACACTGACCCACCACCCTAACAGTGACCCACCACCCTAACAGTGACCCACCACCCTCACACTGACCCACCACCCTCACACTGACCCACCACCCTCACACTGACCCACCACCCTCACACTGACCCACCACCCTAACACTGACCCAACACCCTCACACTGACCCACCACCCTAACACTGACCCACCACCCTAACAGTGACCCACCACCCTCACACTGACCCACCACCCTCACACTGACCCACCACCCTCACACTGACCCACCACCCTAACAGTGACCCACCACCCTCACACTGACCCACTACCCTCACACTGACCCACCACCCTAACAGTGACCCACCACCCTCACACTGACCCACCAACCTCACACTGACCCACCACCCTCACACTGACCCACCAACCTCACACTGACCCACCACCCTCTCACTGACCCACCACCCTCACACTGACCCACCCTCAAAATAGCTCACCTAAAGCTAAGGCCAAACCTAACCTAACCAAAGTACAGTACATTATTTCACAGGTTGTTGTAGGTAGTGGGGGGTGGGGTTGGGTGACTCAGTTCTCGGTGAGTCAATGGGAGTCACAGAGAGATGGAGTGTGGATAGTCGGTGAGTCTGAATCACTCTCTTACTCTCTCTCACACACACACACACACACACACACACACATCATGATCATGTAAATATTTTAAGACCTCTCAATTATGTCCATGTCGAGTTAATCATAACTTATAAATTTTGTAACATCTGTAATAATTACTTTTATATTAATTAATTTGTCGGCTATACTTGATCCTAAAAATCGTGTGTGTGTGTGTGTGTGTGTGTGTGTGTAAAATAATATAACAATGTATGAATGTACCTTTATCCAATACACAGCATCTTCCTCCCTACCTCCCTCCCTCGCTGTATGAGAGATGGTGAGATCCAGCTAAAAGTCCCCTCTCCCATCTTCCCCTCCCACCCTCACCCCTCACTCTACCCCCACCTCACCCCTCACTCTACCCCCACCTCACCCCTCACTCTACCCCCACCTCACCCCTCACTCTACCCCCACCTCACCCCTCACTCTACCTCCACCTCACCCCTCACTCTACCCCCACCTCACCCCTCACTCTACCCCCATCTTACCCCTCACTCTACCCCCCACCTCACCCCTCACTCTACCCCCACCTCACCCCTCACTCTACCCCCACCTCACCCCTCACTCTACCCCCACCTCACCCCTCACTCTACCCCCACCTCACCCCTCACTCTACCCCCACCTCACCCCTCACTCTACCCCCATCTTACCCCTCACTCTACCCCCACCTCACCCCTCACTCTACCCCCACCTCACCCCTCACTCTACCCCCACCTCACCCCTCACTCTACCCCCACCTCACCCCTCACTCTACCCCCATCTTACCCCTCACTCTACCCCCCACCTCACCCCTCACTCTACCCCCACCTCACCCCTCACTCTACCCCCACCTCACCCCTCACTCTACCCCCACCTCACCCAATCAATACTGCCCACACTCCCTCACACAAGATCGAAATGCTGGCGTCAGAGCTGCCCTTAGTGGTGGTGGAGGAGGAGGAGGAAGATAATGGAGGGAGGAGCAGGAGGAAGATAATGGAAGGAGGAGGAGGAGGAAGAAAGACACGGCACAATCCAACTCAACAAATTCCATAATACTACGTTTTGTGAGAGAGAGAGAGAGGTCAGTAATGATCACCAGTTAACGATACACCTGGTGGTATTGTCAGGTGAAACTGGACCGGTCCTACATGACCCTAGTCCTAATAAGTCCCGGTTATTAGGCACCGATGTATTATTATTATTATTATTTTTATTATACATAATCTCAATAGTTAACAGCACAGACAACGACCTGGACTAACAGACGACACAGACATGGCGTCAAGATTACGCTAAGACTACAGGAAGTATATATACAGTATTTCACAGACAATTCTTACGAGATAAATTATCGTAAGAACCTATGATAATTTTCCCTGAATAATTAGACTTGAGAAACTCACTTACGGCTGGAGAGAGAGAGAGAGAATATAAATTGACTGGTTGACTTCAAGGAGAGAGGCAGCTGAGTGACGTCATCAAGCATTACACCCCCCCAAGCACGTCACGGTTGCCACTCGTGTTTTTTTTTTTTTATCTGCAGTGTTGCTCTAAACATACAGTAAATCCTCTCTCTCTCTCTCTCTCCTTTTTACACACCAGAGAGAATTTCGCTACACACTGCCTTTTGATAATAAAAAAAAATTATGAGAAATTACAGCTAAGGTGATAATGTCGAGTAAAAATAATAAAATAATAATTCGACACCAACATAGTCCTTGTAAAACGCATCTAAAAATCTCTCTTTGCTGGAAGTATATATAAAACTGTCTTAACCACTTGCTCAAGAGGTTTGCTCTACTTTCTCACATTTATACTGACAAATAATTACGTGGCGAGGAATAACATGGCAGGCACCAAGTGTTACAGAAAGCTGGAAACTGACCATAAAACACTAACACGCAGATTTATCAAGACGCACACTTCAAATATTTCCAAACAAACTATCGAAATATTATATAACGAAGAATAAGAGGCAGGAATAGTGTAGACCGAAATAAAACCAAATACAAACTAGGGCAAGTTGTCATGGCGGCTGAGTAGCATCTTACCACCAACTGCTATCTTAAACATCTCCTTCGCTGCGAGTTCCACATATCTCCCTAACCTCCCGGATCACCTTACACTAATAAAGTTACCGCATTTCGTATTATTAACATACTGATGTAGAAGAGAAGGAAAGAATGGCGTGTGTGTGAGCAGAAATGTACGGGTATAGTGCTATGTGTAAGACTGTGGCGTAGTTTTCCATGCACCAATAAGCTCCAGGAAGACGGTGGTGCAACACTTGGTTATTGTGGAGCCTCGGGCGACCACTGCAGGCTCTGGGCACCATTAGTGAGAGATAAACTACCTCCTGGTTTACACTGTTAGGGGTATACACAGTTTACAAATTTCGTGGTATACCCGTACTGTCTGTAACTCATGAAACAATGTAAACTTGTGTGGTAAGTTTCCTGAATCGCTATCTATCTTTCTGTATATCAATCAGTATGTTTTACCTACTTTATCTTAAGCCGTCGCGTGTTGATTTACCAGCAATGAGTACTGTAGTAGTAGTAGTAGTAGCCTTTATCACCCCCACCTCGCCCGCCCTCCACACCCATGTCTCTCTCTCTCTCACTCTCCCTCTCTCTCTCTCTCCCTCTCACTCTCTCCCTCTCTCTCTCCCTCTCTTTAAAGCCAGGAAGGAGCACCTTATAAGTACCGTATACAGTACAGTATCCCTCACTGCTCATGATTTGTATATGAAATTGCTTCTAAAAGTAATGTTTTAAAGATATCAAATAAAATATCAAAAGTATTAAGTAAAGTTTTAAATGCATTAAGTAAAGTTTTAAAATATTAAGTAAAGTTTTAATATTAAATGAAGTTTTAAAGTATTAAGCTAATTATTATATAGTCTCAAAGTATAAAAAGATTGCATTAAAATATTCAGTAAACTATAAATAAAGTTACAAAAACAGTAAGAAATGTTTTAAAGTATTGCGTCAAATATTATATAAAGTTTCAAAGTAATAAATAGTATTCTCCCCCCCCCCTCCCTCCCACCCCTTAAAATAAGTTGCGACCCAATATTCTTACAACGATAACTACGGCTGTTGGACGATTATGTCAACACAGTCCCGTCCATCCTCTATTTAACGGACTGTATGGAGTGGAAAGTCCGTTATATTGACGGTCCGTTAGATGTGAAACCTCCAACTAATGAATTATAGAGACGAAAGTCAGTTATATGGAGGTTTCATTATAATGAGATCAAACTTAAATTTACTAGTTGTGTCTTAAGTTAACTTTAGCTTTCCTTAGCCTATTCTTGGGTTGATTTAGCTGTTGATAGTGGAGCAACATGGACAACACGTGACTAAATCAAAGCTAAGCTACGATATGGTTATACTCAATAACATCAACGAGTTTGTTTAGCTGTTGTAAGTTAAAACAAAGTTATACCAAAGCTAACATTTGGGTTGGTTTAGCTTTATCACATACTGGATATACAAGGCTATATTTTATCAACAAACTTTTAAACACACCTGACAAGCTATACTAAAGTTGAGTACAATATTTTTTATCTTGTTTAGAGATGTTAAGTAAAGCTACGTTATGTGTAGACAGTGAGATGTGAAGCTAAAAGGTACTCTGTATGCGGGTATCTGTTAGCTGTAGAGTGACAAGTGAAGCAAAAGTTTTAAGCTACATGTAGGTACTTTGAGGTGTGTCCAGTGAGAGGTGGGAGGCAGAGATTGACACAAGACCACAGAGCTTACCTTCTTTCTCTCTTTGGGCGGTGTTGAGGTGTCAGTGGTGGGTGAGGAATTGGTGGTCTCTGGCGTGGGCGGACTGATGTGGGCGTTCTGAGCAACGTGGGCGGCATGGGCGACGTTCTTCATGACGGTGGCGGCGAGGGTGATGGGCGTGAGGAGTCCTGGTACAGGCGTCACCAGGCCTGGGGGCGTGGGCAGGGGCTTCATCTTAGGCAGGATCCTCGGGAGGTCATCCAGGGATTTGAACTTCTTGGCTGGGGGCGTAGGGGACTCTGTGCTGCTGGTGAGTGTGGGCGGCACTATGGTGGGCGTGGTGGTGGCGTTGGTTAGGGGCAGTGGGGGCAACTGCTTCTGTTGGTGCTGCATGGTAGGAGTACAAAACTTTCGTTCCATGGCCTCCAGGATCTTGGAGGACTCCTTGTGTCTCTCCGACGAGTCAGACAGCCCCTTGATCTGGAGGCACTCTGCCGTCTTGAGGAAGGAGGAGAGGTCGTGCTGGTGGACGTTGATCTCCCCCCGGTACATGAAGGAGAGCAGCGCCTCCAGGTCCCCGGCACGCACGTCCCTCATGAAGATGATGGGATGTTTACAAGGGTTGCCGAGGAAGAGCGCCTGGAAGTAGGGGCTGCACGCTGACAGGATCACCTTGTGGGCGGCGAAGGTGCGGCCGTCACAGGCGAGGGTGACGTCGGTGAAGGCCTCCTGCTCGTACAGCTGGTCGAACACCGTGACCAAGTTACTCTGGTGGTTGTTCCACTTGAGAAGGAACCGCTCGGCCTCCATCCTGCCGCTGCCAGCTGGCCCGGTAGCTGGTCCTGCAACACAAACATAACAAAATTAACTATTTTGTCCTGCAACACAAACACACCAATATAAACCATCTGGTCCCGCAACACAATATATCACCGACATTTTTTAAGCATTTCCACCACCCTTATAAAGTTTTAAACATATATATCAACACACATGAGCATCCTAGGTAGTGATGAAGCCACCACACAGCACACCTGCCTTACCTAGCGTACACCAGATCAGATCCATCCTTCATACAGGAGACAACCTCGCCACCAACACCTTGTTTAGTAAGACCTCAGAGGACTTAACGATTTCCCTGAGTTTGGGGTCTTAAAGACAGACCTCAGACTCTTCTTGGACACTTTAGGGACTGAGAACATGTCCTTAAGAACCCAGAGGTCGACCCTAAAAAGATTCCTGCAGCGAGGCCCCCAAGACAGTGTCAGCCAGCGAGCTCCTTAACTACGTCCGCTGGTACAGTCCTGAGAAACACCACCAGCGACTACCTCCTGCTCCGGCCAGCTCCCTACTGCACCCGCCACTACCCTCCCTCTCCACCACGTAAACTTGGGTGATGGTGGAGACACATGCCCACGGGAAGCCTCCAGGAGCCTCACTCACCCCACCACCAGGAAAGTCTTGCCTGATATACACACAACTTAGCTGGAGGCAACAACTCTGTACCCAGATGGTAAGGTGGCCAAACTGTACCCAGATGTAACCACGTGTCATCAACCTCCCCCCCCCCCCCCCCGTGTCCTCAGCCCCTCATGTGTCCTCAGCCTCCCAATGTGTCATCAGCCCGCACGTGTCCTCAGGCCCCATGCCCACGTGTCCTCAAGCCCCCTGTCTACGTGTCCTCAGGCCCCGTGTCTACGTGTCCTCAGGCTCCCTGCCTACGTGTCATCAGCCCCCTGCCCACGGGTCATCAGCCCCCTACCCACGTGTCATCAGCCCCCTGCCCACATCTCATGAGCCCCCTGCCCACATCTCATGAGCCCCCTGCCCACGGGTCATCAGCCCCCTGCCCACGGGTCATCAGCCCCCTGCCCACGGGTCATCAGCCCCCTACCCACGTGTCATCAGCCCCCTGCCCACGGGTCATCAGCCCCCTGCCCACGTGTCATCAGCCCCCTGCCCACGTGTCATCAGCCCCCTGCCCACGTGTCATCAGCCCCCTGCCCACATCTCATCAGCCCTCTGCCCACGTGTCATCAGCCCCCCCTGCCCACGTGTCATCAACCCCCTGCCCACGTGTCATCAGACCCCCTACAAAGAAAGATACACCAATATTGAAGTGATAACCGTGGTAACATTATGAGATGTTCTTATTACCACCATGCTATTGTACTATTCCAGATGATACTAAATGTTATATAATACTTCCTTGAGATAAATGTATAGTGTATATCAGGTGCCTAAAAGAGAGCTCAGGTTCTCAACTGTCTCAGCCATGTTAATACTGTTACTATTAGCCACTCTGTATGTGTGTTTTTAGCGCTAAATAAACTGTTTCAATCAATCAATCAAACTAAAACTTTCAAATTTTCCGGGTAGAAAGTTTGTGGAATTGTGTGTGTGGATGCCGTAGAGTTTATTGAAGGGTTAAACGGGAAACTTTTATATACTTAATGAAAGTTTTAATAGCAAACTTTGGCGTAAATATTAAAAAGTTTTGATTTGGACTTTGACTTTAGAGTAGAGTGAACAACTGTCCACAATCTTGTAATATTTTTTATTTGTATACACATTGCCATAAAATATCACGGCGTGGAACAACTTACCCCACCCATCCCAGCAGACTCCTCTCCCTTCCTTTAAATCAGCTCTTAAAAATTATCTATTGTCTAAGTATTAATATTTCTTGTAACACCTACTATATTTACAGTACTTGCTGTTATTGTACCATCAAAACCGTTTTATCGGAAATTATCATGTAAATAGATAAGTAATTACCATTGCAATAAACATAATTGCCAACTAGACATAATCCTGACAGCTCTGTCCTCTTGTTCAACCTTATTACTGTACACCCAGGTTGTACTGCTCCCCCATTATACTTATGTTTTTTCCATTCCACTGTAATTTATGTATATGCCTATAATATAAAAAAAAATAAACTAAAAAATAATAATACTAAATAAATAAAATAAATCAATATTGAAGTGATAACCGTGGTAACATTATGAGATGTTCTTATTACCACCATGCTATTGTACTATTCCAGATGATACTAAATGTTACATAATACTTCCTTGAGATAAATGTATAGTGTATATCAGGTGCCTCAAAGAGAGCTCAGGTTCTCAACTGGCTCAGCCATGTTAATATTGTTATTATTATCCACTCTGTATCTGTGTTTTTCTGGCTAAATAAACTGCTTCAATTCAATTCAATTCAACGACACCTATCATAACACCCCTCACATGACAGCTATCATAACACCCCTCACATGACAGCTATCATAACACCCCTCACATGACAGCTATCATAACACCCCTCACATGACAGCTGTCATAACACCCCTCACATGACAGCCATCATAACACCCCTCACATGACAGCTATCATAACACCCCTCACATGACAGCCATCATAACACCCCTCACATGACACCTATCATAACACCTCACATGACACCTATCATAACACCTATCATAACACCCCACATGACACCTACCATAACACCCCTCACATGACACCTATCATAACACCCCTCACATGACACCCCCTCATAACACCCCTCACATGACACCCCCTCATAACACCTCACATGAAAGCTATCATAACACCCCACATGACAGCTATCATAACACCCCACATGACAGCTATCATAACACCCCCCACATAACACCCCCACATGACACCCCCACATAACACTCCCACATAACACCCCTACATAACATCCCCACATAAGACTCCTACATAAGACCCCCACATAACGCCCTCATAACATCCTTGACCACCGGAGGGTCAAGACCTATCAGGCACTCTGCGCAGCTGTCTCCCTTGGCCATGTCGGCCCATTCCCCAAGTCCCTCTCCCCGACCCATCCTCACCACCTGGATATCAACATAATCAAAAGTGACAATTTCGCTTCGGAAAGAAGTGGGATCAGTGTTGAACAGTAATGAACAGTGTTTAAGCCAGTGAATTTAGCACTAGACAGTACCAGTGAGAGCTGTGACCCACCACTGAGATAAGCACCCCTGGGAACCATCCTCTGATCAGACGGTGTTAATCCGTCCACCCTGGGAACAACAGCGGGTCGGCTTTACACCTGACTACAAGATAACACAACACCACCGAGCAGAGAGAGTGAGGCAATGAAACCACCCCACCACCCGGTGTCTCCATGACCACGTGAGGTCCTTCGTATCAACACCCGAGGACGAGTTACTACACCACGTGAACACCCCACCACCCGGTGTCTCCATGACCACGTGAGGTCCTTCATATCAACACCCGAGGACGAGTTACTACACCACGTGAACACCCCACCACCTGGTGTCTCCATGACCACGTGAGGTCCTTCATATCAACACCCGAGGACGAGTTACTATACCACGTGAACACCACACCACGCGGTGTCTCCATCACCACGTGAGGTCATTCATATCAACACCCGAGGACGAGTTACTATACCACGTGAACACCCCACCACCCGGTGTCTCCATCACCACGTGAGGTCCTTCATACCAACACCCGAGGACGAGTTACTATACCACGTGAACACCACACCACCTAGTGTCTCCATCACCACGTGAGGTCATTCATATCAACACCCGAGGACGAGTTACTATACCACGTGAACACCCCACCACCCGGTGTCTCCATCACCACGTGAGGTCCTTCATATCAACACCCGAGGACGAGTTACTATACCACGTGAACACCACACCACACGGTGTCTCCATGACCACGTGAGGTCCTTCATATCAACACCCGAGGACGAGTTACTATACCACGTGAACACCCCACCACCCGGTGTCTCCATCACCACGTGAGGTCCTTCATATCAACACCCGAGGACGAGTTACTATACCACGTGAACACCCCACCACCCGGTGTCTCCATCACCACGTGAGGTCCTTCATATCAACACCCGAGGACGAGTTACTACACCACGTGAACACCACACCACACGGTGTCTCCATCACCACGTGAGGTCCTTCATATCAACACCCGAGGACGAGTTACTATACCACGTGAACACCACACCACTCGGTGTCTCCATCACCACGTGAGGTCCTTCATATCAACACCCGAGGACGAGTTACTACACCACGTGAACACCACACCACACGGTGTCTCCATCACCACGTGAGGTCCTTCATATCAACACCCGAGGACGAGTTACTATACCACGTGAACACCACACCACTCGGTGTCTCCATCACCACGTGAGGTCATTCATATCAACACCCGAGGACGAGTTACTACACCACGTGAACACCACACCACACGGTGTCTCCATCACCACGTGAGGTCCTTCATATCAACACCCGAGGACGAGTTACTACACCACGTGAACACCACACCACACGGTGTCTCCATCACCACGTGAGGTCCTTCATATCAACACCCGAGGACGAGTTACTATACCACGTGAACACCACACCACACGGTGTCTCCATGACCACGTGAGGTCCTTCATATCAACACCCGAGGACGAGTTACTACACCACGTGAACACCACACCACGCGGTGTCTCCATGACCACGTGAGGTCCTTCATATCAACACCCGAGGACGAGTTACTACACCAGGTGAACACCACACCACACGGTGTCTCCATCACCACGTGAGGTCCTTCATATCAACACCCGAGGACGAGTTACTATACCACGTGAACACCACACCACGCGGTGTCTCCATGACCACGTGAGGTCCTTCATATCAACACCCGAGGACGAGTTACTATACCACGTGAACACCACACCACGCGGTGTCTCCATCACCACGTGAGGTCATTCATATCAACAGCCGAGGACGAGTTACTATACCACGTGAACACCACACCACACGGTGTCTCCATGACCACGTGAGGTCATTCATCAACACCCGAGGACGAGTTACTATACCACGTGAACACCACACCACCTAGTGTCTCCATGACCACGTGAGGTCCTTCATATCAACACCTACGGACGAGTTACTGAACCACGTGGCCTACGTGACCACACACAGTGGGGCAAGAGACCAGCCCGGGCCATCAACTGTAAACTATAATAATTTGTATGTTCAATCATTGTTCCTTCTTCTTTCAGTAATGAAAGCTTTTGTTAAACGACCCCCCCACCCCATGTTAAACGACCCACCCACCCCATGTCTTTGAATGCAATAAGTCATTTTTGTCTAATGTATATTTTCAGCCTTCGGGCTGCTGAACTTTTTCAATAAACCGTTAATTATTATTATTATTATTATATGACACCCCTTACATAACACCCCTGCATGACACTCCCACATGACACTGATTTATAACCGCTAAAACCACTTTCTTCACGTCATTATTACAAAAGGTGGAGAGGAGCCAGGTATAATAACGTGTGAGTGTGAGGTAACAGTGTGAGTGTCTGAGGTAACACCCACCTGTACCCGGGCACTGCACCCACCTGTACCCAGACACTACACCCACCTGTACCCGGGCACTGCACCCACCTGTACCCAGACACTACACCCACCTGTACCCGGGCACTACACCCACCTGTACCCGGGCACTGCACCCACCTGTACCCAGACACTACACCCACCTGTACCCAGACACTACACCCACCTGTACCCGGGCACTGCACCCACCTGTACCCAGACACTACACCCACCTGTACCCAGACACTACACCCACCTGTACCCGGGCACTACACCCACCTGTACCCGGGCACTGCACCCACCTATACCCAGACACTACACTCACCTGTACCCGGGCACTACACCCACCTGTACCCAGACACTACACCCACCTGTACCCAGACACTACACCCACCTGTACCCGGGCACTACACCCACCTGTACCCAGACACTACACTCACCTGTACCCGGGCACTGCACCCACCTGTACCCAGACACTACACTCACCTGTACCCGGGCACTACACCCACCTGTACCCGGGCACTACACCCACCTGTACCCAGACACTACACTCACCTGTACCCAGACACTACACCCACCTGTACCCGGGCACTGCACCCACCTGTACCCAGACACTACACTCACCTGTACCCGGGCACTACACCCACCTGTACCCAGACACTACACCCACCTGTACCCAGACACTACACTCACCTGTACCCAGACACTACACCCACCTGTACCCAGACACTACACCCACCTGTACCCGGGCACTACACCCACCTGTACCCGGGCACTACACCCACCTGTACCCAGACACTACACCCACCTGTACCCGAGCACTGCACCCACCTGTACCCGGGCACTACACCCACCTGTACCCAGACACTACACCCACCTGTACCCAGACACTACACCCACCTGTACCCGGACACTACACCCACCTGTACCCGGGCACTACACCCACCTGTACCCAGACACTATACCCACCTGTACCCGGGCACTACACCCACCTGTACCCAGACACTATACCCACCTGTACCCGGGCACTACACCCACCTGTACCCAGACACTACACCCACCTGTACCCAGACACTAAACCCAACTGTACCCAGACACTACACCCACCTGTACCCAGACACTATACCCACCTGTACCCAGACACTACACCCACCTGTACCCAGACACTACACCCACCTGTACCCGGGCACTGCACCCACCTGTACCCAGACACTACACCCACCTGTACCCAGACACCACACCCACCTGTACCCAGACACTACACCCACCTGTACCCGGGCACTACACCCACCTGTACCCGGGCACTGCACCCACCTGTACCCAGACACTACACTCACCTGTACCCGGGCACTACACCCACCTGTACCCAGACACTACACCCACCTGTACCCAGACACTACACCCACCTGTACCCGGGCACTACACCCACCTGTACCCAGACACTACACTCACCTGTACCCGGGCACTGCACCCACCTGTACCCAGACACTACACTCACCTGTACCCGGGCACTACACCCACCTGTACCCGGGCACTACACCCACCTGTACCCAGACACTACACTCACCTGTACCCAGACACTACACCCACCTGTACCCGGGCACTGCACCCACCTGTACCCAGACACTACACTCACCTGTACCCGGGCACTACACCCACCTGTACCCAGACACTACACCCACCTGTACCCAGACACTACACTCACCTGTACCCAGACACTACACCCACCTGTACCCAGACACTACACCCACCTGTACCCGGGCACTACACCCACCTGTACCCGGGCACTACACCCACCTGTACCCAGACACTACACCCACCTGTACCCGAGCACTGCACCCACCTGTACCCGGGCACTACACCCACCTGTACCCAGACACTACACCCACCTGTACCCAGACACTATACCCACCTGTACCCGGGCACTACACCCACCTGTACCCAGACACTATACCCACCTGTACCCGGGCACTACACCCACCTGTACCCAGACACTACACCCACCTGTACCCAGACACTAAACCCAACTGTACCCAGACACTACACCCACCTGTACCCAGACACTATACCCACCTGTACCCAGACACTACACCCACCTGTACCCGGGCACTACACCCACCTGTACCCGGGCACTACACCCACCTGTACCCGGGCACTATACCCATCTTTGTGTACGTGGTGTCCATAGGGTGTACTTGCTGTGTAGTGTGTACAGAGTGTCGTGTGTGTGTGCATTATGGGTATCCGGTTTTAACTACAAAGTCACAAAATTCGTCATGTGCGTGGTATTTGTGCACATGTTGACAAAATACGTACATGGCATCCTACTTCCTGTACATGTCGACTCCTGTACGTCAGTTGTGTGTACGTGTTTTGTGTGCACATCATTGATTTCATAATACGTACACGTCAGTAGTGTGCACATAAAGGATCCCAAGATACCGTGAACGTAAGGTGTGTGCACATTATACACTTCCGTTTTTCGTGTACGTAAATATGTGCACATACAACCAAGCCTTCTGTATATACAGTTTAGCCGCACATGTATACGTGACCGTAGCGAGCTGCCGGTGTTGACCGTGGAGCCACGTACGTTGTGGCCGGTTCCTGTTGTGGCCGGTTCCTGTTGTGGCCGGTGCCTGTTGTGGCCGGTGCCTGATGTGGCCGGTGCCTGTTGTGGCCGGTGCCTGTTGTGGCCGGTGCCTGTTGTGGCCGGTGCCTGTTGTGGCCGGTTCCTGTTGTGGCCGGTGCCTGTTGTGGCCGGTGCCTGTTGTGGCCGGTTCCTGTTGTGGCCGGTGCCTGTTGTGGCCGGTGCCTGTTGTGGCCGGTGCCTGTTGTGGCCGGTGCCTGTTGTGGCCGGTTCCTGTTGTGGCCGGTTCCTGTTGTGGCCGGTGCCTGTTGTGGCCGGTGCCTGTTGTGGCCGGTTCCTGTTGTGGCCGGTTCCTGTTGTGGCCGGTGCCTGTTGTGGCCGGTTCCTGTTGTGGCCGGTGCCTGTTGTGGCCGGTTCCTGTTGTGGCCGGTGCCTGTTGTGGCCGGTTCCTGTTGTGGCCGGTTCCTGTTGTGGCCGGTTCCTGTTGTGGCCGGTTCCTGTTGTGGCCGGTTCCTGTTGTGGCCGGTTCCTGTTGTGGCCGGTGCCTGTTGTGGCCGGTTCCTGTTGTGGCCGGTGCCTGTTGTGGCCGGTGCCTGTTGTGGCCGGTTCCTGTTGTGGCCGGTTCCTGTTGTGGCCGGTTCCTGTTGTGGCCGGTGCCTGTTGTGGCCGGTGCCTGTTGTGGCCGGTGCCTGTTGTGGCCGGTTCCTGTTGTGGCCGGTGCCTGTTGTGGCCGGTGCCTGCTGTGGCCGGTTCCTGTTGTGGCCGGTTCCTGTTGTGGCCGGTTCCTGTTGTGGCCTTTGCTTGTACTGTATTGTCTTGTTCTGTGCTGTGCTGTAATGTGCTGTACTGTACTGTGCTGTTCTGTACTGTATTGTGCTGCACTGTGCTGTAATGTGCTGTGCTGTACTGTATTGTGCTGCACTGTGCTGTAATGTGCTGTGCTGTACTGTATTGTGCTGTACTGTGCTGCACTGTACTGTGCTGTAATGTGCTGTACTGTACTGTGCTGTGCTGTAATGTGCTGTACTGTACTGTGCTGTGCTGTAAAGTGCTGTAATGTGCTGAACTGTACTGTGCTGTACTGTGCTGTGCTGTGCTGTACTGTATTGTGTTGTACTGTACTGTGCTGTACTATATTGTGCTGTACTGTATGGTGTTGTGCTGTACTGTACTGTGCTGTACTATATTGTGCTGTACTGTATGGTGTTGTACTGTACTGTACTGTGCTGTACTGTACTGTACTGTACTGTGCTGTACTATATTGTGCTGTACTGTATGGTGTTGTACTGTACTGTACTGTGCTGTACTATATTGTGCTGTACTGTATGGTGTTGTACTGTACTGTACTGTGCTGTGTTGTACTGTACTGTGCTGTACTATATTGTGCTGTACTGTATGGTGTTGTACTGTACTGTACTGTGCTGTACTATATTGTGCTGTACTGTATGGTGTTGTACTGTACTGTACTGTGCTGTACTATATTGTGCTGTACTGTATGGTGTTGTACTGTACTGTACTGTGCTGTACTATATTGTGCTGTACTGTATGGTGTTGTACTGTACTGTACTGTGCTGTACTATATTGTGCTGTACTGTATGGTGTTGTACTGTACTGTGCTGTGCTACATACATTATCTGTCTCTCACAGGTGGTGTGGTTACATCAAGTGTGGCTTAGGTTAGGTTCAGTCTCCGGGCTCGGCTATCATTGACGCTTTGAACACTGAAGCTTCACGGTTGAGGCTTCACGGTTGAGGCTTCACGGTTGCTTGGCTGTGGAAGGCCATGGGAAGAAGGTGAGGTCGTGGTACAACTTCCAACATTGTCAGGTGATCATGACTGCGACACCTGAGTTAAACATGACCTGGTGATGGTGACGTAACAAGCCATGGTGACGTAACAAGCCATGGTGACGTAACAAGCCATGGTGATCCCAGAGATTTAAATACCACTTTCCCACCGTCTCCCGAGGCTGGTGACTGATGACTGACTGGTGACTTGATTGGTGACTGAATTGATGACTGACAGGTTAGAGCAATGAGCCGTCATAATTACGTTCAGTCAACACATGTATTATAGTGAGTTTTTTCCCAGCTGACAAGAGATGACCCGCCCCCTCCTCAAGAGTTACAGCTGATTGTCTGTTCCAAATTGTCCTTCAGTAATGATGTATTTCTAAATGACTTTATTCATAATCGAGAAGGATATTTAGCTAAATTATATAGATACATACATTCATTATTACAAACATAAGCTCGTAGGAAGTTTATCAGAAGTATTATACAGGAATTAACTGTGGTAACAAATGCTTATATGAGCGATAGGGGTTGGGTGTAAATGGGACTGACCAGTGGGGTTCGCTGCAGTGTCCCCTGTGTTCATAGCGTCACTATACTCTTAACTAACCACAGACACCACTAATATATTTCATACAATGGCAATAACTTTCTCATCATCTTGTTCAACACACACACATGTAGACACACTTATAACACACACACACACACACACATGCAGACACACTTAAAACACACAAACACACATACACCCACACACATACACACACACACACACACACATGCAGACACACTTATAAGACACAAACACACACACACACACACACGTTACAGGCATGGACTACGGAGAACAAGGTCACCATGAACCACACCAAAACCGTAGTCATGCACATCAATACCGCCACCACTCCAGTGCAAGCTCCAGCAGTCACAGTGGGTGCCCATCCTCTCCAGTTGGTGCAGTCTGCCAAACTCCTGGGTGTTGCCCTAGACCACAAACTGGACTGGATGGTCCATGTAAATAACACAGTCAAGGCAGCCTCGTACCGCCTCTACATGCTAAGACGACTCAGGTCACTTGGGGCACCCACGCCAGAGCTGAGGACTATCTACAACGCCTTTATTCTCCCAAAATTAACGTATGCGTCACCAGCCTGGTCGTCTTCTCTCAACTCTACCCAACAACGTCAGCTGGAGAAGGTACAGAAGAGGGCCTGCAGAATCATGCTCGGCGCAGACTACTCCGGCTACACCAACGCTCTCTCCACACTGGAAATGCCATCCCTCAGTGACTTCCACCACCACGCACTAGCAGGGTTTGGCAGTGGACTACTGCACCATCCTCGTCATCGCCACCAACTGCCACCTGCAGTCCCCCGCCCACCTCATGCAGTCCGCCACTACAACAATAACAAAAACCCTGATTTATGTACTGTACAGCCCTGTAAATGTATTGAACGTATATTATTGTGTCTAAATCACATGTAAGTCTGTATATTTCCAGCCACCGGCTGCAACTCCAGTAATAAACCGTTTATTGTTATTATTATTATTATTATTATTATTACACCCACACTGAAGGGACAAGACGTACCTGGTCAACTGTTAAGTTGGCCCATACCAACTCCCTCCCCTGAACCCCTCCTCCCCCCCCCCCCCCCCCGGGAATATCAACAAGTTCTCACCAGGAGTTACAAGTTCATTAGGAAAGGAATGGATTCAGTGTTGAACAGAGGTGAACAGTCCTTAAGTCAGTGAAAAACAACTCGGCAGTAACAGCTGAGTCATACCCAAGTTAACCTTCACACAGTGAGGTCCCAGGTACCCAGTGATAACTGCCCGTGAGACCCAACAACAACCAGCAGGATGTGTTAATCCGTCTACCATAGGAAGGCCTGGGAGCACGCCTCACTCATATAACACCATCTGTGAGGGAATTACTACACCACGTGAGGCCCCTCATAACACCATCTGTGAGGGAGCTACTACACCACGTGAGGCCCCTCATAACACCATCTGTGAGGGAATTACTACACCACGTGAGGCCCCTCATAACACCATCTGTGAGGGAGTTACTACACCACGTGAGGCCCCTCATAACACCATCTGTGAGGGAGCTACTACACCACGTGAGGCCCCTCATAACACCATCTGTGAGGGAATTACTGCACCACGTGAGGCCCCTCATAACACCATCTGTGAGGGAGTTACTACACCACGTGAGGTCCCTCATAACACCATCTGTGAGGGAATTACTACACCACGTGAGGCCCCTCATAACACCATCTGTGAGGGAGTTACTACACCACGTGAGGCCCCTCATAACACCATCTGTGAGGGAGTTACTACACCACGTGAGGCCCCTCATAACACCATCTGTGAGGGAGTTACTACACCACGTCTGGTCCCTCATAACACCATCTGTGAGGGAGTTACTACACCACATGAGGCCCCTCATAACACCATCTGGGAGGGAACTACTACACCACGTGAGGTCCCTCATAACACCATTGGGAGGGAGTTACTACACTACGTGTTTGCTGTTCAACACCTACATTAATCTGTATGTTCACTGTATGTTCCTTCACCTTTCTCTAATGAAGGCTTTTGTTAAACCACCGATGTATGTAATAAGTCATTTATGTCCAATGTATATTTTCAGCCTTCGGGCTGCAGAACTTTTTCAATAAACCGTTAATTATTATTATTATTATCATTACACACACAACTAACCATAACACTGTTCGATACATACTGAATTACCCTGAGCCATCCAAATTGCTGGCCTAATTGATCTGACTGACTGTGTTCTCAGGTAAGAGCAGGTGATGTGTATCTTACCGAAATCACCTGAAGATTAACCCCCAGCTTAAGATTATTCACCTAACACTAACACTAACTTAACACCAATATACACAAGTCAGAGAGAGAGAGAGAGAGAGAGAGAGAGAGAGAGAGAGAGAGAGAGAGAGAGAGAGAGAGAGAGAGAGAGAGAGAGAGACTTTCACCACACACACACACTATAATACGTCCTTCAACATATGTGACTCATCAGAAAAAAATAACAACATTAACTTTTCCAACACAAGTCCCTCCTCCAACACAAGTCCGTCCTCCAACACCAGTCCCTCCTCCAACA
Source organism: Homarus gammarus (assembly GCA_958450375.1). Classification (NCBI taxonomy): domain Eukaryota; kingdom Metazoa; phylum Arthropoda; class Malacostraca; order Decapoda; family Nephropidae; genus Homarus; species Homarus gammarus. The sequence goes on along the minus strand of CAUDMG010000902.1, from coordinate 1,038,047 downwards.
CAAGTCCCTCCTCCAACACCAGTCCCTCCAACACCAGTCCCTCCTCCAACACCAGTCCCTCCTCCAACACCAGCCCCTCCTCCAACACCAGTCCGTCCTCCAACACAAGTCCCTCCTCCAACACAAGTCCCTCCTCCAACACAAGTCCCTCCTCCAACACCAGTCCGTCCTCCAACACAAGTCCCTCCTCCAACACCAGTCCGTCCTCCAACACAAGTCCCTCCTCCAACACCAGTCCCTCCTCCAACACAAGTCCGTCCTCCAACACCAGTCCCTCCTCCAACACCAGTCCCTCCTCCAACACCAGTCCCTCCTCCAACACAAGTCCGTCCTCCAACACCAGTCCCTCCTCCAACACCAGTCCCTCCTCCAACACCAGTAAGTCCATCACATCCCACGTTACACAATAAAGCAAGTTTTAAATTAGAAAAAAGTCCAACCGTTTTGCCAGTCATCCGTCCTCCCTCACCCCACCACTACAGTGCCAAACTACAGTGCCACGGTCTACAACTACAGTGCCACGATCTACAACTACAGTGCCACGATCTAAAACAGTGCCACGGTCTACAACTACAGTGCCACGATCTAAAACCACAGTGCCACGGTCTACAACTACAGTGCCACGATCTAAAACAGTGCCACGGTCAACAACTACAGTGCCTTCACATAAGAAAGTGTTAAGTGAAAGAATTATGTTTAAGTAGATTCTTAGTGTAAAGTTAATATGTTAGTTTAGTGTTCCACCTTAAGGTTAAAATAGTTGGGTACATTTTAATATGATCAGTTAAGAGGACTGTTAACTTGTGAAACAGTAGACAAATCACAGTGAGGGAAGAAGAATATAAGATAGGGATATATTTTATACTGTGCAACAACAACAACAGTACCTGGCCGTGTCGTGTAGATACCCTTTCCTGTGTTGTTTTAATAATTGTCTGATGATTCATGTACCTGGTGTGGTAAATACATGTTGTTTATACACACGCACGCACACACACACACACACACACACACACACACACACACACACACACACACCATAATTATAACGTACTTTAACATATCACTAAGGGGGATAATACTCTCTCTCTCTCTCTCTCTCTCTCTCTCTCTCTCTCTCGCCATGCACACACAGATAATAATTATGGACGTGAAAGCAGTCCGTCATGCACAGAGTGGCCGCTGGTGCATGTTGCCTCACCTGTACACACACACACACACACACACACACACCACCTCACTCACACACCCACCACCACACCCACAAACGGTACCTAACAAGAGCGTGGCCATCCAACAGCGCGTGCCAGGGCCATGTAACTGTCGGCCCGCCACTTGTTAGTCCGCGGCCAGTAATCACACTATAATCTGAAGGAAAATTCGCCTCAGGGGCAGATTGATGGACTAAAAGTGAAAAAAAAAAAATAAAAATGTCTGATTGGTGGTCCACACAATACAAGCATTTCCGGGTACAAGTGTATCAGTCAAGTGCCTTAGGCCAGTATAGCGAGGGGTGAGTGTGTGGTAGCAGTGTTGTGTGTGTGTGTCAGGACTTTCCCTCATCAAACATAAGAGGAGACAAATTCTACCCCTCGGGACACCAATCATTATTTACTAAGCTATTTCCACGTTATATTTTGATGTATTTATATTATTTTTATCCGACCTAACCCACGAAATATTTTAGTTTAATATTAAAATAACAAATAATAAAAATCCTTATGAAAAATATGTCTGAAAAGAGAGAGAGAGAGAGAGAGAGAGAGAGAGAGAGAGAGAGAGAGAGAGAGAGAGAGAGAGAGAGAGAGACTACAATCTTCGCCACAATGTAAATTTACACTTATATAAGTTCTCAACTTCCGGTTTCCGGTGGTGTGGTGTGGCGGTCACTGTGGAACCCAGGAAAACCATGTCTCACCACACACCTGTCTGTCACCACACACCTGTCTGTCACCACACACCTGTCTGTCACCACACACCTGTCTGTCACCACATACCTGTCTGTCACCACACACCTGTCTGTCACCACACACCTGTCTGTCACCACACACCTATCTGTCACCACACACCTGTCTGTCACCACACACCTGTCTGTCACCACACACCTGTCTGTCACCACACCGGTCACATCAGTCATCATCAAAGGCTCATACGGCACGAGTCTTTCCCTTATCTTACGTGTGTGTGTGTGTGTGTGTGTGTGTGTGTGTGTTCACAAAATAAAATGACCTAACTTAATATAAGGTCCACCATGTTAAACTAGGTTAGGTTAGGTTAGGTTTGGTTATGATAGGTAAAGGGTCCAATGTGGCCAGATAAGATGTTCAACAAGGCCAGGTAAGGTGGTCAACATGGCCAGGAAAGGTGGTCAACATGGCCAAGTAAGGTGTACAACAAGGCCAGGTAATGTGGTCAACATGGCCAGGAAAGGTGGTCAACATGGCCAAGTAAGGTGTACAACAAGGCCAGGTAATGTGGTCAACATGGCCAGGAAAGGTGGTCAACATGGCCAGGTAAGGTGGTCAACATGGCCAGGTAAGGTGGTCAATATGGCCAGGTAAGATGGTCAATATGGCCAGGAAAGGTGCTCAACATGGCCAGGTAAGGTGGTCAATATGGCCAGGTAAGATGGTCAATATGGCCAGGTAAGATGGTCAATATGGCCAGGTAAGATGGTCAACATGGCCAGGTAGAATAAGAGGTGGGAAACACTGCATTATTTCCCACTATGAACAGCCTAAATCAGCACAATTTTCCGCTGCTGTAACAACTGACTTCTCGCTTGTGTGAGTCACCTGCTTATTCCTCTTACCTGCTTGTTCCTGCTGTCTCTACCTGGTTGTTCATGCTGTATAAGTTAGATCAGGTCATGGTTGAGTTAGGTCAGGTCAGGTCAAGACCCTGACTGGTATAACGTATCACCTGCCAAGAGACCTTTAAACCCCGTGACCCTAAGAGTAGTTTGACCTCGACCAAGCAACAGGAGGTCACCAAATACCAGGTCACCAGGAGGTCACCACATGGATGTAAATAACTACAGTAAGTGTTAAAGTTGATGGTACAATATATACAGTTTACTGGTGAGAGAGAGAGAGAGAGAGAGAGAGAGAGAGAGATCCTCCCTCACTCTCACTTTAACTCTCACCCCGAGGAAGAAATACGTCGTTTTTCATTTGTTTCCCTGACCTTCACCTTTGACCTTGAATATACAGGTGCGTAGACTATAAATTAAACGTTTCGAAATTTTCTATGTTTCTCCCCCAAAGAATTTAATGAGAGTTCGATTTTTTTTTTCTAAGACAAACAAAGAAATAATATATGTTCTTGTTGTTACTGTTGTTGTTTGAATATTTTAAGCAGCATTATAAACAAACAAATACAGATCGTAAGTTAGAGAAACAAACACAATCATAAAGAAACGAAGCAAAGGAACAAATAAACAGTAGCGAACAAACAGAGAAAACAACAACACGGAGGAAGTAAACAAACAAAAAAACAAACAACGCAGACGATAAACAAACACGAGATATATTCCAACGTTGAGAGCAAACAGGTGAGGGAAGGAAGGTACAGGTGAGGGAAGGAAGAGAGAGGTGAGGGAAGGAAGGTACAGGTGAGGGAAGGAAGGTACAGGTGAGGGAAGGAAGGTACAGGTGAGAGAAGGAAGGTACAGGTGAGGGAAGGAAGGTACAGGTGAGGGAAGGAAGGTACAGGTGAGGGAAGGAAGGTACAGGTGAGGGAAGGAAGGTAGAGGTGAGGGAAGGAAGGTAGAGGTGAGGGAAGGAAGGTACAGGTGAGGGAAGGAAGGTACAGGTGAGGGAAGGAAGGTACAGGTGAGGGAAGGAAGGTACAGGTGAGGGAAGGAAGGTACAGGTGAGGGAAGGAAGAGAGAGGTGAGGGAAGGAAGGTACAGGTGAGGGAAGGAAGGTACAGGTGAGGGAAGGAAGGTACAGGTGAGGGAAGGAAGGTACAGGTGAGGGAAGGAAGGTACAGGTGAGAGAAGGAAGGTACAGGTGAGGGAAGGAAGGTAGAGGTGAGGGAAGGAAGGTACAGGTGAGGGAAGGAAGGTACAGGTGAGGGAAGGAAGAGAGAGGTGAGGGAAGGAAGGTACAGGTGAGGGAAGGAAGGTACAGGTGAGGGAAGGAAGGTACAGGTGAGGGAAGGAAGGTACAGGTGAGGGAAGGAAGGTACAGGTGAGGGAAGGTACAGGTGATCGATATAAGGGTGGAAAGGGTGAGTAACTGAGAGATCTGAAGCGTAAACAAGAAGTTAAAATCCCTTCCCGCCATTAATTTAAAGGTCCCAAGGCTGATGTTGTGGTCAGGTTAGGTTAGGTTAGGTTAGGTCAGGTCAGGTCAGGTCAGGTTAGGTTAGGTTAGGTCAGGTCAGGTTAGGTTAGGTTAGGGTCAATCAGCTGATACCGTCAACTAATAGCAAAGAATTAGCAAGTTATCTTAACATTGAACTATTAACATTACAGGGGTAGTAACTGGTATAGTGTGTGGTGTAGTGCAGGGTGTGTGGTGAAGTACAGTGTGTGGTGTAGTGCAGGGTGTGTGGTGAAGTAGAGTGTGTGGTGTAGTGCAGGGTGTGTGGTGTAGTACAGTGTGTGGTGTTGTACAGTGTGTGGTGTAGTAGAGTGTGTGGTGTAGTGCAGGGTGTGTGGTGTAGTACAGTGTGTGGTGTTGTACAGTGTGTGGTGTAGAAGTGTGTGTGTATAGTACAGTGTGTGGTGAAGTACAGTGTGTGGTGTAGTACAGTGTGTGGTGAAGTACAGTGTGTGGTGTAGTACAGTGTGTGGTGTAGTACAGTGTGTGGTGAAGTACAGTGTGTGGTGTAGTACAGTGTGTGGTGAAGTACAGTGTGTGGTGAAGTACAGTGTGTGGTGAAGTACAGTGTGTGGTGAAGTACAGTGTGTGGTGAAGTACAGTGTGTGGTGGTCACTGACTGGAGAGAAGAGATAAATTACGTGAAAGTTTCTGAGGTTCCAGGGTTGGCTACCTGCTCCCTCACCCTCCCACAGTCACTATCTCCCTCACCCTCCCACAGTCACTATCTCCCTCACCCTCCCAGTCACTATCTCCCTCACCCTCCCACAGTCACTATCTCCCTCACCCTCCCACAGTCACTATCTCCCTCACCCTCCCACAGTCACTATCTCCCTCACCCTCCCACAGTCACTATCTCCCTCACCCTCCCACAGTCACTATCTCCCTCACCCTCCCACAGTCACTATCTCCCTCACCCTCCCACAGTCACTATCTCCCTCACCCTCCCAGTCACTATCTCCCTCACCCTCCTACAGTCACTATCTCCCTCACCCTCCCACAGTCACTATCTCCCTCACCCTCCTACAGTCACTATCTCCCTCACCCTCCCACAGTCACTATCTCCCTCACCCTCCCACAGTCACTATCTCCCTCACCCTCCCACAGTCACTATCTCCCTCACCCTCCCACAGTCACTATCTCCCTCACCCTCCCAGTCACTATCTCCCTCACCCTCCTACAGTCACTATCTCCCTCACCCTCCCAGTCACTATCTCCCTCACCCTCCCACAGTCACTATCTCCCTCACCCTCCACAGTCACTATCTCCCTCACCCTCCCACAGTCACTATCTCCCTCACCCTCCCACAGTCACTATCTCCCTCACCCTCCCACAGTCACTATCTCCCTCACCCTCCTTCAGTCACTATCTCCCTCACCCTCCCACAGTCACTATCTCCCTCACCCTCCCACAGTCACTATCTCCCTCACCCTCCCACAGTCACTATCTCCCTCACCCTCCCAGTCACTATCTCCCTCACCCTCCCAGTCACTATCTCCCTCACCCTCCCAGTCACTATCTCCCTCACCCTCCCAGTCACTATCTCCCTCACCCTCCCACAGTCACTATCTCCCTCACCCTCCCACAGTCACTATCTCCCTCACCCTCCCAGTCACTATCTCCCTCACCCTCCCAGTCACTATCTCCCTCACCCTCCCAGTGAACCTTAATAGCTATATGCTGCACCATCCTGACTGTCTCCCTCACTATCACCAACACCTAAAGATCACCCTCAGTATCTCCAACACCCTGGCTGTCACCCTCATTATCTCCAACACCCTGACTGTCTCCCTCAGTATCTCCAACACCCTGATTGTCACCCTCATTATCTCCAACACCCTGACTGTCTCCCTCAGTATCTCCAACACCCTGATTGTCACCCTCATTATCTCCAACACCCTGGCTGTCTCCCTCAGTATCTCCAACACCCTGATTGTCTCCCTCAGTATCTCCAACACCCTGGCTGTCTCCCTCAGTATCTCCAACACCCTGATTGTCACCCTCATTATCTCCAACACCCTGATTGTCACCCTCATTATCTCCAACACCCTGGCTGTCACCCTCAGTATCTCCAACCCTGACTGTCTCCCTCATTATCTCCAACACCCTGACTGTCACCCTCAGTATCTCCAACACCCTGGCTGTCTCCCTCAGTATCTCCAACCCTGACTGTCTCCCTCATTATCTCCAACACCCTGACTGTCACCCTCATTATCTCCAACACCCTGACTGTCACCACCAGCGTGTGAGTAGTCAGTTTGGCATGCCGGGAGTTTCCATGATTCGGTTGTTAACCTTGGACAAGTAATGGTTAATGCTGGTCAATGTTTTACTTTATATTATTTTTTATCCAACACGGGAGAAAGTAATGTATTCTCTCTCTCTCTCTCTCTCTCTCTCTCTCTCTCTCTCTCTCTGGGGGAAAGTGACGTTTTTACTCTGGTTTTATTCTGTGGAAATAAGTTTGTTATGAGGTACAATATTGTGTGTCTGTGTGTGTGTGTGTGGGGCTGGACACTTGCACAACACACATACACTATATACTGTACTGTACACACACTGAGCCTGGCCAAACATGCTTTAATACACACGCGCACACACACACGCAGAATATGTTGGTATCTCTTATACGCTCGTATGAGGAATGTGTTTGGATTCATATACACAGCGAGTGTAGCTCGGTAAACACATGAATGCACACACACAGGTAGGAGTGTGCTTGGCTCACACACACAAATATAGTAATATATTTGACTAATAAACATGCACATGACACATACACACAAACACAAGTATAGGAGTGATCTTGATTCACACACACACAGAGTGAGCGTGGTAGTGGCGGCGTCCTGATACACTCTAGGGCACTGGGGGGGGGCATGTGTGGGGGGTGGGGGGGGGGGGTGTTATCAGTGTCACAGTGTGAGAGGGGAGAGGGTACTGTCCTGGGCCCGCCGTGTGGTGCCCGGGGTGCACTAAGTCCCCGGGCAGCGTGGTGGGCAGGGAGACACCATGACAGTGCCACCCTGCTGAAGTGAGAGATACGTGCCATGCTGCGTCATGCTCAGGCCAGGCACTCATCTCTATAGTGCCAGTACTGTTGATGCGTTACCTTCTGGGTGTAGCTGGTGGTGGTGAGGTCCCAGGGCGTGTGACGTACTGCTGGAGGTCCCCGAATTATGTAGAAGCACTAGGAGGTTCCCGACTTGTGTGGGAGCACTTGGAAGTCCCCGACTTGTGTTAGTATACGAAGGTGTCCCCGAATTATGTAGAAGCACTTGGAGGTCCCCGACTTGTATAGGTGCACTATGAGATCCCGACTTGTAGAAGTGCACAGAGGAGGTTGCCGACGCGTGGAGGTGGGGTGTGCGCGGCACGTGAGCTACACGACAGGTGTTACACTACCCTCCACACTGGCCTGGGCGTGCCTGACGTAGCACCACACACACACACGGGCTTGCTCTACCCGGCCCTCCTTAACACACACTGACTGCCCAAGGGCCGCTCTCAGTAAAATGGCTGCCCACCGCCTCAAAAATCGATACGGGAGATGTTAGTGGTAACGTAGCCTGCTGCCTGCCCACCACCGCACTGTGCCCCGTCGCCTCCCGCACTGTGTGGCTCCAGTGCTCGCCCACCCCTGCGCCTCCTCCCCCCTCCTCCTCCTCACCACTCAACCTAGTAACACTCACTTCCTCTCGCCTTAACTCACGGCCGTA
>CAUDMG010000902.1:690000-1022500 GCA_958450375.1 Homarus gammarus | reverse complement strand
AGTGTTGAGTGAAAGCAGGCAGATTCACCTACAAAAATTATTTATGTATCAATTTTGCAACTGTGCAGTAAGATATATTGCAATAAACATGTGTGTGTGTGTGTGTGTGTGTGTTGCAAGAGTACTAAGTTATCTGAACAAAAACACGAGTACTAAATTACATGAACAAATTATTATGTTCACGTCAATAAATTTCCAATCAAGTGTGCAGGTTACCTCTTGACCACACACACAGCTGACCACTTCCTCTCACTTCTTCCTGTTTCCTCCTCCACAGTCTACCAGTCTATTTCAGTACCCAGTCAGTCTATTTCAGTACCCAGTCAGTTTAAGTACCCAGTCACCTTATGTTGACAGTCACTTTATAGTGACAGTTTAAGTTTACAATCGATTTAAGACCAGAGTCACTGAGGTCGTGTGTGTGTGTGTAAAGAATCATTTGTTATTATACCCAAAATATCCCGTTAGTTATTATTGCATAATATTCTTATGTTCACACACACACACACACACACATACATACATACATACACGCACACACGCACACACACACATTGTTAAAATAATAAACAACTCCTGATTTATGTACTGTACAGCCCTGTAAATGTATTGAACGCATATCATTATGTCTAAATCAAATGTAAGTCTGTATATTTCCAGTCACCGGCTGCAACTTTATTAATAAACAGTTTATTATTATTATTATTATTATTATTATTATTTAAAATTACGGCACCCTACAATAAATAACCAAATATATATGTTTACCGGCACAATAGAGGTGTATACTGTGTGTAGTGTATACTGTGTGTAGTGTATACCGTGACACGCCCAAACCCACCATGTATATATTGTATATGTGTGTATGTATATATGTACTGAGTATGTTAGGGTAGAAACGTTTCGGTGACGTCATAACGAGGTAATTGAGGTAGTTTTTGAGCACCTGTAGTTAATGAGCCTCGCTACGTTACGTACTGTTCCTTAATGTTCCAGTGTTTTTATCTGGGGGCTTAAGTAGAATCTGGGGGGTGTTGAGGGGAGGGGTTGAGGGGGGGGGGTTTGACTGGGAAATGGGCCTTAACTACTCTCCCCCCTTCAAGGCTCTACTACTACTATCGCCTCCTCTTAACCCCCCCCCCCCCCCCCAAGACACCGCTTGCCCCTGAACTAGCTGGCCACAAGAGTATCGCACAGGTAGAAAATGTTACCTGGTAGGATTGTCATATATTACTGTGTGTGTGTGTGTGCCCGCAGAGAAGAGAGGCAATCAGGGACGGGAGGGGAAAGTCGACAGCAGCAGACAGCAGGTAGATAGGTAGTTTTGGCAAGTGTGGCGAGCCAAGCAACCATGCATCATGGGCGACCCTCACCAACCTGCCACACACCGCCACCACCATCATCACCACAACCTTTATTCCACCCCTAAACCTCATCCTACGGAGCCCAAACACAAGCTACACCTTTCTCGGGGCTCAATGAGGCTTTTGGGAGCCTTTACAGTGATGGTCAGGCTCAGGGGGGAGCGGGGAGGGTGAGAGAGAGCTCTGACACGCACTTACCTTCACTGAGGGCCCGCGCGCGCTCTGCCACGAGCTGATAACATTGTACGAACACATCCACTCTGTCTCTCTCTCTCTTTCTGTCTCGTTTTTTCTCTCTATCTCTCTCACCTAACTTACTTATATCAATAGTTATAATAACCAGTGAAAATAATGCGTTGTGAGTGTGTTGGGATAGAGTGTGAGAGAGGTGCGTGAGGGAGGGAGGGAGGGTGCGGTGTTGTGGTGAGGTTTGGACGCCATTACACACAGGTAAACGCCCGCAGCATGGGAGGAGCATAACACGCCAGGGTACAGCATGGTGGCGCTGCTGTCTACACTACCCCTCCCTACTACTGCTGCCTAACACTGTATCCCATACTACAACACACACACACACACACACACCACACACATCCTGGTCAGGTAGTCAGAGGCAGACTGTCAGATTATTAGAGAGGTATGTTGGTGTTAGAATGTGTGTGTGTGTGTGTGTGTCTGTGTGTGTGTGTGTGTGGTTCCCGCAGGTGCTTGGTACCGCCTCAAAGCACTTTGGGGCCAAATTCTCAGACTATCGTCGTGTAGTGCCTTAAGTGAAGCAGTTGAGATATTTTGTCTCCTCACCAGTTAAGAGGAGTCCTTAACCTAACTTAAACTAACCTAACCCAACCTAACCTAACTTCACTTAACCTAACTTAATCTAACCTAACGTAACCTAGCGTAATCTAATCCCTCAGGTACCGATAAAGTTGAATCATCAGTTGATATAAGCTGGGGCGTCTAATATGTGTGTGATTCTTTACTTAAACCTCCGAGACTTGATCCTTGTGTTCGGCCTCAGGTGAGTCAGGGCCGTCCTCACATCACCAGCCAGGCCTCACGTGAGTCAGGGCCGTCCTCACATCACCAGCCAGGCCTCACGTGAGTCAGGGCCGTCCTCACATCACCAGCCAGGCCTCACGTGAGTCAGGGCCGTCCTCACGTGAGTCAGGGCCGTCCTCACATCACCAGCCAGGAGGACACTTCACATGAGGACGTGTGTGACTTATATATTATTTCTGATATTTACGCATTTTCCTGCTTATATGATCCACACACACACACACACACACACACACTCTATCAGGGTACACATATTAAGTGTTTGTTTTTTCCGGGTATGAGGGCACCTAAGGCCCCTGGAGGGCACCTAAGGCCCCTGGGTATGCATACGTGGACTGTGTGTGTGTAAGAGTGTGTGTGTGTGTGTGTGTCTGTGTGTGGAAAGGGGTACCAAAGATCACCGTGTGGACAAATAAACTTAAGGTGTGTGTGTATGTTTGTGCATCATACGTGTGTATATGTGTGTCATGCGTGTGTGTATATGTGCGTCATGCGTGTGTGTATATGTGCGTCATGCGTGTGTATATGTGCGTCATGCGTGTGTATGTGCGTCATGTGTGTGTATATGTGCGTCATGCGTGTGTACATGTGCATCATGCGTGTGTATATGTGCGTCATGAGTGTGTGCATATATGCGTCATGCGTGTGTATATGTGCGTCATGCGTGTGTATGTGCGTCATGCGTGCCACTTCAGTACCTGGTCTGCCTGTGCGCGGGCATGATAGTGATGTGTGTGTGTGTACATGAAACTTGGAATCTGGTAATGAGTGTCACACCTGAGTGACCACCCCACGGCCCCCACCCACCACCCCACCGCCCCCACCCACCACCCGACCGCCCCCACCTACAAGCGGGCAAGGTATTCAGTACTCAGTGCCCCCCCCCCCCCCCCGACTCTTCCTTAGCGCCGGAATACTTGAAGAGGGGGAGGGGGGAGGGTGGTGGGGGGAGGAGGGAAGAGGGAAAGAGGAGAGGGTAGGTGTACAGGGTGATGGTGGTAGTTGTGGTGATGGTGGTGGTAGTTGTGGTGGTGGTAGTAGTGGTGTTGGCAGTGGTGTTGGCAGTAGTGGCAGTAGTAGTGGTGGTGGTGGTAGTAGTGGTGGTAGTGGTGGTGGTAGTGGTGGTAGTAGTGGTGGTGTTGGCAGTAGTGGTGGTGGTAGTGGTGACAGTAGTGGTGGCAGTAGTGGCAGTAGTAGTGGTGGTGGTGGTGGTGGTGTTGGCAGTAGTGGTGGTGGTAGTGGTGACAGTAGTGGTGGCAGTAGTGGCAGTAGTAGTAGTGGTGGTGGTGAGGGTAGTGATGTGACCAGCTGACTCCTGCCTGACGTCGGTGGCCGGATGTGGCCTCTTCCGGAGTTACAACCCCCACCCCCCCCTCCCTCCTCCTAGTTATCTTGCTCCCTCCCGAGCCACGAGAACAGGTGCACTACCACACCGCGCTTCCAGTTTCCTTAAGAGAGAGAGAGAGAGAGAGAGAGAGAGAGAGAGAGAGAGATCACACCACATCTTTTCTCCTGGGTGACGCCAACTTCCTCTACCCCATCATTGTTGACACACTAGAAGGTTTTGTGTAGGAACAAGAAACTGTTTCCTTCTCACTCTTCCTCCCGCAACCTAACTGTAGCCACCACCTGTGTACTGTAGGGGTACTGTAGGCACCACCTGTGTACTGTAGGGGTACTGTAGGCACCACCTGTGTACTGTAGCCACCACCTGTGTACTGTAGGGGTACTGTAGACACCACCTGTGTACTGTAGGGGTACTGTAGGCACCACCTGTGTACTGTAGCCACCACCTGTGTACTGTAGGTGTACTGTAGGCACCACCTGTGTACTGTAGGGGTACTGTAGGCACCACCTGTGTACTGTAGGGGTACTGTAGGCACCACCTGTGTACTGTAGCCACCACCTGTGTACTGTAGGGGTACTGTAGCCACCACCTGTGTACTGTAGGGGTACTGTAGCCACCACCTGTGTACTGTAGCCACCACCTGTGTACTGTAGGGGTACTGTAGCCACCACCTGTGTACTGTAGGGGTACTGTAGCCATCACCTGTGTACTGTAGGTGTACTGTAGCCACCACCTGTGTACTGTAGGGGTACTGTAGCCATCACCTGTGTACTGTAGGGGTACTGTAGCCACCACCTGTGTACTGTAGGGGTACTGTAGCCACCACCTGTGTACTGTAGGTGTACTGCAGCCACCACCTGTGTACTGTAGCCACCACCTGTGTACTGTAGGGGTACTGTAGACACCACCTGTGTACTGTAGGTGTACTGTAGCCACCACCTGTGTACTGTAGGGGTACTGTAGACACCACCTGTGTACTGTAGGGGTACTGTAGCCACCACCTGTGTACTGTAGGTGTACTGTAGCCACCACCTGTGTACTGTAGGGGTACTGTAGACACCACCTGTGTACTGTAGGTGTACTGTAGCCACCACCTGTGTACTGTAGCCACCACCTGTGTACTGTAGGGGTACTGTAGACACCACCTGTGTACTGTAGGGGTACTGTAGACACCACCTGTGTACTGTAGCCACCACCTGTGTACTGTAGGTGTACTGTAGCCATCACCTGTGTACTGTAGGGGTACTGTAGACACCACCTGTGTACTGTAGGGGTACTGTAGACACCACCTGTGTACTGTAGCCACCACCTGTGTACTGTAGGGGTACTGTAGACACCACCTGTGTACTGTAGGTGTACTGTAGCCACCACCTGTGTACTGTAGGGGTACTGTAGACACCACCTGTGTACTGTAGGGGTACTGTAGCCACCACCTGTGTACTGTAGGTGTACTGTAGCCACCACCTGTGTACTGTAGGGGTACTGTAGACACCACCTGTGTACTGTAGGTGTACTGTAGCCACCACCTGTGTACTGTAGCCACCACCTGTGTACTGTAGGGGTACTGTAGACACCACCTGTGTACTGTAGGGGTACTGTAGACACCACCTGTGTACTGTAGCCACCACCTGTGTACTGTAGGTGTACTGTAGCCATCACCTGTGTACTGTAGGGGTACTGTAGACACCACCTGTGTACTGTAGGGGTACTGTAGACACCACCTGTGTACTGTAGCCACCACCTGTGTACTGTAGGGGTACTGTAGACACCACCTGTGTACTGTAGGGGTACTGTAGACACCACCTGTGTACTGTAGCCACCACCTGTGTACTGTAGGGGTACTGTAGCCACCACCTGTGTACTGTAGCCACCACCTGTGTACTGTAGGGGTACTGTAGCCACCACCTGTGTACTGTAGCCACCACCTGTGTACTGTAGGGGTACTGTAGGCACCACCTGTGTACTGTAGGGGTACTGTAGCCACCACCTGTGTACTGTAGGTGTACTGTAGCCACCACCTGTGTACTGTAGGGGTACTGTAGGCACCACCTGTGTACTGTAGGGGTACTGTAGGCACCACCTGTGTACTGTAGGGGTACTGCAGCCATCACCTGTGTACTGTAGGGGTACTGTAGCCACCACCTGTGTACTGTAGGTGTACTGTAGCCACCACCTGTGTACTGTAGGGGTACTGTAGGCACCACCTGTGTACTGTAGGTGTACTGTAGCCACCACCTGTGTACTGTAGCCACCACCTGTGTACTGTAGGGGTACTGTAGCCACCACCTGTGTACTGTAGGGGTACTGTAGCCACCACCTGTGTACTGTAGGTGTACTGTAGACACCACCTGTGTACTGTAGGGGTACTGTAGGCACCACCTGTGTACTGTAGGGGTACTGTAGCCATCACCTGTGTACTGTAGGTGTACTGTAGCCATCACCTGTGTACTGTAGGTGTACTGTAGCCACCACCTGTGTACTGTAGGTGTACTGTAGCCACCACCTGTGTACTGTAGGTGTACTGTAGCCACCACCTGTGTACTGTAGGGGTACTGTAGCCACCACCTGTGTACTGTAGGGGTACTGTAGACACCACCTGTGTACTGTAGGGGTACTGTAGGCACCACCTGTGTACTGTAGCCACCACCTGTGTACTGTAGGGGTACTGTAGGCACCACCTGTGTACTGTAGGTGTACTGTAGGCACCACCTGTGTACTGTAGGGGTACTGTAGGCACCACCTGTGTACTGTAGCCACCACCTGTGTACTGTAGGGGTACTGTAGGCACCACCTGTGTACTGTAGGTGTACTGCAGCCACCACCTGTGTACTGTAGGGGTACTGTAGCCACCACCTGTGTACTGTAGGTGTACTGTAGACACCACCTGTGTACTGTAGGTGTACTGTAGCCACCACCTGTGTACTGTAGGTGTACTGTAGCCACCACCTGTGTACTGTAGGGGTACTGTAGGCACCACCTGTGTACTGTAGGGGTACTGTAGGCACCACCTGTGTACTGTAGGGGTACTGTAGGCACCACCTGTGTACTGTAGGGGTACTGTAGGCACCACCTGTGTACTGTAGGTGTACTGTAGCCACCACCTGTGTACTGTAGGGGTACTGTAGGCACCACCTGTGTACTGTAGCCACCACCTGTGTACTGTAGGTGTACTGTAGGCACCACCTGTGTACTGTAGGTGTACTGTAGCCACCACCTGTGTACTGTAGGGGTACTGTAGGCACCACCTGTGTACTGTAGGTGTACTGTAGACACCACGTGTGTGTAGTGTCACAGAAAAGTGCATAATTATTTCCTGTACATCATTAGTACAGTATATGTACAGGTGTGTAATGCCGGGGGTGGTGAGGGAGAGGGCAGGTGCGGCTAGAGAAGGACGGAGAGGATTTAGGGAGGTAGGAGGGGTAGAGGGGGGGGGGAGGGGTAGATGGGGGGGGTAGAGGGGGGAGGGGTAGAGGGGGGAAGGGGTAGAGGGGGGAGGGGAGAGGGGGGTAAAGGGGGGAGGGGTAATGGTAGTCATTATGGCAATCTGTGCCCAATTGTCCGACTCAACCATCATGTGAGACTCCCACCCGCCCCTCCACTAGACGCCCGGCACAACACCAACTCGCTTATCCAGTCTCTTAAGCCGCCCATCCGCCCACTAGTATCTGGTGTAGTCTGTATGCCGCCCACCTACCTGCCTGCCCACCCACTCACCCAGTGCCCAATCCACCCCCCCCCCCCCCGTTCGCCCGCCCGCCCGCCCACCCACTCCCCGGAACGCTGCACATCCGCCCGTCACGGTGTCGTGCCAATCACCCCCCTCCCCACTACTACCCTCCCCCTACCACTACCCTCCCCCACTACCCCTCCCCACTACAACCCCTCCTCCACTACTACCCCTCCCTACCACTACCCTCCCCCACTACCCCTCCCCACTACAACCCCTCCTCCACTACTACCCTTCCCCACTAATACACCTCCCCACTTTTATTTTTTGTGTGTAGATAAAGGAGGGGTGAAGGAAGATACAGGTGGGTGAAGGAAGATACAGGTGGGTGAAGGAAGATACATGTGGGTGAAGGAAGATACAGGTGGGTGAAGGAAGATACAGGTGGGTGAAGGAAGATCACAGGTGGGTGAAGGAAGATTACAGGTGGGTGAAGGAAGATCACAGGTGGGTGAAGGAAGATACAGGTGGGTGAAGGAAGATACAGGTGGGTGAAGGAAGATACAGGTGGGTGAAGGAAGATCACAGGTGGGTGAAGGAAGATTACAGGTGGGTGAAGGAAGATACAGGTGGGTGAAGGAAGATTACAGGTGGGTGAAGGAAGATACAGGTGGGTGAAGGAAGATACAGGTGGGTGAAGGAAGATACAGGTGGGTGAAGGAAGATCACAGGTGGGTGAAGGAAGATACAGGTGGGTGAAGGAAGATACAGGTGGGTGAAGGAAGATTACAGGTGGGTGAAGGAAGATACAGGTGGGTGAAGGAAGATCACAGGTGGGTGAAGGAAGATACAGGTGGGTGAAGGAAGATCACAGGTGGGTGAAGGAAGATACAGGTGGGTGAAGGAAGATCACAGGTGGGTGAAGGAAGATACAGGTGGGTGAAGGAAGATTACAGGTGGGTGAAGGAAGATCACAGGTGGGTGAAGGAAGATCACAGGTGGGTGAAGGAAGATACAGGTGGGTGAAGGAAGATACAGGTGGGTGAAGGAAGATACAGGTGGGTGAAGGAAGATCACAGGTGGGTGAAGGAAGATACAGGTGGGTGAAGGAAGATCACAGGTGGGTGAAGGAAGATACAGGTGGGTGAAGGAAGATTACAGGTGGGTGAAGGAAGATTACAGGTGGGTGAAGGAAGATTACAGGTGGGTGAAGGAAGATTACAGGTGGGTGAAGGAAGATCACAGGTGGGTGAAGGAAGATACAGGTGGGTGAAGGAAGATACAGGTGGGTGAAGGAAGATCATAGGTGGGTGAAGGAAGATACAGGTGGGTGAAGGAAGATTACAGGTGGGTGAAGGAAGATTACAGGTGGGTGAAGGAAGATCACAGGTGGGTGAAGGAAGATACAGGTGGGTGAAGGAAGATACAGGTGGGTGAAGGAAGATACAGGTGGGTGAAGGAAGATCACAGGTGGGTGAAGGAAGATTACAGGTGGGTGAAGGAAGATCACAGGTGGGTGAAGGAAGATCACAGGTGGGTGAAGGAAGATCACAGGTGGGTGAAGGAAGTTACAGTTCGGAAGTTGAAGAAGTTTAGGAGGAGGTAAGAGAGCTAATGGTGTGTTAGGGTTGTGTCATGGGTTAGTTACTGTCTGTCGGTACAGGCACTAGACATTCTACCCTGTCCCATATATGGGTGTTTTAAGGACCTTATTTCATATTCTGCCGACCTTACTGGCGGATGCTGGTCTAGGGAGGTTGTCTATTGCCTGGCCGTGTAGATCAGGGGTGGTAACGGACCTTTAGAGATTTGGTAACTTTTTGGGAACCATGTATGGTTGTTGTCGTTATCTGGTGGGAGTCTTTGAAGGAGTTCTTGCTCTGATCGTTCTATCTTTTGCCAGACTCTGCTGGCCAGGGTGTGCAGCTGCTGGTTGATGGATTTTATTCTCAGGTCTCTATGTATCTCGGCTGTGGTTCTGGTGAAGGGGTATCTTTCACCTGTGACGAATCTTAGGGCTTCATTTTGGACCACCTGTAATTTTAATATTTGAGTGGTGCTCATAGTATGAAGAGGTACTGCTGGGTAAGTTAATATCGGTGTGATAAATGATGTCACCAGGCGGAGTTTTATTTTCTCAGGAAGGGCTTCAAAGCGGTATAGTTTTCTCAGCTCTCATCTTGTCGTGGATATATGCAGGCCCAGGAGGGTGCCACTGATTTTGTATTCTATCTGGGCATTATTGGTTACTAACGGATGGGTTTTCCTTCTGCATAAGGGTATCACTGTGAATTTTGGGAAACTGGTTTGGATTTTCCATTGTTTTTCGTAATTATTTACCCTTTCTAATTCCCGCCTGGTGTTGTCGACCTGTAACGCTCGCGATTTTCCTTGATGTGTTGTTGTTTGAGTGATGTCATCTGCACACATAATATCTTCATTACCAATTCTAGTGGGAGGCGGGGTGTCACTTGCGTAGATAATATATAGGGTGGGGGGAGAGGACGCTGCCCTGAGGGACTCCGCTCATGAGTGGGAAGGTCTCTCCTGTGTGTTGTCCTACCCTCAGTCTAGCATTTCTGCCGTCAAGAAACTAAAGCAACTTTTTAATGTTGGTGGTAAGTCCGGGTTGGAGGATCTTATATTTTAGACCGTCGTGCCAGACTTTGTCAAATGCCTTCGCTACCTCCCGGAGAGTTAGATTACATTGTCTACCACTCGCCGCGGCTCTGGCTATGCTCTCACATGCTAGGGCTATCGCTGTTGTGGTGGACTTCCCTTTCCTGAACCCGAATTGTCTGCAGTTGACTCTGTTGGTTGTTTCCAGGTGATTTCTCAGAAGGTTATTGATGATTTTTTCTAGTATTTTCCAGGTACTTCGAGGAGGGAGATCGGTCTGTACCTTAGGGGGACGGCGGGGTTCTCTCCTTGTTTTGGTGTGAGAGTAATAATGGCCTCTTTGAATTTAGTTGGGAAGTAACCAGAGGCCAGGCAAGCGTTCATTGTGGTTCTCAGTCTCTCCATGGCCGGGTTGTTTATGTGGCTCAGGATCTCCTTGGTGATGCCTGAATAACCAGGGGTTTTATTTTGGGGGATGGCCCAATTCAGCGCCGCCGTTTCAGCGCCGCCGTTTCAGCGCCGAGACCTTTCAGCGCCTGTGCGTTCCGTTCAACTCAGAAGCTATCTGTCTTTCATTAACGTGGTATAACACTGTATACTACACTTGATTTATATTATGTTGTATTCAACTTATTAATATTTGGTTAGGTTAGGTTAAATCAACCAATCCAATAAATATGTATGATTCTTTGAAGAAATTATTGATTTGGTGGCGCTGAAATGGTGGCGCTGAAACGGTGGAGCTGAATAGTCTGGCGCTGAAATGGGCTGGCGCTGAAACGGCGGCGCTGAAACGGCGGCGCTGAATCGTACCCTACCCTTTATTTTGGGTATTGGAGATGGCTCTGTCGAGTTCTTCCGAGGTGATTGGTTTGGATAGCTGTCCACTCTCAGATCTCTTATATGATTTCAGGGGAAGGCTGAGTGCGGTGTGTCTGGCCCCGGAGTTCATAAAGGAGGAGCTCCTCGTGGGTACCATCGTATCCCTTGTTCTCTTCATTTGTTATTCGGAAGATGTTCCTCCATATGTCCCTCACTATGGGTCTTTGTCTTGGTCGTCATATATTTTACTTCCTGTGTGGTCAGTTATATATGATGACTCGTTATGGCTGTAACCTTTCAGTCTCTTACTCGACCCCAGAACTCCCCCACCACTACCCTGTCCTACCACTACCCCGCCCTACCACTACCTCTCCCTACCACTAACCCTCCCTACCACTAACCTGCCCCACTACTACCCCGCCCTACCACTACCCCCCCTACCACTACCCCTCCCTACCACTACTCCTCTCTACCACTACCCCACCACCACTACCCCTCCCTACCACTACTCCCTACCACTACCCCTCCCTACCACTACCCCGCCCCACCACTACCCCACCCTACCACTACCCCTCCCTACCACTACTCCTCTCTACCACTACCCCTCCCTACCACTACCCCTCCCAACCACTACCCCTCCCTACCACTACCCCGCCCTACCACTACCCCGCCCTACCACTACCCCGCCCTACCAATACCCCGCCCTACCACTACTCCTCCCTACCACTACCCTGCCCCACTACTAACCACCACCCCATCATTGCCCCTGCCCCACCACTGCTTCTGCCCCGCCACTGTACCACCACTGCCTCAGCCCCGCCACTATACCACCACTGCCTCAGCCCCGCCACTATACCACCACTGCCTCAGCCCCGCCACTATACCACCACTGCCTCAGCCCCACCACTGCCTCAGCCCCGCCACTATACCACCACTGCCTCAGCCCCGCCACTGCCTCAGCCCCACCACTGCCTCAGCCCCGCCACTGCCCCCGCCGCCAGTAGCAGTAAAGGAAGGCAAAATAAGGGACTTCTTATTTCCGCCAATTACCACTTTCACTAAAATCATAGAGGTAGTGAGAGGGGTGAGTGGGGTGAGTGGGGTGAGGGGGTGAGTGGGGTGAGAGGGGTGAGAGGGGTGAGTGGGGTGAGGGGGTGAGAGGGGTGAGAGGGGTGAGTGGGGTGGTGAGGGCGGTGAGGGTGTGGTGAGGGGTGAGGATGGTGAGGCGTGAAGATGGTGAAGGATGAGGGTGGAGAGGGTGGTGAGGGGTGAGGGTGGTGAGGTTGGTGAGGGGTGAGGGTGGTTAGGGGTGGTGAGGGGTGAGGGTGGTGAGGTTGGTGAGGGGTGAGGGTGGTTAGGGGTGGTGAGGGGTGAGGTTGGTGAGGGGTGAGGGTGGTGAGGGGTGGTGGGGATAGTGAGTAGTGAGGGGTGAGGGTGGTGAGGGGTGAGGGTGGTGAGGGGTGAGGGGTGGTAAGGGGTGAGGGTGGTGAGGGGTGAGTGTGGTGAGGGTTGAGGGTGGTGAGTAGTGAAGGTGGTGAGGGATGAGGGTGGTTAGGAGTGGTGAGGGGTGAGGGTGGTGAGGGGTGAGGGTGGTGAGGTTGGTGAGGGGTGAGGGTGGTTAGGGGTGAGGGGTGAGGGTGGTTAGGGGTGGTGGGGATAGTGAGGAGTGAGGGGTGAGGGTGGTGAGGTTGGTGAGGGGTGAGGGTGGTGAGGTTGGTGAGGGATGAGGGTAGAGGGGTTGGAAAGGGTAGTGAGGGGGGTGGTGAGGGTAGTGAGGCAAATGAGGGGTAGCCATGGGTAGAGTGGGTGGCCCCTGGGTGGTGTGGGCAGAAGAGGAACAACATATGGGTGGTATGGGTGCCATGGGTGGTATAAGTGACATAGGCAGCGTGGTGTGGGTGGCATTCATGGGTGGTATGGGCGGCGTAAGTGACATGGATGGCGTGGTATGGGCGGCATAAGTGACATGGATGGCGCGGTGTGGGCGGCATAAGTGACATGGATGGCGTGGTATGGGCGGCATAAGTGACATGGATGGCGCGGTATGGGCGGCATAAGTGACATGGATGGCGCGGTGTGGGCGGCATAAGTGACATGGATGGCGTGGTATGGGCGGCATAAGTGACATGGATGGCGTGGTATGGGCGGCATGAGTGACATGGATGGCGTGGTATGGGCGGCATAAGTGACATGGATGGCGCGGTGTGGGCGGCATGGGTGGTGTGGGCGGCACAAGAAGGCGAGGGAGCCACCACACTTCCGGTCAGCAGCGCCTCAGGCTTCAGTGAGTTATGAATGAAGAGTCTGCAGGTCGTTGCCTTCCCCTCCCCCTCTAACTACCCCCCTGGAAACACCCCCTAACTACCCCCTTGGAAACACCCCCTAACTACCCCCTTGGAAACACCCCCTAACTACCCCCTTGGAAACACCCCCTAACTACCCCCTTGGAAACACCCCCTAACTACCCCCTCGGAAACACCCCCCTAACTACCCCCTTGGAAACACCCCCTAACTACCCCCTTGGAAACACCCCCCTAACTACCCCCTTGGAAACACCCCCTAACTACCCCCTTGGAAACACACCCTAACTACCCCCTTGGAAACACCCTCTAACTACCCCCTTGGAAACACCCCCTAACTACCCCTTAGCCATACCTTGGAGCCTACATTAACTTTCCCTTTTTTACCCTAAGAATGTCCCTTAATGAGAGAGAGAGAGAGAGAGAGAGAGAGAGAGAGAGAGAGAGAGAGAGAGACCACCATAATCTCCACCAATCACGGCCTCACACAGGAAGTCCACTTTACCCAACCCCTAGGTGGTAGTCTGTGCTGGGGCGAGGAAGGGGAAGGGGGAGGAGGGGAAGGGGTGAACATGGTGGAAGGGGAGGGGGGTGAACACGGTGGAAAGGGGTAGGGGAGGACGACCCTTTCATGCGGTAGTGAAAGCTAAAAAGAAGAAGTAAGGGAGGTAATAGCGGGGGTGGGGAGGGGTACATTAGGCCCCCCATAGCTGTGGTTCATTCACAGGTTCCAATCTCCCCTCCCCCACCCCTTCCTCCCCGGGCCACAGGATGTCTTCCCCCCCACCTGGCCAACACTTCCGTTCCTGTGGCGGCCCAGATGGTGAAGGTGAGGGTACGATGATGTACTATTCTGGCCCTGGGTATGTCTCTCTCTCTCTCTCTCTCTCTCTCTCTCAATACCCACCCTATTACTAAGTCAGGTTTAATTTAGGATTTGGTTAGGTTAACTAAATTTTGGTCAGATTAAGACAAGTTATTTTTGTTGCGGTTAATAAAGGTTATGTAAGTTTAAGTTAAATTTGTTAAGGCTATCAGATTTAGTTCGGTTAGGTTAGGTTAGGTTACATTATGACGTACAATATAAAGGGCGAATCACTGGAAAGGAACACCGTCACGGACCAATCACCGTACATCATGCCCAAGACGAGGATTTGGGCGGAGTTCGTCGTTAACAAGTGCGGGTTCACTACTTAGCAGCGTGTTGTAGTTACCAACCACACGTTACATGTAGTTATCTTAACTCATCGTACTCAAGGGGTTAACTCTCCATTAATTAAACATTAAAGAAATAAACAAAAAACTTACCAATTAACGAGAATATATATGCATCACTATATAATAATTGAGACTTGCAGTAATGAATTAGTTAAAAAACATGACATATCTAGATGAATAAACAGAGATATTCCGTTAAATTTTCATACAAGTATACATTAATCCATCATGTATACAGGTAATGTAAGTATACAATGTACCGAGAAAATATAGGTATACAAAGTACCTAAACAGTGTAGGTGAACAAACACAGACTGAAGGAGCGTGTTAGGCAGACGAGGGTGATGCAACAAACAGAGAAGTACCAAGAGTTCACCTACGGGAGAACACCGCGACACTTACAAGACGCAAGAACATTTGTTAGTTACGGGGTCAAGAAAAAAAAGCTCCTCAGTTAAAGTACAAAATAGTTCAGGTTACGTTAGGTTATGTTTAGGTTAGGTTATGTTTAGGTTAGGTTATGTTTAGGTTAGGTTATGTTCAGGTTAGGTTATGTTTAGGTTAGGTTATGTTTAGGTTAGGTTATGTTCAGGTTAGGTTATGTTTAGGTTAGGTTATGTTTAGGTTAGGTTATGTTTAGGTTAGGTTATGTTTAGGTTAGGTTATGTTTAGGTTAGGTTAGGTTATATTTAGGTTAGGTTATGTTTAGGTTAGTTTAGGTTAGGTTAGGTTATGTTTAGGTTAGGTTATGTTTAGGTTAGGTTATGTTTAGGTTAGGTTATGTTTAGGTTAGGTTATGTTTAGGTTAGGTTAGGTTATGTTTAGGTTAGGTTATGTTTAGGTTAGGTTATGTTTAGGTTAGGTTAGGTTATATTTAGGTTAGGTTATGTTTAGGTTAGGTTATGTTTAGGTTAGGTTATGTTTAGGTTAGGTTATGTTTAGGTTAGGTTATGTTCAGGTTAGGTTATGTTCAGGTTAGGTTATGTTCAGGTTAGGTTATGTTCAGGTTAGGTTATGTTTAGGTTAGGTTATGTTCAGGTTAGGTTATGTTTAGGTTAGGTTAGGTTATGTTTAGGTTAGGTTATGTTTAGGTTAGGTTATGTTTAGGTTAGGTTTGATATAACAGTTAGTTGCACCAGCAGGAGAGGTGGTGGTCTGGTGTGGTCTCAGGAACAGTAGTACAGTAGGAAGAGGAGTGTGGGCAGCAGGTGGTGGTGGTGGTGAGGGCCGGAAGTGGATGGCCGGAGTGATGGTTGACCGCCCAGCACTGCCCGCTGTTGGATCACCTAAACCACCACCACCCACTAACCATTACCACCTCAACAACTAACCACCACTACCACCACCACCTACCACCCTCACAAACCATCACTACCACCACCCACAAACCACCACTACAAACTTGACATGACCTTAACCTAATCTAACCCATTATACGGTTACTTCACGGTTAAGCAATATTATGGTCTAAAATTTGCGATTCCATTAAAACATATGACCTGAAGATTAAACAAACTAACCTAACCTAACCTAAACTTACATGACCTGACCTAACCCCCAGGTCAAGTTAGGGTGTGTAATAATCAGGTACTATAACTTAAATACGTAAACGGTGTTGGAAAATAATACAAACAATATTATATCTTTAACTCACACTTAACCTAACCTAACGTTAACTAATTCTTAACTAAATTCAAGGTAAAATGAATTTAATTTCAACATTTCTCAACTAATCCTTGCTATACTAACCTAACTCGACCAAATGAAAGTTATTACAAGTTACCACAAGCAGTTTGATCAGAAGCAACATAACCTAACCTGTTTCCCAGAGTCCGGCTGTAAAAGGTTCACCGGTTGTTAATATTTGTGGACTATAAGTCTGGACCGACGGAACAACGGCCTCTCACTGGTGGAATGACTTAATGTATACCCAAAAAGATACCAGACGAACGTAACTTTTATACTTATTAAAATCGGTATGAAATACGACAGAAATTTGTTTAAATCAATGAAATCTTAGAATAAATAAAATTGTCTTTTAATAAGTGAAATATTAATATTATATAATTATTTACAATAATGATATTGTCATATCTATAGCTACTAAATCAACATTGTATTTATTAGAGAATTAAATTTGCTGCTGTCTCAGTAATTGACCACAACGGGACCCAATTTACCTGTAAGGGTCGGCAGGTGTACGGGAATCTTTTGTGTTGGGTCGTTATGTGGCCATTTGCTGATAAAACTCAAGTGACATAAGACATGTGTTTTGTCTTAGGAATAAACGGACTTGCACAAAACTTGGCATCACCACCGCCAGACCAGACCAGACCGGGACTTGAACCATAGAAAACGAGACACCAAAGAAAACGTAAAGTACTAGATAATAAGAGGGATAACGATGGTAGACTTGTACTGCAGCTGCTACACCTACCTAACTTCCTGCTAGATACTGTATATGAGTGAGACAGCTAGATAATAGACAGATAAAGACACACACAAGATATATGGACAGTAATAGATATAGCCTACAGGTATTAGAAATCTAGACAAATCTATATATTAGACACAATAGATATTACACTATACATATACTGAACTAACTTGGTTATTATACAATATCGTATTAGTTAGGAATGAGGTATGAGGTAGTATGAGGTATGTGGTAGTGTGAGGTATGTGGTAGTATGAGTTATGAGGTAGTATGAGGTATGTGGTAGTATGAGGTAGTGTGAGGTATGTGGTAGTGTGAGGTATGTGATGGAGCCCTGGCTGGTGCATGGTACACTGATGGAGCCTTGACTGGTGCATGGTACACTAACAGAGCCCTGACTGGTGCATGGTACACTGACAGAGCCCTGACTGGTGCATGGTACACTGATGGAGCCTTGACTGGTGCATGGTACACTAACAGAGCCCTGACTGGTGCATGGTACACTGACAGAGCCCTGACTGGTGCATGGTACACTGATGGAGCTTTGACTGGTGCATGGTACACTAACAGAGCCCTGACTGGTGCATGGTACACTGACAGAGCCCTGACTGGTGCATGGTACACTGATGGAGCCTTGACTGGTGCATGGTACACTAACAGAGCCCTGACTGGTGCATGGTACACTGACAGAGCCCTGACTGGTGCACGGTACACTGACAGAGCCTTGACTGGTGCATGGTACACTGACAGAGCCCTGACTGGTGCATGGTACACTGACAGAGCCCTGACTGGTGCATGGTACACTGATGGAGCCGACTGGTGCACGGTACACTGACAGAGCCCTGACTGAGAACATGACGGGCAGTAGCGTAAAGGTAGGGGTGGGTGGTAGAGGAGGATTGACAATATAACGGTGAGGCACGGGTAGGAGGGAGGGAGCCCTGTCTGCCTCTACTACTATCACCACCTTACCTGATATCATACAATATGTCATAGTGCCGACTCCTAAAAACTGCCTCGAAGTTGACCACACAGTCTTCTCACACAGTAATGTTAAGCTCAGGTGATGTTACTGTCTCCCCTGAGCACTGTAGTCCTACCTACTGTGGGAAACAGTACAGTATAAGGGCTGTTAGCAGAGCACTGTACTGTACATTAAAAAAATTTGAAAATGTCAAGAATAAATTTTTATATTGCAAAGCAGCGCATAAATCTTTATCTGTACTGTACAATGACAAAGAAACTCCTTTTGGTTTTCTAGTAATAAATCACCTTTGTTAATGTTGTTTATTTACTAAATGGTACATTAACAGATTCTACAAGGACCTGCTCATAAATTACTAAAGAAAATATATAAATATATATCATTAACTACACTACTAACACATAATGTATTTATTTATTTTTTTTAGGAAAAAACCAACAATTACAAGTCTACCATGGTAACCTCTATACTGTACCCGTATTCTAACACTACAGTACTACTTGGTACAGTCTGGAGTGTAACAGTTAAGAGAGTGTGTGTGTGTGTGTGTGTGTGTGTGTGTGTGTGTGTGTGTGTGCTTTATATGCAGATAATATTTGTGCATGGAAAAAGGAGAGGAGAGTAGAGACAAGACTATGCTGTAGGTCGTCCCCCAAGTGTGAAGACACATCTCCACATCTGTCTCTATCTCTCTTTCTTTGGTTTTGAGTTATGTATACATAAACTATCTATACATGTGCTGTATAGTTATACATAAACTATCTATACATGTGCTGTATAGTTATACATAAACTATCTATACATGTGCTGTATATCTAATTAGTCTTTGTTTTTGCGACCCATTGTGAGCTGAGGAAATGATGTTTTGCTTGGCTGTGGATTGAGGCGAGAAGCAAGGTTCATGATGGGCTCCAGCAGAAGGGTACGATCTTGAACGTTCACTTCCCACAGTCGCAGTTTTTCTGCAGTGGCCCATCGCTCTGCCGTGGCTGTGTCGACTGCACGGTTAGTAGCTGCTATATCACTCTTGTTGCCCAAGACAATTATTGGTACCTGTGGTGAATGTATATAAACAGCTACTGAAGAATACAGCAAGAGTAACAAAGATGCCTCCCTACCTCACATACCACCACCAAGGAAACCATCAATTATTTCCTCATGAGATCCAAAATACTAAACGTACTAAGGTTTACTAAAGTTACTCTACATATTCAACTACCAAAAGATTCTACATACAGTACACAGCACAGTTAACTTGAACTACCTGTTGTAGCTCACTGACTACAGTAGTTATGTTAGTGACACTACATATGACTCTCACTGTAAACAAGAACACTTACATCTTTTTTATCACGATGTCGGTCTATGTCCTTCTTTATATCTGTTAATAGTTGAAAGGAAAGGTTATCACTGATGGAGTACACGATGATGTAGCCATCAGCTAGTGCATGATAATGTTGGGGAAGGGAACGGTTGCGGGCGTCCAGGCCAGCCGTGTCATAAAAGCGCAGCTTCTCTCGAGTGCCGCGCTCTGTCTCTACAATCCCAACATACGTATCTTCCACTGTTGGGATGTATTGCTGTTGTAAAGAAACAATGAGGAGTTGGGAAGTATATAATACATTCTAATTTGTGAATATTATTATTTCTCATCATTATTTTGAACACTGTACATTAACACTCTTGGGGTTTTCATATGCAAATTTGCATATGAATTAAAAAATTACACAAATTTTATATTTGCAAAGAGTACTAGATGCACAGTCGGCAATGTTATTGTGATCTTACACCTATGTAGACTGCCTCCAAGGTTGAGTGAGAGGCCACAAGTCGCCCTCTGTGTTTCAATGTAACCTTGACCTACATTTCCCACCAATTTTCAGAGGTCGAAAATTGACAGCATATTCTGAAAATGTCTTGAATAAAGACGAAAGCTCAAGAATTTTGGGGAGGGACCAGACCTGACTTAATGTCAGGAGGAGGTAGGGTGGGGGATTAGTGGTCTCATACTACTGACAATCAGATGGAATGTCAGGTCACCCACTGTTGGGTGGGGGATTAGTGGGTCTCATGACCTGAAGATGTCTTGAATAAACATAAAACCTAAGTAATTTAAAGAAATCGTGATAAGTTAAAGTGAGCAAAATTGTATCCCTTCAACATTACGTTACATAACATTTTAAAATATGGAGTGAGAAAGCAGAGAGGTGTGGGTGATTAGAGAGATGAATGATTGTTGTCTTAATTACCATGTGTGTGTCGTGTGTGTGTGTGTGTGTGTGTATGTGTGTGTGTGTGTTTTAGCTTGCCGAGCACATTGTAGCATTTGAAGAAGTTGATGAAGAGTTTGTTCAGGAGTCAGGTGGTGAGGTGACAGGCCAAGACCCTTACACAACACACACATTAACAGCACTACTAAACCATTGTCTTATAACATTTGACTTTATAATTTATATTTTAAAATTAATTGATACATGATGGCTCGACTGGGATACAATTGCACTTAGACAACTGATCAAAGAATAAACCAGGGCATATGGAGACTCATTATACACTAGTGATGTAACAAAGCTTTGAAACTGCAACCACAACTTCTGAACAACCACATAAATTATCACAACCTGTTCTCAAATGTACTAAGTTAATTACTAAAGTTATTATGTATGGTCTTATGTGTTAACATAATTATGTTTAAGTGCCGTCTGTTTCCCTACACAAGACTTTTTTGTGTCACTTGTAGTTCGATTGTGAATGTTGTTCCCCTCATCAACTGTGTGGGTCGCTGGAGCTGCTGGGAGGCGGTGGCTGATAGGATGTCTGACGAAGGATGTCTTTAATTCATAGGGATTAATATCTTGAGTTGATGGCGGCTGACAAGTCGTAGGTCTATGGGTGCGGCCATGTCTGGGAGGCACGGGTTGACCCCGGGACGAGGCAGAACCTAGCTGCCACGTCACGGAGTGTAAATGCTTGTTTTGTTTTTAATAAAAAAATGGCATTCTTGGCACAAGCCGTGGTATGGTAACATCTTGTATGTGTCCGTAATTGTTGTCTCGGACATCTGATTTCCACCTGGTAAATGAATATCGATGTATCCTGTGATTTGAGGAGTGTAAAAAGGTACAAAATTGATAAGAGATGAGAGGTAAGGTTGTGTCACTGACTCATGGAGTCATGATAACTGTGTGGGCCAGAGTAACCTGTACCCCCAAATGTGGAGAGTAATAATAATTACTGTACACCAACAATCTTGCGACGGGTGTTTGAGAAGCGCTATGAAGTGTTAGTATAAGTACTGTAGTAATGTAACTGAAGTGCGGACGACAATCTTTGTTGTGTCACAGAATGTTACCAGTAACCTACAGTACTTTTGACTGAACAATGGTCCTGTTGACATGAATACTTGTTTAGCTAAAGTGGAAGTAAGGCCAAGTGGTCTTTGGAGTTTGTAACAGTATTAACGAAAGTTTGGTCAAGTCTTGAGCGATCCCCAAGGAGTGGCTCAAAGGCAGAACTTAACTGCCACGTCGCGTGGGCAGAAAATATTTAAAATGTACCGCCATGACAAACAAATGAGTTATTGTCAAGTGAGGGTGGCAGTGTGGCATCAGCTACCAAGTCTGGTGTTCCTTAATATTGAAACAGCCTGTTGTTCCCGAGTCTAGTGTTCATTGGTGCTTTAGTTAGTAAGAAAATAAACATTGTTAAGTCAAGTTTAGTCACTGTTATTGGCCTCCAGAACCTAACCCTATTTTCTCCATTGATTACAGGTGCTCCTCAACTTACGAACGAGTTACGTTCCTGAGGCTTGTTTGCAAGTCCAACTTTACTCTTGTAGATACCAAACATATTGTAAAAAATGAAAAGATTATGGATATTTAGTACAGCTATACCCTTTAATACAGCCTTAAAACCTGGCTCACTCTTCTCCTCTTAGGTAATGTTTGTTCTATCTGGAATCTTCTTCAAAATAATCCAGTCTCATCCACATTAAACACCTGTTCTGGCAGGTAACCCCCTTCAATGAATATGATGTTTGTATCTCTGAACGTTTTTAAGTTGAACGTTCTTAAGTATAGGAGCACCTGTACATGTAATTATATATCATGATTTAGTATATAGCGAACATCCTTGGACCCTATCTGGCAATACATCCTGAGCCTACTGTACCTTGATACCATGAAATCAAATTAATCCATGTGCCCCAGACCTTGCCATGCTGCCACCTGTGTAAGATGATAATTAAATAATAAGTAAAATAACTAAGAACTTGATAACAGAAGGGGATTAAGAAAGAAAAATACTTTGAGAAGTTGCAGTAGAAAATAAAATGGACAATAGTAGAAAGAAAAGAATGAAAAGGACTAAAATAAATAAGAAATTAAAATACAGTGGTCCCTCGGTTAACGTACGCCATCTACAATAGGATAGCCCGTACACCATCTACAATAGGATAGCCCGTACACCATCTACAATAGGATAGCCCGTACCCCATCTACAATAGGATAGCCCGTACACCATCTACAATAGGATAGCCCGTACACCATCTACAATAGGATAGCCCGTACACCATCTACAATAGGATATCCCGTACACCATCTACAATAGGATAGCCCGTACACCATCTACAATAGGATAGCCCGTACACCATCTACAATAGGATATCCCGTACACCATCTACAATAGGATAGCCCGTACACCATCTACAATAGGATAGCCCGTACACCATCTACAATAGGATAGCCCGTACACCATCTACAATAGGATAGCCCGTACACCATCTACAATTTACTACTGTTGTTAAATATTGGTGGAGATTTGTGTTTCCTGTACTGTACCTTATCCACCGTGGAATTGGCAAAAATTGCTCTTTCAAGAATTGAGGTCTTGCCAGTCTCCTTGCCCCCAACAACAACCACACGACTTGTGCGCCCCATCACATTTCTCTGTAAATAAATTAAGACATACAATACTTACTCTGCTGTACTAAACCTGAACTTCTTTTAATCTTGTACTGCACAAACATTATTTGTAGTTTATATTCTCACAAATTTCAATATTGTAACACGGGATAATACAAGATACTGTAAATACGTAAATAGACATGCAAATATAAAAATATTCAGCCCATTTTATGAAACTTCTAGAGAGGTTATTTTATGCACTACACCAGCACCACAGTTCTGCCAGATTGATGACAATATAAAAGGCACACATGCTGTGGAAGATAAATGCAATATCATTTATTCAAAATTCACTAAAGAGTATTTTGAACAATGTGGCAGCATGTAGTCATGTATAAAGAAGAGTTAACATTCTTTGACAAATAAAACAAAAGCTAAACATAAAATTAATTTAACAATAGGTATAAAACACAAGTACAATACAATATACTCTTCTTATGTAGAGTATAACAGCCAAACAAAACTGTAAGTTGACCAAACAATATATCCTCTTGTGTCACTCCTGCCTGTAACATGACAGCATCAACCCCAGCAGAGATGAAGCCCTTCTAATTCCAAGCCATGCATCACCTATAACTCTTCCTTCACCATCGACCACAACAATACCTCGGATGTATTCTTAGGCAGCGTACCACCTACTGTATACGCTCACCATACCAATAGTTGAAATAACAAAATTAAACAATAAAATCACATCTACACCAGCAGCATGCCCTAACAGATACAGAAATCTATTGAGAAACACACACACACACACACAAACACACACACACACACCATATCTTGAACAATATAGCAGAAGGCAGCACAAATTGAAATCTCTAAATACTGTCAATATCACATGATGCATTCCATGTTATGTGCCAACTACAGTACAGCACTGATTTCACTGATGTTCCTGTGTAGCTCCTGGCTGACAAACACACACACACAATAGGAGTCAAACTAAATAACAGCACTCCTCCATGACTACAAAAATATAAATATTAAATAAAAGCATTTATATTTCCATTCACAAGTCGTTGTAAGTATAGTACACATTAAAAAAACAAATCTGGTTGAAAAAATAACATCATATCTGAGGTAACATCTAAAACCTTATTAATGTTTCTCAATCCAAGTCTTGCTCACAGAGTACACTGGCATGACAGCTGCGGGTAAAGAAAACAACAATATTGGGAAAAAATAAAGATGGCGGCCAAAAAAAAAAAAGAAGGGGTATAAATAAGCCATGACAGGGGGAGGCGGTACAGTGTGTCTGGTCAATCAGAGAGCCATGTAAAGCATACCTGACCGACCACAGCACACAAGAGGCCACCATCAAGTATTCCCCGCCAGTTCCCTAGTACCCCACAGTCGACGCAGTGTTCGCGACTTCGCCAGGGGTCTTTCGTGTGTTTATCGTCACGAGGTTTCCTAAACATCCCTCAGCAACCTGCTATCTCTCGGCTATGCTGGAGAGGAAGACACTTGTTCTCTCTATTGTAAAAAAAAATTTCTGAACAAGTTAAGGAATGGGAAATTATATCTAAAAAAAAAAAAAAAAAAAAATCTGAACCGAGGAAAAATTGGACTCTGAAATTTAGCCAAGTTTTGGGGTAAGGTAATTTTATTTACTCAAGTGATTTTTATAGTTCATTATCATCATCATGTTTGGAATAAAATATCAGGAGACTACTGTACCTATGAGGGAAATTATCAGTAACACCACGCAACACTTGTACTGTACTAAATGATGTTTGTATGGAAGCCAGATATGAGGAAACACTGTAGCCAGATACAGGGGAACAGTAGCCAGATACAGGGGAACATTAGCCAGATATAGGGAAGCACTGTAGCCAAATATGGGGAACACTGTAGCCAAATATGAGGAACACTGTAGCCAAATATGAGGAACACTGTAGCCAAATATGAGGAACACTGTAGCCAAATATATGGGAACTGTGGTTTGGTTAGATTGGGTTGGATTAGAGTGGGGTTGGGTGGGCTGAATTAGTTTGGCTTAGGCTGGGTTATGTTAGGACAGATAAGATTAGGTTTGGTGAGATTAGGTTAGGCTAAGTAAGGTTAGGTTTGTCTATTCTTGCAACACAAAACACTGCTCTGGAGGACACTGAGAACAGGTGTGGCTTATAAGCAGTAAGCAAAGAAGTGATTCACTGTACTGTACCGTCCTCACCTCAACAAACGCTCACTAATTATCTAGCTTTTCAACGATAGTAAATTGCCCTTTTATATTTTTCACCCTGGACATAGAGGGTGGCATTCTTAGTACAGTATTGTGGACAAAAGGGGTGGGTGGTATTCCTAGCTTTGTGGATATGGGTGGTATTCCTAGCTTTGTGGATATGGGTGGTATTCCTAGCTTTCTGGACATGGGGGGGGGGGGGGGGAGGGGGGTAAGTGACATTCCCAGAACTACCCTGTGAAAATTCTAATCTGAACCTTTGTTGATTTTTAAATTTCCTTCCACAAAAAAAAAAAAAAAAAAAAAAAATTGCAGTTAGTACTTTCAACTTTTGTTATGAGACTTAAATATTTAATTCAACAGTACGATTACCTGTTTATTTTAGGTGGTTAATATATAGGACTACCCAACAGGTGAGTTATTTGTATTACTGTTTATTTTCTTACTTTATTTTCATCAGTGAGTTGTGATATGGTAATCATTTCTTGTGCAAATGTCTCGCTTTGTAGATAATTAGGCACCTGGGCTCGCACTAATTTGTCTTCCCAGCAGTAATGAGGCCATGCTCTGCTGCAGCGCTTTTCCCCGGGCTCGCGGCAGTTTCAGTTTGAGCATGATGCGTGGAGGAGGTGGCTCCGGTCTTATATGGACGTAATTTGTGAATTTAGGGATAAAGACAAAGAGACCTTCAATTGTTCAAAGACCACAGCATTTTTCCTTTAAATAGAGACTGTCCACACTGTGGGAATTCGTGTGCTTTCAGACCAGAAAGAAATTTGTTCATCACTTCCTCAACGCTCGACATTTCCCGCCATCACAATAAATCACTCCGCCACCCGAGCTGCATAAACACTGATGAGGCCGTATCAATTCGCGTACAGATAATGCCTCAAATTTCCACTCTTACAACTCCTTCTCACTAAGGGAGTGTAAAATTGTGGATAATAAGTAGACGTTAAAAGAGTGATGAAAGCAGTTATGCCTCGTCAGTGGCTGAGCCTAAGCTAAGCTGAGGAAAGATGTACAAAAACTCAAAGTGTACAGCATTGAGTAAAGACAGACAAACAAACTCACTCTCCCGGCACATTGAATCACATGCTGATCAAGAGCGAATGTGTCTAATGATAATAAACACTGTAG
Organism: Homarus gammarus; assembly: GCA_958450375.1. Lineage (NCBI taxonomy): Eukaryota > Metazoa > Arthropoda > Malacostraca > Decapoda > Nephropidae > Homarus > Homarus gammarus. Next base: position 996,386 of record CAUDMG010000902.1, on the reverse strand, counting down.
ATGTCCTTAACTTTATCTTTGCCAAGCTTATGTCTCTCAAGTCACCTAGGAGGAGTAGCTATAGGAATAAAAATAAGAGGGGATACTGTATTAAGTTTAAATATGCAACTAACATATGTGCTGTATATCTGCTAATACCAGAACATCCCCAAAACAGCTAAACCTTCCATAGTAGAAATTTGCTTCTAGTGGGTTAAGAACAATACTCTCCTGTTGTTTACTAATAATAAACCATAAAGTAAAACCCACTCAAGATCTTCTCCACTAAGTAATGGTTTACACATCTTGTACCTGTTCAAGGTTCCTGGAGAGTGACTAACGGTAAATGAGTGTTTTGTTAAGCATACAGTACATGATGGAGGCTTCCCGATTGGTTGGACAGGACCCCCTAGGATTGATTACAGTATGAGGCCAATAATGATTCTGGCAGTAATTCTCCACTTTACCACAGAGCATATTTATTGCACCTTCACAAAAATACAACTAACATGATCCCCCTAAAAAACATGTTCTATTGTTGGGTGTTTTGGCAGCCCCTAAATCAGCTCCACAGAGGAAAAGTTTGGTGAGAGAGGGTTATAAGGACAGGAATTTTTTTCTCAAAATTTAACATATTAACAACAAAAGACAAGTTTATAGTTTAACTACAATAAGTCTGGTGTTGGGTTCAGCCCCTGACAAACGTTAGCTACCTCAAGAGTCATTACTGAACTGTATTGGTGTAATGAGGCAAGGTTTGCTTACATTCTGGCAACACAATCATATCTAACCTAACCTTGTGTGTTTAGAAATATAGTACATTATTTAATTTGACTTTAACTGCTGTCAAGGTTAAAGTGCAGAACCTCACTAATCAAAAAGTATTGTCTACCAACTATTTTGTCCAATGAATCTTAACAAAATTCAGTATCAGAGAATGTTCTTATATTTACCAATACAAAAGGTCTAACAGGAAGACTTTTACAGTAGTTATAATGTACACTACTTTACATATACTGTAATAATGGTTGCCCCTCGTGTAACGAGGATGGCCAGCCCGAGGGCCGCCTAGGCGTGAATTTGTTTAAGGCATAGAAGCTGTCGCCCTTATAACAACCACACCCTCAGTTAACGAGCTGCATGACCCAAAGTCAAGGAATAGTCCAAGAAGACTGGACAACTCGCCAACCGCACTGGCTAACCAATACCCCAGAATACGATTCGCACATCCAGGTCCCCAATTACTGCTGGGTAGACAGAAGCAAATGGCATAAAGAAACTACTTTACATAGTTTGAAGGACCTTGTACAGTACACAGCTTGAGGTAGGGTGGTGACCATACACACACTGACCTAAAGCCACCTATACAAACTACATAAGTTTACACAGTACTGTACAGGTACATGTAAATACAGTATATTGTGAGTATGACCTACAGCGACCTATAAATTATTCACAGTTTTTTCTGCACACAAGTAAAGTGCATTACTCCTGCTGCTTTTACTCTTCCTCTTCTTTAGCATCCTTCACACTTAAGTGATTGTCACCTGAGCACTGTAAGACACTAACACTGTACTGTACAGTCATGTCAGCTCACTTAAAACTAAGATACAGTATTAATAATTAGTGTCAGTTTCAATTCACTTAGTACTGTACAGTTTAATGACCACAAACATTTACAAATTACTGTACATAGATATAAATATATAAGAGCTTAAATAAAAACCGTGTATGTTTTATGGTCCACAAAAAATATAAAACCAGAACATTTAAAAAAATAAATAAATCCCAATCAATGTGTGTCCTCAGATATTATAATAAAAGATTAAAGTTTTAACCTCCTGGCATCTATTTCCTCTACATTTAACAAACCAGTTTCCCTTTACTCAGAAATTCCCATAAATACAAGACTTTGGGTGAAACTTTTGAAACTAATTTTTTAACCCAAACTTACAAGTGGTTTATAAGCCACATTCATTATCATTCAAAGATTAACCACCACAGCTTGTTTCACCTGATGATTAACGACCCTATTGCTAACCTAACCCCCAAATACCATTAGGGTGGTTAATCTTAAGGAGTAATAAGCTGGGGTAGAGATACTTCATGTGATTTTAAATATCTTTAAAAACTATTGAATAAACCAAATTTATTTCACATTATATAATTCACTTAATGTCATAACATCATTTTTTAAATTAAATAACGACAGTTGTATATGTTCTTCTTAAATATGACATAACATATAAAGTCAAATAATATTAGTTACCATAAGAATAACAATGTTCATTAGCATACAGTATTAGTTCAGCCTCCCCGGGCCTTCACACACTTGTCCCTCACTAAACACAGATGAATACCTTCACTAAATCCCCAAGGACTACGGGCCAACTATCTTACCATACAAGACGGTGAAGATCAGTAATAAGACTGGTGAAGATGTGTTAAGGGTAGATTAATACTTCACATCCTCCCTCCTCACCTCAGTCACAGCCACAGGTGACAGGTCCCTCTCCCTCAATACTGTCACAGAAAACGGACCAAAACAAAACTAATTCACCATTAACTACAACTAAATCATCATTAACTATAACTACTTCATCATTAACTATAACTAAATCATTATTAACTGCAACTACTTCATCGTTAACTACAACTAATTCACCGTTAACTACAACTAAATCATCATTAACTACAACTACTTCATCATTAACTACAACTAAATCATCATTAACTGCAACTACTTCATCATTAACTCCAACTAAATCATCATTAACTACAACTAAATCATCATTAACTACAACTAAATCATTATTAACTACAACTACTTCATCGTTAACTACAACTAAATCATCATTAACTATAACTAAATCATCATTAACTATAACTACTTCATCATTAACTATAACTAAATCATTATTAACTACAACTACTTCATCGTTAACTACAACTAATTCACCGTTAACTACAACTAAATCATCATTAACTACAACTAAATCATCATTAACTACAACTAAATCATCATTAATTACCATATTTTCTGGTTCGTTTTCAGGGTGAATTTTAAAGTAACTTAAGTGGATAGAGAAATGGAACAGCCAGACTGCCTCACCACATCAGGGGCTGGAGGGGAGTAAAGGACCTTTCCTAGAGTCATGACACACTTAGAGTAACAGATATGGACTAAGGACTCAGCTATCCCCCAGGAAATAAGCATCTGACAGCTTCGTATTATATTATTCTAGGGACTATAGTAAAGAAAAGGCTGTTAGCTGTCTCCAACAGTGTTCCAGGAATCTTGAAGGAGACTGTACAGTACCTGACCTTCATCCAAACCCCTGCTTTCCCCTCCATCTCTTCTCGTTATATTTTCCTTGTGTCATTTTAGTCCTACAGACTCAGAGAAACAGCAATACACTTCCATAAACTTGATATTATTAAAAAGTTTCTCTGCCATTCTCCCACCAATGTCAGCCCTTCCCTAGTGCCAGCTTGTCTTTAACAAACAGGTAAAATGCTTCTCTAGTTGCTTATATTAAACGTAAACTCTAGTATTAATTTCACTGGTTAATAACGCAGATTTTGGTATTTTATTTGGAATATTTATATTTTTAATCACTTCTAAATCCGTTATAAAATTTAGGAGTTTATATAGAGGGGAAAAAATTGGAATTTAGAGTCAGTTATCCGGGCGACTGTGAGGGGAGAGATGTATCGTTTTAATGGACTCTTCCGTGACCCCAGGAAGCATAAACCTCATTGGACGGGTGAAATAAGGCTAGACACTTCACATTTTTTGCCTCTTTTGGGATACAGCACTAATATGAACGTAAAATATACTATGGTGGTTTTTGTAGTTTAGGAAATACTGTATAGACCTTGATATTGAGTTAAAAGTTTTGAGATAAAAATTGATCATCGATGTAGATTATTTTGTGCATTTTAGGTTTGTTGTGTAAAGTGTACTAGTTTTAGGCTGGATTAGGTCTGATTAGCCCTAGTCTGGTTAGGTTAGGTCAGGGTCTGATTAGCCCTAGTCTGGTTAGGTTAGGTGTGGTCAGTATAGGTATGGTTAGGTTAGGTATGGTTAGGTTTCGTTAGTTGTGTATGATTGGGGTATTTGAGTTTGTGGAACTATCAGTACTGTATTGTCACTATACCACTGCTGCATCATTATTACAGGAGGACCTTACACTTACAAGACGTAACGTGACCCACGCTGTCAACAGGAAAATTAGCTACATTGAGAGCGCTTACTCCCACAACTGTGAGAAGGTGATAGGCCAGATATATGAGAAGGCTTGGCTAAGAGGCTTCAAGAGGAGGCAGTTCTTCGTTTCTAGTAAGGTGTGTGTGTGTGTGTGTATGAACAGTTTCTCAGGTGCACACTAGCCATGGCCTTAACAAACTTAATATTTTTGTTTCAGGTGCCCATGATAGGATACGAGGGACATCTTGCGAGTAAATTTATGAAATTGTCAAGGAGAAACCTCGGCGTACAAGAGATGGATGCCTGCTTCGTGGAGGGGCCTGTGGGTTTACAAGGTGAGTGTGTGTGTGTGTGTGTGTGTGTTTGTGTGTGTGTGTGTTTGTGTGTGTGTGTGTGTGTGTTTGTGTGTATGTGTGTGTGTGTCTGTGTCTTCAGCTGTAGGGAACTGAAATTATTTACAAAGCTGCACGTATATCGAGCAGTGGTCCTCCCCACCCTGCTATATGGCAGCGAGACATGGCTCACATATAGGAGGCACCTTAAGGCACTTGAAAACTTTCACCAACTTAGTCTACGTTCCATCCTCCGCGTATTCTTGCTAACACCAACTGTAGGAGCATCGAGGCTACCATTATCCATGAACAACTACGTTGGACTGGCCATGTTACCCGCATGGACGACAGTAAACTGCCAAAGCAGCCACTTTGCAGTCACCTAATGAATAGTAAACGTAACACCAGCGGGCAACTGAAAAGCATAAGGATAGTCTTAAGACAAACCTGAAAAAGTGCCAAATCGACCCCCTCACCTGGGAGACGATTACTCCACATCGTAACGCTTGGAGGATCACCACACGAGAAGGTGTTAATAATTTCGAATTAGCCCGACTGCAAACCGAGGCAGACAAGCGCCAACGCCGGAAAGACGCTGCCACCGCCCCTCCCGCACTAGATGGAGCCCTCCCCGTATCGGCCTCTTTAGTCACCTCAAAATTCACCAATGAAGGTGACATCCCCAATAACTCATGTCATTGTATCATAGCTTGATGATCGTCATACTTGATTCCGAGTGACAGCAAAGTAGTAGTAGTAGTAGTAGTAGTAGTAGTAGTAGTATGTGTGTGTGTGTGTGTGTGTGCAATGGGGCGGATGCAGGGGGTCCTGGGGGTCCGGATTCCCCTTTTCATCAGAAAATTCCAATACTGTTCTTTAATGCAGTATTGTACTCTGGTGTTTTTGTATAGTAAAAAGTAATTACAATTGGCCTCAGAATATATCCTAATACCAAGTAGTTATGGCTTTAAAATGTTCTGGCCACGTTCCCCCACCCACAACTTCTTTTGATATTCCTGGATCCGTCCATATGTACTGTGCAGTATATATGCACACATGTAACTATAGGTACAGTACCATGTATACGCATCTACATATAAAGGTACTGTAGTTGTACACATAGGGGTTCAGGTACAGTTCAGATGAGACTACAGGTGTCATCTGATCTGTGATAGGGAAACCCTAACATAAGTTGAATTAATGTAAATCCAGAGTTTTTTAACATATTCAATGGGATAAATTCCTGGCCTGTCTGACACAAGTATCACAGACTAAGTTAACCTTCAGTAACTAAATAAATAAATAAAAACTTCTCACCACATTCATAATAAGAAGCTCACTGTATAACAATATCTTACTTGGCCTCCAGAGACATAGTCTTCCGAGAAGCCTTGCCTTTCCCAGAGATGGGAGACTCGGCAGGACGCTTGTTAGCCAAAGTTTCAGAGTTACTGTACACTGATCACTTCAGTCACCAAAGCAGAGCAAAATCTGAATGATAGTGTTTTCCAATCACCAATAATAGCAAATATCACAGCGATAAATAACAATACCATTGGTTACATGAGTGAGGGCAGGTGTGATCACGTTACAACAAAGCACAGAAATGAGATTTGCAGGGTAGCCATCAGGCGGCGCTTGGGTCGGTGAACTGCTCAGATGATGGGAAAGTAGTTTTGTGGTGAATGGCCATCTTGGGAGTGATAAGTGAAGGGAGAGACACACTTCCCCAATGTTTACATTCTGCATCAGTGAGTTTAGCCTCCCGATAACTATCGTAATGTGGAATTTGCTTATCGTAAAGCGCAAGATGTGTGTTAAAACCTGGCTAACGTTAACGTAGATTATCATAAATCGGGGAAACCTGTACAATAATGTATAGGCAAAGGTAAACATACAAATACAGGTGCATAATACTGCTACACATACAAGTACTGATACACAGGTAAGTACAGACAGTTACAGATGCAACAGGTAGATATATACAGTAGTACATGTACAGCACAGTGACACATATAAGCACAAATATACATAAAGTACAAGAACGATAAACTAACAAAAGCACTAATGGTTAATGAGATCTTTATTAAATAAGTCATCAGGTTATTTACCAACTAGATAATCCACTACTTGTTATGTTTTATCTACTGTACACAGGCAAGGACTTAAACGATGTTTGTCCAGTGAATGAGAAAGGAGAGTGTGTCCTTGATGAGGGTAGTGACTTCATCCGTGTGTGGCGCACCATGGAGGACCAGGTCAGTTCTCACCACTTATTATTAGCTACTGTTTCTAAAGTACAGTACTGGAAATACATAGTTGAAGTACTGTACCTGGGAAGTGAAGGAGCCTTTCTGTTGTATTAGTGACTGATGACTGATCTACAAAGGGACTCTTCACCACTATATCCCTCAGCCACTCACACCAGAGAATGTGGTCAGTGTTTATTTTACATAATTACTGTACACTGTACTTTATCCTCTCTGTCACTTGTCAGCTTCCTAGCCAGTTCTGTAATGAAAACGTCATGTGGGGTGGCTGTCTGCTAACTCCAAATATCTCCACATGTCTTGAGCACAGCACAGTACAGTACAGTACAGTAATATCACGTTTAAATTGTCCCTTGGCCTTCTGTAGTATAAACGAAGCATTTGTATACATTTTCACCTCTTGGTAAGTGAGGTGTGTGAGTGCTAGCATCAGTTTGGTCCTCCTCTGGATCTTCCCAGTCAATTGGCAGTGCAGACTGAATGGACTCTTTTATCTTAATGTTCTTCTTGTGATGTATTTTTATCTGCTCTCATATTATTGTAAATACTTAAATAGGTTTGTAGTATTCACACTGGTATTCACAGTAATGGAAGGCGCCTTTGTGGTCACATGTTCTTGAGTGAACTAAATGATCAAAGTTTATATTTATATTAATGTTTACATTTGTCAACAGTTCTTGCTGAACCACACCAACTTCATTGGTCTCTGTAACTTCAACATAGACCAAATAAACACAATATGTCAATGTAAGTTGCTGCTTTTGTTGTTCTCATGAAAGACTAAGGATTTTATTCAGCTGAGGGAGCCCTTAGCAGCTAGGTGGCTAATGTGATAATACACTGTATGTCTTCGTCTTAAATTTCAGAATGTGAATTGTGTGTTGTAAGAATGTGGAACAATGAGTCACTGGTGCACATACAACAATGGGGGAAAAGTGAAATCTTTCTTTGAAAAATTTAAATCGAAGCTATTTTTGTAAATACATTTTCACCTACTGCACTTTGACCACAGTGAGACAGTGTACAGCAACTGGTTAAAGCTTTTCTAATAGAATTGAAAGTGAGTTCTTCTAACCTTACACTATACTGTACAGCACTAACATATTGAGAGATAGATAGATGTGTGTGTGTGTGTGTGTGTGTGTGTGTGTGTGTGTGTGTGTTGTACATGCCAAAGTTAAAAAAAGTAAAGTAATATATTCACATATATTTTGTTACCACGTTATTAAGGCTTTAAGAAACTGTTTATTTATATTGCTATACTGTTCCTCAGGGGCCAGGTTCCCACCACACATGGTTCAGATGGACATTAATGTATACAACATGCGCAAGGAAGAGAGGAGAATACTCAGGGAATGGCGTATCAAGATTATAGCCACACACATCTTTGGCTCTCCCACCTTCATCCCCACGTGAGTCTTATTTACTGTAATTAGCACTGATGTTACACTCTCCACATGAGTCTTATAACACCAGTATACAACACTCCCCCACATGCGTCTTATAACACTCCCCCACATGAGTCTTATAACACCAGTATATAACACTCCCCCACATGAGTCTTACAACACTCCCCCACATGAGTCTTACAACACCAGTATGTTGCCCTTCACACCTTGTAATCATCCAGCAAGTCCTGTCCTGTACTGTACCCTGTCATGCATAACCACGTACTTAAACGCACAGAAGTGCTCCCTCTGCCTCACTCATAAACAGTTTTAGTTAAGTACAGCAGGTATTATAGTGTACCCTCCTAAGGTTTATATACTGTACCCCCAGTATTACCCCTTAACATCCTTCAGGAGTCACAAAACATCTTCACGTTACATACACACTCTAATACATTACGTCCCTACAACTGGCCTCTCTTCACTAACACAGTTCAGTATAACTAAGTGTTGTTTGGACAGTTGTTAATACTCTCCATCAGTGACTGTTCTATAGACGCTGCATTTCATCTTCATCTATTTGCGTACTCTTCTTCTTGAATTTTTAAGTTACGCTTTGTTTACTGGAGCAATACCCAGATCACGCAAATGTATACTTAATGGCTCCATAACTAAGGTCAGGGGTCAGTTGGGTATTTATCTTGTTAAGGATAAATCTTTAACATTATCCCCATCTTGTTCTGGGTACTGAACTAGTTAGTATCTTTCAACTTTTTACTTTTATCCCCTTCATCACTGATTGGCTCGTTAGCCACTTGGGTGGTCGGTCACGTCTCTGTGTTTCTTTCAGGAAGGACCGCCCAGTGTTGAGGAAACATCCCACAGTGATGAAGCTTGCCTCTGACCATGGAGTGGTGGCCAATGTCATATTAGTGAAGTTCCTCATCCAGCAGAATATTGTCTGCATGCTCCCTGGTTGTTCCAGAGATGAACAGGACCAGATCTATGCCGTATGTACCTCCTGGCTAATGTAGTTCTGTGTTTCTTTGCATTGTACTGTGAAACCTCATTCTAACAAACGATATAAAGAGGGAAGTCCAATTATATCGAGAGTCCGCTAGATGTGAAACACCCCATCTAATGGATTATTCGGAGAAACAAGTCCGTTATATAAAGGTTTCACTGTACTAAATAATAGTAGTTTTTATCCCAAAGTGACTGATATTTCCATGTTGAGGTCATCATCAGGTCAGAGTGCACCTGACCTCATTCAATAAAACAACCAAAGAGGTGGGTAGAAACTGACTCACCTTGGGTTTCGGAGAGGTGTCCTAGCATAGATCAGAAACTTTCTGCATGACCGCAAATAGTGTGTGGTGATAAATGGTACAAAATCGTCATGCGTGCCTGTGATTAGCGGGGTACCACAGGGCAGTGTATTGGGCTCGTTGTTGTTTGTACGTTTCATTAATGACATGACTGAAGCTATACACTCCTCCATACAAATGTTTGCAGACGATGCCGAGTTATTTAGGGAAATTAAGAAGTAAACAGACTGTGAAGAGCTGCAGAAAGATCTCTAGGAGCTTCAAGAATGGTCGAGGAAATGGCTGCTAAGATTCAATGCTACAAAGTGCAAAAGGATGCACCTGGGTCACACCAATAGTAAGGAGGCATATCACATGTTCCAACAGGACAAAGAGACTGCATTAATTGAGACCGAATGTGAAAAGCTAGGTGTGTATGTTAATAATGAACTTTAGTTCTTGGGCCATTGTGAGAAGAAGGTGAATCAGGCAACAAAACTAGTAGGTCTTATAAGACGGTCATTTAGATATCTGGATGGTCCATCACTCATCACGATCTTCTGATTAAAAATGTCCAACGGAGGGCCACCAGACTGGTACCTGCTCTACTGAACCTCAGTAACCCAGAGAAACTGAGTGTCTGCGACTACCTAGCTTATACTACAGACGGGCGAGGGGCGTTCTAATCGAAGTATTTAGACACCTCAGGGGGCACTACTCAGTCGAATGTACATACCTGGAGCTAGCAGACGTCCGCCCCACAAGGAGTCACAGCTCAAGGTTGAAGAAGCCACAAATTCAGAAAACTGTGAGAGCAATTTTTTTCAGAGTGAGAATTGTGAACTCTTGGAACAATCTGCCAGAGAGTGTTGTGACGACACCGAGTGTGAGCTGTTTCAAGACCAGACTTGACCAACACTGGAGGAGATTCCAATATATTCAGGAGCCGGTGCATGCCCAGTACTTGCCAACAGTGCGTATCAGAGACATGACCTACCGCCCAAGCGGCTAAAGAGCCGATCAGTGGTGAAGAGGATGAAAGTAAAAGTTAAAAGTACTCTGCCCACTCACTGTTACTTTATGATGGACTGTGTTCAAACAACAATGAATTCAGCACTTTCTTCCCCAGAGAGCATTAAAATGTTTAGTATACAGGTAATATTCATCTCTGAGTTTCAGTTCACAACAATAATAGTTCACACCCTATGGGAAAAAGGCCTACTGTATACTGCACTTTTTTTTTTTTTTACCGAAATCTGCCAGTGTCTGTCACTCTCTGATGTCAGTTTAAAGTGTAATGCTGAGGATAATAATTTATCCCTCAGCGAAGGATCCGTTTTTGTTCAGGGGCAGATCCAGGGGAGGTGTCCTGGGGGTTTGAACCCACTACCCCCTTATCATCAGAAAATTCCAATACATTTTCTTTAATGCAGTAATGTACTCAGGCATTTTTGTTAAGTAAGAAGTAATTACTACTGACTTCAGAATACTTCTTAATATCAAGTGTACATGGCTTCGAAATGATCTCAAAATGCCCATAATATTGGTCAGATTTAAAAAAAAAAATATGGGGGCTTACAGCACCTCCCCCCCAGCTGGGTGGGCTTGCTGTGTTTGCCATGTTCCTCCAACCACAACTTCTTGGACCCCCCCCCCCCTTTTGATATTCCTGGATCTGCCTCTGTTGTTGCTGTAATGGAGGATATGTTGGGCATTATATCTTTACCTTGATAAATATTCCTATCAACTTTCATCAACTTCTAAATTTAAAGGTTCATATCCCCTGTGTGTGTGTGTGTGTGTGTGAACAAAAGAACTTTAGAAACATTAAAGAATTCGGATGTGTCAGGAAGTTTACCTCCCCAACTCACCTCTATAAGTTGTGTTCATGAATTAAAGCTATGACAATGGTTTCCTGGACTTGAGGCACATTATGAACATGTTCTCTATAAACACTCATGCACACACACACACAAACATATTACCAAGCTAACTCCGAGGTAATGATGTTACTTCCCTCATGTCTTATTACACTTACTGTTGTGGCACCTGTATACAGTGCTTGTGTTAAGAAGAAAGCAGTGCAGTAGGTAGGTAAGCCTTCCTCACAAGGATATTTGTTGTTTTGCCTGTTTTTCTTCTTAGCGACACAGTTTGTCCAATAAATAGCTTAAGAATGTTAGGAAGAGGTCAGTTTACTCTTACTGTATATATGAAAGAGCTTGAGACTTACCATAGATCTGAAGGTAGGAGGAGCGGAGCTGGGGTGGATGAAGGAGTAAGAGTCGAGTCCCTGGAGAAATAGAGACTGGGAGGATTAATTAAGACAGGCCATGGTGACCAGCCTCTAGATCTGTGAATGGATGGCATCTACATTAATCTATTATTCTTGGTCACTCTTTTTAAGTCCAGTGAAAGGTTGGAGGTTGTCCTTTTGTGCACTGATTCTCCCCCCCCCCCCCTGTCCCCCAGGGCATTCTTAACCAAATATTTTTGTTTTTGCTGTATTTTGGAAAATACTCTAACAGGTCTATGTATATTGTGAAGTGCTGAACATGGAAAAATAACGAAAACAAAATCTATACTCACCCTGTGGCACATGGCAGAACTGTTAGGTGTTGTAGGGCCGGCTGAAGGGGAGGGAGGGTCCTGAAGGAGGGCGAGTCCTGGAGATGCATGCGTGAGCAGACAGAAAGCGCCGCTACAAAATCACGAGCAGGCGCCTCACGATTTGTGGCCAATCAAGTCACACCTTCCACCAGAAACAAATCCTGCCATTTTCATGAAAAAATCCCAATTAAGGAAAAATCAAATGAAGGCTTTAGTGTGTAAGAGACAGGCATGCATAGTTCTCATACAAAGGTTAAAGCAGTGGTTAGGGAGATAGTGGTAGTAGTAGAGCCGGGCCACTCTGTCTCAGTCAGTACTGGTCAAACAAATCTAAAAGAATGGGCTAGGAAGTTCAAGTGGTATTTGTTATTATTTATGGCAACTGTAGTTTTTATGATGATGACACATTAATGACGAGCATCATGGATAAATAGATGAAATTTTAAAGAGAGAAGCATAATGGAACTTCCTCGACAGTATTATTATTATTAATGGCCACTCTAGCATAGTAAGAATGAGCTGACAAAGGTGCATCATTATATTAACCAGCTGTGTCTTGTTATGTACTGTACAGTATTTTTTATTCTTCCAGGTAAAACTTTCTTCTACTTTACATATCTAGATAGATACAGGGGTATTTATAATATTAATTAGGATAAGAGATAATTGAAATTTCAATATATCGGATAGGCCTTAATTCCCACCCCAAATAGTCTGATATACGTAGTGAGGTTCTATTAGTTTGAGACAGTAATCCTGACGTATTTTCAGAATATCACAAAGTTCCAGCTGAGTTACGAGGAAATGGTGATGCTCAACAAGCTGGACACAGAGGGTACTGCGAGACTCATGGATTTCCCTGACTACAAAGGGTAACATTAAAGAACCACCTCTTATTATATCACAGTGTGAGAGAGTAAACAGTTAACCTCAGACGTACAGTATTATATAGCATTAACCATAGAGGAGCCTTTTAAACCTTGGATATACTGTAGCTTATTGAAGGACTGTTGAACAAACACACACACTACTGTATAAGGTCGTGTTTTCTTTCATGTATTTTCTTATTAATTTATCCCATTGTGGTTAACGTTTAAACTCTTCTACCTTTTTCCTTCATTCTTTTTCTTATTTCATCCAGTATAAATAGTAGTTATAGTTTAGTTATGTTACTTCATAACCTCTGACCTTTGGTAGCGTGGCTCGAGGGTTATGACACGTGGGTACATTGTAATTCTGGTATCAAACAATGGGAAAGAATGACGGGATATAACATACAAATAAAATGGTTTATTAGAATGAAGTTATATTTTATGAAAAAATTCAGTAATACTCAACAACAGGGGTCAACTCCCTGGCTTTACTTATTTTGTACTGTTAAACTTAGGTACATTCTCCACTTACACCATGACTGGGTGTACATTTACAAGAACACACAACAATACTCTTTTATAGCACTTTTGAGCAGCATTAGGTTAAGTGGTGATGATGCCAGTTACAGTACTAACACTAATACTTTAACATCACCAGAATTAGTAGCTTCTCTCCTCTACTGTGACACATTTGCCCACAAGCAAAGTGGTGGTCAACCTACTCTTACTGACTCCAAACACTCAGACATTTCAGGTGAATACATACAGGTGTACTCGGAGGAATAACACAGCCACAACAGAGCCCTACTGAATGGTGGACTCATCCCTAATAATCATGGGGCTGGCGGTGTTTGCTCGGCCTGTGAGATCAACAAGCTGGACAGTGAATGCGTCAGGTGAACTGCTGGCCAGTTGACTGGGCCCCAGAGGAGGTAGTTAGTTCCAGACGCTCGTGTTCACGAATTTATCCGAGTGGGTGGAGGGGTTTCAGACGCTGGACTGTTTGTTGACATGAACGTCAACGTTTCAAAAGGACGCTAAGGGCGTAAGAATAGTTAACGTAAAACACATCAGTTACGTTGCTGTATCACTTGCATATTAAAACTATTAACTCAGTCAAAATCACTTAATGTGGCGAGGTATAACATATAGCTGGACATTACATGTGGGTGGAGGAGTTTCAGAGGCTGGACTGAGGCCCAGGAGCGTCAGTGTCCCGCACTCCTCCTCCTTCGCCCAGCTCCGAGCTCCACTCACCCAACTATTTCAACGAACTCCGTTACTGTACACTTTGATGTGTGAAACGAGACTACGAACTTATTTCAGTTTCCTAAGATTCCCTTTTCAAACTACGCTCTGACTGAGCTGTCGAAGGCAAGAATTAAATTGATTTCAAGGTTCAGGATGGCAGTCCCTGGTGGACAGAGCCTAAGACAAGCAGTATCAGGTTACCCCTGTCAGATTCTCAAAGATACCTGGTCTGACAGTTCCCTTCAGGTTAATTAATTACTTTCGTAATTGTAAGATTGTGAAATGGAGTACCATCGTACGATATGTTTTCCCATGGTTGAGGTGGGAGCTTGTCTGTGGCAGCGCTCGGTTGAGAGTCACCAGCTGACACTGTAAGAATAAAGTCTACAAAGAACGTAGTCTATTGTGCAAACCTCTTACATGGCGCAGTGAGTAGGATGCCGGGGCCCGACATGCCATTACAGCCCTGACGAGAACGCCAACATGGCCCCTACACGTCTACGATTCTCGACGCCCTCAAGGGGACGCCAGGGCATCTCTACACCGGCGGGGAACACCACTCGCGCCCAGCAGCAGGCCATGAGTGCATTGATGGCTCAGATGGCGTCTCTAGCTACTGGCAGTGGTCATGCTTCTATGCCGGTCATGAAGCCCTCAGCAGCTGTCGTTCCAGAGAAGTGTGAGGCAGAAATGTCAGCAGCGGCGTTTAGGACATGGAGGCGGTCCATGGAGTAGTGGGTGCTGTTGAACGGGTGGTCACAACTGGTGGCCACACTCCACATTCGCCTGAACTGCGTCCCTGCACTCTAAAGGGTGATTGACTCAAGATATCCCAGCGGTCAGTGGAAGCAGCTCTCGCCCAAGGAAGCCCTGGACGCCATCAGTGGAATGGTTCTTCAATCGTCAAACCAAGCTGTCACATCGGATCTTGAATGCTTCATCTGCAATCAGACTGTCATGGTCATGTTGACTGCTGGTCTGTTTTAACACTAATGATTCTTATTATACTCCACGACCGCAGAACATTAGAGGGTAGATGGTTAGCTATCCCCTAGAAGAAGCGTGTTTTTCCCCGCCGACGCTTACACTCATGATCCCTCCCAGTAAATCCTGCCTTCAAACACAGTTTTCAATACTTTTTTCCATTCTCTTCTGACAAGCTCAATCTTGAATTAGTCTGTGTAAATCAACTCAAGTAATTTGCCAGACCTTTGTCAACTGAGGGTCATCTTTGAATGAGTAACAGTTAGTTTGTTTGTAATTTCTGTCATTGCGTGAGAAGCGATCGCTGGCAACTCACGAGTATATATATATCAGTGCGAGGAGGAGAAAGAGCCTCCCTCTCTTCTCACGTTAACTTCGTTGTCCTACAGGTGTGTAGCAGTGTTCCCTAGCAATTCAGTTTGATTCAGTCATTGTAGTGCATTATCAGTGTTCATGCTTTAACAGTGGAATTGTCATTCACCCAGTGTAAGAAGTAATATAAAGTAAATGTCGTCTGTCGTTACCAGACGAGAGATTTGTTGTGATGGTGTTGTCATCATGCGTCCCAGTCCCTGGCCTCCCTCTCTCCTCACGTCAACTTCGCTGTCCTACAGAATCCAGGGTGTCCTCTGAACACCCCATCGGCTGCTGAGCCGGTGGGTAACCAGCAGGGATCAGTATATGTATTGATGTCGGTGATTCAACATGATTGAGACGGCAGGTCCGCCTTGTGAGCTAGACCCCAGACTCGCCATGTGTCTGGCTACCACCGATCACAGCAACGGTCGTGAGCCCTAGTGTACTACCCTGGGATGCTCCCTGGAAGTTATGGCCAGCAGTGTTTGATGTATATGTTTGGGGATAATTAATTGGAAATAATTATCCCATGTTGGGTAGTGGACCCATGTATTTGTTGGTTTCAGTAATGACATGTTGTGAGTGCATCTCATATGCACTATCAACAGTCAGTGAAGTACCATCTGTAAGTTGGCCATGTATGTAATGAAATGTATCACCAGTAATGTGGGTGAAGTAAGTACCCACTGGGATTGGCGGTTGAGAGGAGCCAAGGAGTTGTCATGTAACTATGTATTGTGAGTAGGGCCAAGGAACTGGTCCTGCTATGTAATGTAAAGCAACACCAGTAAGGGTGTGAGTAATAAGAGTGTAATATCTGAGTAACTTGCAAAGAGTAAAATTAAGAAAATAAGTGAATAAGAAAATACTGAGTTTGCAGTTGAGTAAGCGAAGAGTTGCACCTTGAAGTTATATGTTAATAATGTCTCTTTTTCCCTTTGACTTCATATTAATAAACATGTTCTTAGAGTATTTTAGGAGTATTCATTTTTCCCACAGTAGTTCACCTTTATTTCCGTCCAAGTGACCCTGATATCAGAATTACAATACCCATGTGCCTAGACCCTCGCCATGCTACCAAAAAGAACTAAAGGTTATGCAGTAACCATTGAAGTAAGTAGAAAGAACAATTGAATTGAAGAACTAAGACAAGAGAAGTAAGAGTAAAAGATAAGGCAGAGTGTGAGTAGAGAGAAACAACCGCCGTTACAAGGCATCTCTAAGTTGACGCACAGCAAGGGCGTTCTCTTACCAATTCAAATGCATGAACACCCTGTGCGGAATTTAGGAATACCTGAGTTTCTTCGGTAATGCGACATAGAAAACGGAGGACTCAGATCTCCTACAGTGGTTAGAGAACGAATGTTTCAACTGGGAGACTCAAAAGGTTTACAGGTTTTGTGGGCGTGGAACATAATATGAATTATTTGGTTTTAACAAACCAGCCATGTCATTATTGTAATGGGGGGGGGGGGGGGGGGTTACACGCTGCCACCATTACGGGCGGCGGACTCTAATACTGCTCAACCACCGAGGCCACCCTAATATTCTTATCTCATGCTTCTCTCTGTCTTATTTCCTTCATTGGTTCTGTCTACATATTTCAGTTTATGGTTACTACATAACCTCAGTTCTTTTGGTAGCATGGCGAGGGTAGGCACGTGGGTACTGTAATTCTGGTATCAAGGTCACTTGGACAAAAATAAAGGTGGATACCGAGGTGAAATGAATACCCCTAATGTACTCTAAGAAAAGGTTTATTAATATGAAATTATTATGACCATGACAACTGAACAAGATAATGTTCACCTCGTTGTGTTTGCCAATAAAATTTATAAGGTTTACTGTACTGTACTGTACAGTACTGTACTGTGCTCTACTTTATACTCTTCGCTGATCAAACACTTGTTTGTCAAAATTTATTTTCAAGGTACAGTACATTGAGTAAAGTGTATTGTATATTTTTATGAAAAATATTGTTGAAAATATCACAGTATACATTACTTTTATTTTATGAAAAATATCATGTTATTATTTGGTAGTTTCTCATTGCTATGATTTTATGATACACAACCATATTTTTTCTGAACAAGAGTGATAGTAATTTTGATTTACACTGTCTTATACAGATGCCAGGCACATCCAGAATTTCCATTCAGATATGATGTGCTTAGAGACGGCTTCACACATGATCTGTGGATAAGACCACCACCTGGCACTTATAAGTTTAGAGGAAGAAAAACAAAATTTTTCACCGGCTGGAAGAAATGGAATCTTGGACCTCTAGCTAAACCTGTTGAGGAGGAGGAGGAGGAGGATGATGATACAAGCTCTAAAACAATGACCCTAAGGAAAGCCAAGAAAACAGCCCCTTCACTTAGCAATGTGAACATAAATGAATGGCCTCAGTTGGACATAGGAGATGAGGACACAAGAAGTAATACCTGGTTTATAAGGAAACAGACCACAAGTTATGATGCTTAGTGACAAGCCACTAATGATGTTGACCCTCATACATCCATACAAGATCTCACATATGACTGAAAATAACATAAAAGAAACAGTTGGTGAAAAATAAATGCCTATACATACATATATTATGTTCAAAACTCATACCATTCATTATATGTAGAGAGACTAGGTGTAAGTAAGGTGAAAAACGAGGTTTCTTCAAGGCTTATACAACACAACAGTCTGTACTCATCCATAATGTTCTGAACCTACAAAGAGATGCAAAAATTATTACTGTACATAAAGTCTGACTGTACAGTACACATAAATACCATTAGTGTTGGCATCACCCTACATATACCATTTGTATATTAAAAATATAGATCAAAATAGCTGTTCATTAACATTGACCGTAACAGCTTTCTGATCTTATTTTAGCATATCATTTACACACGACCCAAAAAGGATACAGTACAGTACATGTAATTGTGCTAGAGCCCGAAGGATGTTGAATTTGTGAGGTTTGAGTGTACAGTACTAACTATTATTCAGTAATTTCTAACGGAGTATTTTTCTGTAGATGAAAGGATCACATTTCTTTATTTATTAAAAACATTTGTGACATTAATGTTCAGATGGTGTATTACTTCTTTACACTTTCTCTTGTTTGCTTGACATTATTTTTTATTAGCTGTTTACGGTAATTATATTGTTTATAATACACTACTGTCTATCTCTGCACCCAGTATTATTGGTGGTTGTCTGTCCGTGTATATTTCTTCTGTCACACGAGGAATTGAAATTTTTTGTTACCCCATTAAATTATAAGTACGTAAACTCTGTATAATTGTTACACGGAAATAATGACATGTTTTTATTTGTCCTTTTTTGTATTTTGTTTTTAGTATCATGAATTAAGTTTTGTACATTAATGGAGTATACTTGAGTAATGATCATATGTCTGTATTATCAGGGGAACACTACAGTTGTATCTACTTTACTGTACTATAGTATTATACGGTAATACTATTTTACAGATGACCAAAAATGCATATCAATGTAAACACCACAAGTAAATAAATAGCCAGAATATGAGAAAACATATTTAAAATAAACCAATATTTTTACTTTTTACTTTTATCCTCTTCACCACTGATTGGCTCGTTAGCCGCTTGGGCGATCGGTCACGTCGCTGTTACGCATTGTTGGCAAGTACTGGGCCTGCACCGGCTCCTGAATGTACCTGAACCTGCTCCAGTGAACTTGAATCCCCATAAATCTTTACGGTCCCTAATGGTAGCCCAAACTAAAAGTGGCCATGCTGAGTGAGACAGCCCAGTGGCGTATCTAGGCTCCCTCCATTGTTATTGATAGTCTTAAGAGATATTTTGAAGGCCAGTACTTTTCTCGCTTCCACAGATTAAATTGGCAGCCTATTCCTTAGGTCCACCCCTCCCCCTCCGTGTGAGGAAATGTTTCTTTATATTCGTCCTGCACTTGGGTCAGCTCGGATAAGCCGGCACCCACGGGCAGTCACACTTATAATCTCACATCGAAAGGACGTGATTAAACGGCCTCTTTACATAGCCGCCGTCCTCTCTCTTCACATTCATAAATAGTGGAAGTTACGGTTGATTTGCACTCAGGAATTGTATCAACAGCAGTTCCTTAATAAAAAGAAGAAACAGACAATTGGGTTTCGCTACTCTAACCCAAGAGAATATAAATGTACCAGCCTGGTTAACTTCGACAGAACCTATAATTAACCAGCTAGAACATTTGCAAGAGCCAGAAACCAAGCAAAGGCAGAGTGTAGAAGGGCTGAAAAGGAGTTCCAAAGGCTGGATACAAGCGAGGCCAAGTCAAACCCAAAGGCATTTTACTGCAATGCAAAGTTAAAATTAAAAACGTGAGTAGGAGTATCAGACCTGAGGCTTGAAGATGGTAGTTACGTAGATTCTGACCAGGATAAAGCTGAGGCATTGAACAGCTTCTTTTCCTCGGTGTTCACAAGAGAGGATGCAATTAACCTTCCTGCGTTTGAGGACAGACGGTTCGACACAGCACTGACCCACATTGTGTTCACAAAAGAGGGTATTAGAAATAAACTGTCCAGGTCCATAAGAGTCGCGGCCCTGACATGGTGCATCCCAGAGTGCTAAGAGAGTTGTGCAACGAGCTTGCCGAGCCCCTGATGATTCTGTTTTGTAAATGCCTGGATGAGCAAAAGGTCCCCAGTGAATGGAAAGTGGCTTATGCGAGTCCTATCTTCAAGAAGGGTGATCGTCACTCCACGAACGACTATAGACCGGTGAGCCTGACCAGCATAATATGCAAAGTACTTGAGAGTATTATCAGAGATGCCGCGATGGAGCATCTACTACGAAACAACCTTGTAAAGGATTGCCAACACGGTTTTATGCCGGGGCGCTCCTGCTTAACACAATTGCTTAAGATATTGGATATTTGGACCCATACTCTGGAATGGGGTGGTAATATCGACAATATTTACCTAGATTTTGCCAAGGCTTTCGACATTGTACCCCACGAAAGGCTGAAAATCAAACTGGAAGGGTACGGTATTCGGGGAAACGTCCTAGCGTGGATAGAAGACTTTCAACATGACCGCAAGCAGTGTGTAGTGATTAATGGGACGAAATCATCATCAGTACCTGTCACAAGTGGGGTACCACAGGGCAGTGTATTGGGCCCACTGCAGTTTGTTTATTTGTTTCATAAATGACATGTCTGACGTTGTACACTCCTCCATACAAGTGTTTGCCGATGACGCCAAGTTATTTCGGGAAATCAAGAACCAAGCGGACTGTGAAGAGCTGCAAAAGGACCTCTGTGGGGTCCAAGAATGGTCGAAGAAATGGCTGCTGAGATTCAATGTCACAAAGTGTAAGAGGATGCACCTGGGGCGTACCAACGGTAAGGGGGCGTATCTTATGTCCCAACGGGATGAAGAAACTGCACTATTTGAAACTGATTATGAGAAGGACCTAGGAGTGTATGTTGACAATGAGCTGAAGTTCTCGGGCCATTGCGAGAAGAAGGTAAATCAGGCAAATAAATTATTGGGTCTTATAAGAAGGTCGTTCAGCTATCTAGACGGTCCGTCCCTCGTAACGATCTTCAGGAGTGAAGTGCTTCCCCATCTGGAGTACTGTCACCCCGTCTGGGCCCCGAAATATGCTAGGGACTGTCAGTTGGTTGAAAGTGTTCAAAGGAGGGCCACCAGACTGGTGCCTGCACTTTGGCACCTCAGCTACCCTGAGAGATTGGAGCGCCTGAACTTGTCTAGCTTATACTACAGACGGCCAAGGGGGTGACCTAATTGAGGTGTGTAAGCATCTCAAGGGACACTACTCAGTCGAGTGTCCTTACTTGGAGCTGGCAGACGTTCGCCCCACAAGGGGTCACAGCTCAAGATTGAAGAAGCCGCAAGTCCAGAAAACTGTGAGGGCAAACTTTTTCGGAGTGAGGGTTATAAACTCTTTCAAGACAAGACTTGACCAACACTGGAGCGGGTTCAGGTACATTCAGGTGTCATGGTCACATTAACTGCTGGTCTGTTTTAAACCTGTTGATTCTTATTATACTTCACACCCGCAAGACATCCCTTGGAAGAAACACGTTTCACACCAAGGATCCCTCCGTAAGTCCCGCCTTGTGAACACCGTTGTCAATATGTATATTCCACTTTCTACTGGCAAGCTCAATCTTGAATTAATTTATGTAAATCAACTTTAGTAATTCGCCAGACCCATGTCAACTGAGGGTCATCTTTGAATGTGTAACAGTGGGTTTGTATGTAATTTTTGTCATTGCGTGAGTAGCCACCTCTGGCAACTCACGGTATATAAAAACCCATGGCGTGGAGGGAGCGTCCTTCCCGTGACGCCCTACATTTGTTCTCAGGTATGTAAGCATGTGTTCCCCGCTTATATAGCCGTTCAGTTTGACTTAGTCAATTTTGTGAGTATCAGTGTTCATGTTGTATTAGTGAAATTGTCATTTACTCAGTGTAAGAATTACTAGTAACGTAAATGTCGTCTGACGTTGCGAGACGAAAGATTTGTTGTGAACGAGTCATCACCGTCCTCCCCGTAATGCTTCTCTATTTGTCTCAGATCCAGTGTGTGGGTTATTTGAACACCCCACCGGCTGCCCGGAGTCGGTGGACACCTAACAGTTAGCTATATTGGACGATGTCACCGATTCGGCAGGATTAAACTGCTCCACTCACATCGCGGGGATGGACCCCAGACCCGCCACGTGTCGGAGTACAACCGGCCACAGCAGCGGCCATCAGTTGTTGAGTGTTCTACCCTGGGACACTCCTGGCAGTTATATGGTCCACAGTGTTTGTTGTATTTGTTTGGGGATAATTATCTGGAATATAATTCTCCCATGTTGGGTAGTGAACCCATGTAACTTGTTTGTATCAGTAATCACGTGTTGTGTGTTGTGGGTGCATCTCATATATACTAACAACAGTCTAGTGAAGGTATCAGATGTAAGTTTGTCTGGTAATGTAATGTACTGCCATACAACACGAGTAATGTGTGAGAAGTAAAAGTATCCCCTTGGAATGGCAGTTGTGAGTAAAGCCAAGGAGTTGATCCTGGTGACTGTTAATGTTACGTAACACCAGTAAGGTTGTGAGAAGTAAGAGTACAGTATCTAAGTGAATTGCAGTTGAGTTAAGCCAAGGGTTGAACCTTGGAGTTGTATATTAATGACATCTTTTTCCCTACTTTGATTTCATATTAATAAATCATTTCTTAAGAGTATATTAGGGGTATTCATTTCACCTCAGTATTTACCTTAATTTTGTCCAAGTGACCTTGATCCCAGTTACAGTACCCACGTGCCTGCCCTCGCCATGCTACCAAAAGAACTGAGGTTATGTAGTAACCATGAACTGAAATATATAGACAGAACAATTGAAGGAAATATAACAGAGAGAAGTTGAAATAAGTATAAGGGTGGAAGAAAATCCCCGGTGGTTCAGCAGGAAAGTAGAAGTAGTGGAGATCCGCCGCCCTTACACTGGTGGCACAGCGTGCCCCCACCCTTACACAGGAGCCGGTGCATGCCCAGTACTTGCCAACAGTGCGTAATACAGACGTGACCGATCGCCCAAGCGGCTAACGAGCCAATCAGTGGTGAAGAGGATAAAAAAAAAGTTAATTTACACGAATTAATTTATTTCCACTGAGGATAATTACATACACCAACAATTTACAATCAATTTATTTCTAACTACTGTACCAGGTTAATTAAACGAGATATTCTGTCAATTGTGTATGTTATACAAATTCATGTTGATTTCGAATGTGCAGTATATAGATGTGCAGATATAACATTGTACACAAACAGTACAGGTATAGAAACAATACTATATATATATATATATATATATATATAATATATATATATATATATATATATATATATATATATATATATACAATTATTAGTCTAGTCTTACATATAAAAAATCTCACAACTACAATTAGTAAAGTTTATGTACATGCCTTTATTAATTCATTTATATTGTATCATTCAGGGACATCTGTTTTACCTGAGCCCCAGTGAACCCCAAGATGATACTTCACTGAACCCCAATGATGCCTCAGTGAACTATAGTGACAATGGTGATAAGAATCTACAGTGAAATCTCTATTTAACGGACTATATGGAAATGAAAGAGTTATATCAGGGTCCGTTATATAAGACACACCAGTCTAGGGAAACTATATGGAGATAATAGTCCGTTATATCGAGGGTCTGTTAGATGTGAAAACTCCCATTTAGCAGATTATATGGAGAGAGAAGTCCGTTATAACGAGATTTCAGGTTAGGTTAGGTTAGGCCAAGTCTCTAGGTGATTACTCAATACTTATCACTAATACACAACACTACAGCATCACTAGACATGACAAGGGTTCAGTGAGGTAAAAAAAAACATCCTTAATATATCTTTAGCCAAAAATCAGGGAAAAAGATAATATATAATGCCATTCATCCATAGTTAAGAGAGAATGAATTTTTTACAACACCCAGGAGGAACAGAAGAGCAATACTAATAAGACAAAGAATAATAAAAAAAAAGAAAAATAATTAAGAGAGACAGATTAAGAAAGATAAGTGTACTCTTGTGAAAAGTTAGGTAGATATTCCTGCCTTATAAATCAATATATCCAAATATATATGTATATCATATCACAAAATTCATGGACAAAGAAAAAAATTACGCTTACCGGAAAAAACAATTGAGAGTTGACATTATTCTCTATCCCACCAGTGTGTTGGTTCCATGAGTACTCGTAGGATATTGAAGTTATGGTTAAGTTAAGAAACTGTATTAGTTAACAATAAGGGTCAACTGTAGATTAACCCCACCAGTTTATTTTGCCTTAAGATTAACCACCTTAACCTAACCTAACCAAACCTAACCACCTTAACCTAACCTAACCTAACCACCTTAACCTAACCTAACCTGACCTGACCTGACCTAACCTAACCTAGCCAAACCTCCCAATCAACAGGAGAAATAAACTGGATGGGGGGGGGGGTAATCTTCAGGTGATCTAACAGTTATAAACAAACTCAGAAAGTGTTATGGTAACTGATGGTAATACTTATGGTAACTGATGGTAATACTTATGGTAATTAGGGATGGAAATGGAGGTAGACACAGGTACACATTATGTTTAATGTTACTTAAATTTATAATGACTTGTACATTAGTCTCCAAATTATTGTCAATAATAAGATAAACCTTCATCAGGAAGTAAACACCCCCCCCCCCCTCTCTGTCTCCTCCACTCCCATGTCCCTCTGACTTATATACCAACAATTTCTTTCACTGTTAATTATCAAAGTCTGTGAACGTTTGTTGATATGATTACCTGAGTTAAGGGGTCAACGGTAAAAGTGTGTGCTTGTCTGTATAGTGTATCTTTGAGTACACTACATGTATGTGTGTGCGCGTGTGTGTGTGTGCGCGTGTGTATGTACAGTACAATATATGTTTACTGTATTTAGTGTGTGTGTGTGTGTGTGTGCTAACATGCCAGCACCTTACCTATGCAGTGGGGCAGGTTGGTCACTGTCCAGTTGCTGGTTTCCTCCAGACAGGTAACACTAAAGGTTTTGTTGCCATCAACAAACTTGGTCTCACAGGTGTAGGTGGCTACAGCGCCCCACTCGTCCACCCCCTTGTATGAAATTGTCACCCCGACATCAGAAGCCGGAGGAGGAGTGGTACACACTGTTGAGACAAGAGACGTCATGAGGGAGCAGTGAAAGAAAGGGGTTTAAAAATGAAGAGCACCTGTGGAAGAGTGAGAAAAGTACACCCAAGCCACTAGACCTCATCATAACAAACGAGGAGGGTGTGGTGGCCAAACTGGAACACCTTGCCCCAGTTGGCACCAGTCACCATGTAATGTTGTCATTCAGATTTAACTGTTACCTAGCTCATGATAAGGCCAGGGTAAGGTGCAAATACTACAGGGGAAATTACAACGGGATGAGGGAAGAGATGAGGGGTATCCACTGGCCTGACTCATTAAGGCACAAGAACACAGACACTACGCTGCCTATCATAACGGGTAAAGTGACCCATTGGATCGATAAATATATACCCAAGACAAACCCAGTGCTTCTAGGAACACGAGGGGATCCCTACACATGAACCATGCGGCGGTCGACAAAGTTAAGAAGAAAACCCAGATATTCAAGACGTGGGTTGGGTCAAACGATGAGCGGGACAGGAGGATGTATGCAAGAGCCAGGAACCAAGCAAAGGTAGAGTGTGGAAGGGGTGGAAATGAGTTCCAGAGGCTGGTTGCAAGCGAGGTCAAGCCAAATCCAAAAGCGTTTTACCGCTATGCAAAGTCGAATTTAAAAACGCGAGTAGGAGTATCAGACCTGAGGCTTGAAGATGTTAGTTACTCAAATTCTAACCAGGATAAAGCTGAGGCATTGAACAGCTTCTTTTCCTCGGTGCTCACAAGAGAGGATGCAATTAACCTTCCTGCGTTTGAGGACAGACGGTTCAACACAGCACTGACCCACATTGTGTTCACAGAAGAGGGTTTTAGATATAAACTGTCAAAGCTAAAGGTCCATAAGAGTCCTGGCCCTGACATGGTGCATCCCAGAGTGCTAAGAGAGTTGTGCAACGGGCTTGCCGAGCCCCTGAAGATCCTGTTCTGTAAATGCCTGGATGAACAAAAGGTCCCAGTGATTGGAAAATGGCTTATGTGAGTCCTATCTTCAAGAAGGGCGATCGTCACTCCACGAACAACTATAGACCGGTGAGTCTGACCAGCATAGTATGTAAAGTACTTGAGAGTATTATCAGAGATGCCGCAATGGAACATATTGTACTGCGCACCTCATTGTCATCCCTAAAAATCCCATTTAATTCATATTACGCTACATAATATTCAAATCCACCGCGCTTGTAGAATCTCAGGAGCGTGTTTATCCTCGCGATCCTTCCCAGTAAGCCCCGCCTTTGTGAAGACAGTTATCAATACGTTGTTTATTCCACTTTCTCCTGGGAAGCTCAATCTTGAATTAGTCTGTGTAAATCAACCCAAGTAATTCGCCAGACCTTTGTCAACTGAGGGTCATCTTTGAATGAGTAACAGTTAGTTTGTTTGTAATTATTGTCATTGCGTGAGTAGCGATCACTGGCAACTCAGGGGTATATAAGCTCGAGATGGCGAGGCATCAGCGTTCCCTGACGCTGATTCCCGTTTGTCTCCAGGTATGTTCTGTTTCCTAGCCATTCAGTTAATTCAGTCAATTGTAGTGATTATCAGTGTTCACCAGTGTTCATGATTTAACAGTTGAATTGTCATCCACCCAGTGTAGAAGTAATATAACGTAAATACGTCTGTCGTCTAGACAAGAGAGTTTGTTGGTGTTGTCATGTTTCTCAGTTCCCTGACACTGATTCCCGTTTGTCTCCAGATCGAGGGTGGGCTTAATTGAAACCCACCGGTCGCTCGGAGCCGGTGGATACCCAGCAGTGGTCAATATAGGAGTGATGGCGCTGATTCGTCATGATTAATCGGCTCTACTCTACCTCGTGGGCCGAGGACCCCAAACCCATCTCGGGTCGGAGTGTAACCGACCACAACAACAGTTGTTAGAGGCGCCAGTGCTATACCCTGGGACAGGCCTTGGAATTATGGTCCACAGTGTGGTTGTATGTGTTTTTTTTACCAGTGTGTTTTATAAGAAATAAATCAATGAAGACATGTTATGGTTTCACCCTTCTTTACCCTTATCGATCTGATCAATGGAAGACCTAACCCAGTGCCTAGTCCGCTCTGCCCGCTACCTAACGAGCTACATGCTGTCCAGAGGGGGTCTGGTGGCAGCGACCCTTAGAAATTAAGGTTAGAGTTAAGTTATCCCCTTAGATTTAGTGACCCCAGATCTGGCAGTATAATATACTACGAAACAACCTTGTAAAGGATTGTCAACACGGTTTTATGCCTGCTCAACACAATTACACCAGGTACTGGATATTTGGACCTATTTTCTGGAGCGGGGTGGTAATATTGACAATATATACCTAGGTTTTGCCAAGGCCTTCAACAGTATACCCCATGAAAGGCTGAAAATCAAGCTGGAAGGGTACGGAATTCGGGGATATGTTCTAGCGTGGATAGGAGACTTTCAACATGATCGCAAGCATTGTGTGGTGATTAATGGCACGAAATCATCATCAGTACCTGTCACAAGTGGGGTACCACAGGGCAGTGTATTTGGACCGCTGTTTGTTTGATTCATAAATGACATGGCTGACGCTGTATACTCCTACATACAAATGTTTGCGGATGACGCCAAGTTATTTCGGAAAATCAAGAACCAAGCGGACTGTGAAGAGCTGCAGAAGGACCTCTGTGGGCTCCAAGAATGGTCGAAGAAATGGCAGCTGAGATTCATTGTCACGAAGTGTAAGAAGATGCACCTGGGGCGTACCAACGGTAAGGAGGCGTATCATATATCCCAATGGGATAAAGAAACTGCACTATTTGAGACAATGTGAGAAGGATCTAGGTGTGTATGTTGACAATGAGCTGAAGTTCTCGGGCCATTGCGAGAAGAAGGTAAATCAGGCAAATAAACTATTAGGTCTTATAAGAAGTGCTTCCCCATCTGGAGTACTGTCACCCCGTCTGGTCCCCGAGATATGCTAGTGACTGTCAGATGGTTGAAAATGTTCAAAGGAGGGCCACCAGACTGGTGCCTGCACTTCGGCACCTCAACTACCCTGAGAGATTGGAGCGCCTGAACTTGCCTAGCTTATCCTACAGACGGGCAAACTTTTTCGGAGTGAGAGTTGTGAACTCTTGGAACAATCTACCAGAAAGTGTTGTGACGGCACCGACTGTAAGCTCTTTCAAGACCAGACTTGACCAACACTGGAGCAGGTTCAGGTACATTCAGGAGCTGGTGCATGCCCAGTACTTGTCAACAGTGCATAACAGAGACGTGACCGATCTCCCAAGCGGCTAACGAGCCGATCAGTGGTGAAGAGGATAAAAACAAAAAACAAAAACCTGAACAATAGCTCTACTGAAGGAACAAGAGTGTCATGAGGCTTCTATTAGTGTTGTACTAAAAAAGTATTACAACCTGTTTGTTCTCTACCTGTACACAGTTGAATGAAAGAACAACTTAACTGAAGCCACTCCAATAATTTTAACATTAAGTACGGTAAAATTACTCAGAATTCAACAGGACCAAGACAAATGTTTACCTCCTTGTTATTTAAAGATATTAATTTTATCCAATTCAATTTAGTGTATACATTTGTGCTTTTATCTACAGTGGCATAGACAATAGTTAAGATATACATAGAAAAGGAGTTTCTGCTTTGTAATACATTGTAGTGGACGTCTCCCCTACAACTGTGTAGCTGCAGGCCACCTGCGACGTCGTCCCTAGCAACCAAACTAGCGGCCCAGGGGGGGCGTCACCAGATGCCACCGTATCCTAGCAACTGAGTCAAAAGACCGGCTACTTCCTGGGTTTTCCCTACATGACTCACGGCTGACTCACGGCTGCTGTGTATATAAGCTCTGTCTCTCCATTGAGATTCATTCTGGCCTCTCTACTTGAACACGCAACACCTCCTCCTCCGCCGCTGCCTAGCGGCCCTCGCTTCTCCTCCGCCTGCCTGGCGGTCCTCGCTCCCGCCAGCGAGCATGGCGACCCACCAGCTGTCCTTCTCTGAGCTTCCTCACCAACCAGCTCTCATTCTGCTCTCGGTTCCTGAACACGCAACACCTCCTCCCAGCAAGCTCCTCGCTGTCCAGCTTTCATTCAACCAGGAGGCCAGCAACAGGCAACATCTTCTCTAACGAAGCTCCTGCACATCTACCTCCTTCAACACGCTACTCACCGAACGTGTCTACTGAGCAGCTCCTCACCACACGGCACCTCCAGCACCAGACTGTCTACCATATAACTTATATTATATAAGAAAACCACCTTAGAGTTTCCATCCATCCTGAGTGCTAGACAACATTATATCCTCGAAACCCTACAACATTAATTCAATACACAATTATCATAAGTTTTACAGTAGAGTCGGGATATATCGCAACCTTTTATAAAGATTTTTTTTTTTATCGCGACTACCAAAATTATCAAAATTTTACAATATATAGCGATAAATTTATTTACAGTATTTCACGAGGGAAATTGGGCAGGAAATATTTCAAATGTAAAGCCATGGCAAACAAATGTGTTATTTGCTCACCCACACATTCACGCTCGCCCGCTCAGTCTTTCTGAGTGAACAGCCGATTCTGCTGCATATTACGACTTCACAGGTGAGTATAAATGGGTTGGTAGTGACGTGAAAAGTGAAGTGAAGAGAATGGAAAGCTTAATGGAAAAGATTTAATACTGTAACTAATATATTTGGTTTGTTCATTTATGTAGGTGTGGGATTGTCAAGTGAGGGTGGCAGTGGGCGAAAGTTGCCGAGTCTGGTGTTCTCGGGATGGTGCGTCAGCAGCCGAGTCTGGTGTTCCCTAATATTGAAACAGCCTGTTGTTCCCGAGTCTAGTGTTCATTGGTGCTTTAGTTAGTAAGAAAATATACATCGTTAAGTCAAGTTTAGTCACTGTTATTGGCCTCCAGAACCTAACCCTATTTTCCCCATTGATTACATGTAATTATATATCGCGATTTAGTATATAGCGAACATTGCTGGACCCTATCTCGCAATATATCCCGACCCTACTGTACTCAAATAAAATAACCTTTTTTATGTGTTTGTGTGAGATCATTAAATAACAAACTTTTCATCATATTTTGGAATAATATGTAAGAAAACACATGTCTCTTACTTTTACAGACTGGTATGTCACTAAAGCTCCAGCCACTGTCCAGGCAGGTGATGTTGAGGGTTGTGGTGTCATTAGAGAGGCTGGTTGTGGTGTTGTCGTTACCCAGGGTGGAGGGGTCATAAACCAGGAAACCTCCAAGACAGATGTAGGAAGCCATAGTTCCCGTCACTGGAGCTGCAGTGAGACTGTAGGTTGTCGTGTTGGAGGCTGGGGGTGGTGACCCACACACTGTAGGTGTAAACATTATATTTGGCTGAAAAACTGATGTAGAAAATTTGTGGCTTGTGGATTGTAAACTAAGTTCAGGAAGATGTTGAGTTATGGTGCCTCAAATATATTGCCAAGGAAACTCAGCGAGAAGAAAGGAACAATAATGGAAGATAAGAATGATAATATTACTATGTCACTGATCAGTAATCCTGAGATAAGTAGACAATTGGTCACCAATACTTCAGGAGCTGTGTAAGATCCTTCATTTAGTGGTGCGAGGTGAGAGGCTGAGAGCTGCTTCATATAAACCAGTGACAGGTTCCTCACACTACAATTTCAGAAGTTTGTAAGATAACTTGCATTAAGTTCTTAGCAGGAGCTCAGCCCAAAATTAAAAAAACAAAAAAAACAAGAGAGAAGTTTCATCACAATGTTTCCCACACTAACCATTAAGACACTTGAAGTCAGGATCCTCCAGGACCCATTCAGTGCCATTAAAAGTAACAGAGGTGGTGTTGGTTCCTGCAGGGGACATCAAGTCCTCATAACACGTATAGTTGAGGACATCCCATTGCCAGTGGGGTGGCTTTGGGCCCGAGTATTCACTATCAGGAATCTGAGGTGGACCTTCAATAGCCACTGTAACAACAACAATGAGCTTAGTAATGAACAACAACAGTAAGCTTTGTAATAAACAACAACTGTAAGCTTAGTAATGAATAACAACAGTGAGCTTAGTAATATATATCAAGAATTTTTTTTAAAGATTTTATTGTATTAGTTGTAAATTACACACGATACAAGAAGGCTAGATCATTCTAAGCTACCATGTTTAAAACTGAATATCATAAAGTAGTGATTGACACAATTTTAATACTTATACCCTATCAGACAGCATTTTGTAAGATGATATACAATACAGTATTAGGAACTGTACTGACAGATGATGCCACAAGCACTCTTAATCTCTTACTGCATGGTCCCTTTATCTAAGACAACACTAAACATACACATGAATGAATCATAATGTCAGTGTATTTCAAATCTAATGTGTATTAATTTTAATGTCCGAATTAATGAAACTCCCAGGTGAATTGAGTTCATTAATGGCTCACCTACTAATTTGTAGATGAGGATGGACATGTCTAGATATACACACAGACCTGCAAGGGTACAGAGGTTAGATCTAATGTGACTCACCTATCCTGCAGATGAGGATGGAGGTGTTGATGTCAGTCCAGTTGCGGGAGTTGTTGTCACACGTCAGGTTAACCGAGGAGTTCAAGTTGGTGAAAACATACCCGTCAGGACATGAGAGTTCAACCTGTGGGGGTTGCACAGGAGCATTGTTCTTATTGGTTTTACAACAATATTTTCTTTTTCACTGATAAGTCATTAGCAGATACAGAGAGTAATATTAGTAAATTATTCGTAAGGAGGATATAGTACTGTTTGTGGAGAGTGAGTGTGAAACCCACCAGGCAGGCAGGAAGAGGTTCTCACCATTGTGTTGACAGTCCGGGACCGACCATTCCAAGTTGTCTTAATTGGAGGGTCTGGGGTTAGGGGATCACTCAGGCACACTGTAGAACGAGAGTAATGGTTACTTTTTCCTGCCTACCTAATTTAGGAAACAGCCATCACAATTCGAGACAGCCTGGTTGTGGTGGAGGAGGCCAATGATTTGCATAGATCCCCCCATTGTTTTTGATAGCCTTGTCCAGGGCTATTTTTAATCTCAGTAGTTCTTGCTTCCACATCTTCAGTTGGTACTGTAGTCTGTTCTATAAGTCTACCACCTTCTGCGTGAAGAATTACTTCTTCCTTATATTCATTCTGCATGACAATTTGGGAAGCTTAAAAATATGACCTCTTGTGTGTGTAGCACTTGATGTCTAAAAGAAGTGATCTAGGTGATTGTCTTCCATCCCTTTCAGGATTTATAACGTTTCTATGGATGTTGACCTTTCTTAAGTGAAGTTCACCAAACTAATATCTACCAAGAGGTTCCAAACCATAAATTAGGCAGATGTTCCTAACATTAACACAGACAAGTTCCTACCACTGGTGAAGGAGTTAACTTAAACTAACCATTAAGGCATTGGAAGTCAGGTTCCTCCAGGACCCACTCGGTGCCATTAAAAGTGAGAGAGGTGGCGTTGGTTCCTGTGGGAGACATCATGTCCCCAGGACACGTGTAGTTGAGGATGTCCCACTGCCAGTAGGGCCGTGCTGGGCCACTGTACTCACTGCCGGGGGGTTGTGGTGGGTCTGTAGCCACTGCAACAACAATTAGAAAATCTGTGTTATATGCAAAATGACTGATTGGATGGTCCCTTTATCTTAGTTGAGACAACACTGAACATACACATGAATGAATCATAATGTCAATGTACTTCAAATCTACTGTGTATCAAGTTTAATGTCCGAATTAATGAAACTCCCAGGTGAATTGAGTATAACAATGGCTCACCTATCACTAATTTGCAGATGAGGATGGAGGCATTAACATGTCTAGATATGCACACAGACCTGCAAAGGTACGTTTACTTACTTTACTTTTATCCTCTTCACCACTAATAAGCTCGTTAGCCGCTTGGGCGATCGGTCACGTCTCTGTCACGCACTGTCCGCAAGTACTAGGCATGTACTGGCTTTCTGTTACGCACTGTTGGCAAGTATTGGGCATGCACAGGGGTCCTGAATGTACCTGAACCTGCTCCAGTGTTGGTCAAGTCTGGTCTTGAAAGAACTCACACTCGGTGCCGTCACAACACTTTCTGGCAGATTGTTCCAAGAGTTCACAACTTTCACTCCGAAAAAGTTTGCCCTCACAGTTTTCTGAACTTGCGGCTTCTTCAATCTTGAGCTGTGACCCCTTCTGGGGCGAGCGTCTGCCAGCTCCAAGTAAGGACAATCGACTGAGTAGTGCCCCTTGAAATGCTTATACACCTAAATTAGGTCGCCCCTTGCCTGTCTGTAGTATAAGCTCGGCAAGTTCTGGCGCTCCAATCTCTCAGGGTAGTTGAGGTGCCGAAGTGCAGGCACCAGTTTGGTGGCCCTCCTTTGAACATTTTCAACCAACTGACAGTCACTAGCATATCTCGGGGACCAGATGGGGTGACAGTACTCCAGATGGGGAAGCACTTTACTCTGAACGACCTTCTTATAAGACCCAATAATTTATTTGCCTGATTTACCTTCTTCTCGCAATGGCCCGAGAGCTTCAGCATATATTCAACATTCACACCTAGGTCCATCTCACACTCAGTCTCAAATAGTGGAGTTTCTTCATCCCGTTGGGACATATGATACGCCTCCTTACCGTAGGTACGCCCCAGGTGCGTCCTCTTACACTTCGTGACATTGAATCTCAGCAGCCACTTCTTTGACCATTCTTGGAGCTCACAGAGATCCTTCTGCAGCTCTTCACAGTCCTCTTGGTTCTTGATTTCCAGAAATAACTGGGCATCATCGGCAAACATTTGTATGGAGGAGTGTAGAACGTCAGGCATGTCATTTATGAAACAAACAAACAACAGCGGGTCCAATACACTGCCATGTGGTACCCCGCTTGTAATAGGTACAATAATGATTTCGTGCCATTAATCACGCACACTGCTTACGGTCATGTAGAAAGTCTTCTACCCACGCTAGGATATTATACGAATTCCGTACCCTTCTGGTTTGATTTTCAGCTTTTCTTGGGGGTACATTGTAGAAAGCGTTGGCAAAATCTAGGTAAATATTGTCTATATTACCACCCCGCTCCAGAATATGGGTCAAAATATCCAATACCTTGAGCAAGTGTGTTATGCAGGAGCGCCCCGGCATAAAACCGTGTTGGCAATCTTTTACAAGGTTGTTTCGTAGTAGATGCTCCATCGCGGCATCTCTGATAATACTCTCACGTACTTTACATTTTATGCTGGTCAGGCTCACCGGTCTATATTTTATCGTGGAGTGACGATCACCATTCTTGAAGATAGGACTCACATGAGCCATTTTCCAATCACTGGAGACCTTTTGTTCATCCATGCATTTACTGTACAGAGGAGGATCTTCAGGGGCTCGGCAAGCTCGTTGCACAACTTTCTTAGCACTCTGGGATGCACTCTTATGGACCTTTAGCTTTGACAGTTTATATCTAATACCCTCTTCTGTGAACACAATGTGGGTCAGTGCTGTATCGAACCATCTTTCCTGACACGCAGGAAGGATAATCGCATCCTCTCTTGTGAACACCGAGGAAAAGAAGCTGTTTAATGCCTCAGCTTTACCCTGGTCAGAATCTGCGTAACTACCGTTCTCTGGTCCCATACAGTAGGTCGAGGGTTCGAGTCCTGGCTGGTAAGGTCGTTGATTATGTTCAAAGTTCACGTGTTATATGGACTAAAAATGAAGTATATATATATATATATATATATATATATATATATATATATATATATATATATATATATATATATATATAAATATATATATATATATATATCAGAGGTTAAATCTAATGTGACTCACCTATCCTGCAGATGAGGATGGAGGTGTTGATGTCAGTCCAGTTGCGGGAGTTGTTGTCACACGTCAGGTTAACCGAGGAGTTCAAGTTGGTGAAAACATACCCGTCAGGACATGAGAGTTCAACCTGTGGGGGTTGCACAGGAGCATTGTTCTTATTGGTTTTACAACAATATTTTCTTTTTCACTGATAAGTCATTAGCAGATACAGAGAGTAATATTAGTAAATTATTCATAAGGAGGATTTAGTACTGTTTGTGGAGAGTGAGTGTGAAACCCACCAGGCAGGCAGGAAGAGGTTCTCACCATTGTGTTGACAGTCCGGGACCGACCATTCCAAGTTGTCTTGATTGGAGGGTCTGGGGTTAGGGGATCACTCAGGCACACTGTAGAACGAGAGTAATGGTTACTTTTTCCTGCCTACCTAATTTAGGAAACAGCCATCACAATTCGAGACAGCCTGGTTGTGGTGGAGGAGGCCAATGATTTGCATAGATCCCCCCATTGTTCTTGATAGCCTTGTCCAGGGCTATTTTTAATCTCAGTAGTTCTTGCTTCCACATCTTCAGTTGGTACTGTAGTCTGTTCTATAAGTCTACCACCTTCTGCGTGAAGAATTACTTATTCCTTATATTCATTCTGCATGACAATTTGGGAAGCTTAAAAATATGACCTCTTGTGTGTGTAGCACTTGAAGTGATCTAGGTCATTGTCTTCCACCCCTTTCAGGAATTATAACGTTTCTATGGATGTTGACCTTTCTTAAGTGAAGTTCACCAAACTAATATCTACCAAGAGGTTCCAAGCCATAAATTAAGCAGATGTTCCTAACATTAACACAGACAAGTTCCTACCACTGGTGAAGGAGTTAACTTAAACTAACCATTAAGGCATTGGAAGTCAGGTTCCTCCAGGACCCACTCGGTGCCATTAAAAGTGAGAGAGGTGGCGTTGGTTCCTGTGGGAGACATCATGTCCCCAGGACACGTGTAGTTGAGGATGTCCCACTGCCAGTAGGGCCGTGCTGGGCCACTGTACTCACTGCCGGGGGGTTGTGGTGGGTCTGTAGCCACTGTAACAACAATTAGAAACCTTGTGTTATATACAAAAATGACTGATTGGATCTTCAACAAGTTTCATAAAAAAGTTTTTGTTTGTTGATCAATACAAGTCACTGGGTCTGTAATGGCTACTGTAAGAAAACAAAGAATCCTATATATATATATAATGGTCAGGTAGACCAACAACTGAAAATAACAACCCAAACCAAGTGAGACTCAGAGGTCCAAATATTTTCTATCATAAACTTGTGTTTACATTCACAGGTATTTAAAAACTTAAAATATTTGTACACACACATAAAAGTATACGAATCCTAAAACATGTAGACCTTTGACCTATTTGCCTAAAACCACACGTCTATTTTTGTGGATACTATACTGCATGTTACAGATTTGTGCCCCAGCCTTGGCACAGAATTCTACTGGAAATCATATAATCTACATTATTTGTATACTGTACCTGCACTATCATATAAATGCAGAATCTATGTGAACTTTTATGATGATTTAAATGAATAAATACCTATCTATCTAACGCACCTACGTCATTCTTACTCTGACATCTGATCTTCCAACATACATCATTTTTAAGTAAAAATATTAATGATTTAATCTGACAGACTCACTCGAGTACAACAACCAGAGAGGACTGATCATGTCAACTCACATATCCTGCAGATGAGGCTGGTGTTGACCAAGGTCCAGTTTCCATCCTCTTCACAAGTCACAGTAATGGTAGAATTTTGATTAGCAAATAAGTATCCACTAGGGCACGTCAACTGGACCTGTATAGAGGGAGGGATAAATAACATATATTCAAAGCAGCAGTATGCAGGGATGATGTGCACTGACTAGTTCTTATTACTTTACTTAATCCTCTTCGCCACTGATCGACCTGTTAAACGCTTGGGTGGTCGGCCATGTCTTTGTATCGGTTCCTGAGCTATATTTTGTGTAACCTCTTATTTGTGCAATAGTGCTGATGGTAAGTTAATACTGTTATTATTGATACCCACATAATGATGTACTGTACTCCGATAGTTGTCTACTAACCAAAGCTTGTGCCAGGGTAAAATATGCCATCATTCACTCCATCCGACCATAACCTTCAAGTGCCTTGGAGTAAGACATTCTCTTGGCTGTTTTTACCAACTATAATGTTTACAAGTTTCCCTCCCCAAATTAGCTTAGTTTTGATTTTAGAATATATCAGAGGCGAAGAGAACAAGTAAGTAAGAGTTAATAAGTAAATATATAAGTATGTACAGTAGGTAAGGTGGTACAGTAGTTAATGTTAAGCGAGAATGTACCGACCTGAGTGCCGGAAACACGAGTGTAGTTGTCCCAGGTGGATGTGACATTGGGGTATGGATCAACAGATATCGGAGATGGAGGGTTATCCGCACATACTGTCACGTGAATAAAACATTAATGGTTAGAAAAGCTCACATATATGAAGGCAGGAAGCTCACTATATTACTAATTATAACTAAATTATATCTAACACACGGCTGTTATTTACATTCTGGTACTTGTTAAGACCCACTAAGCCTCCCACCACCTGCTCCCACTCAGCCTTCCACCGCCTGCACCCACTCACCTCCCACCACCTGCACCCACTCAGCCCCCCAAACATCTACTTTTCTCGTAGGTAAAAAATCTGACCATATAAGACACAACCAAAGATCTTAACTGTGATGTTTCTCACCAATACATTTACCCACAACATCAAAAAACAAAGATGTATGCATCAGAGTATAATTCATGATGTTATACACTACATAATACAAAATAATGGTTGTCGCTTGTGTAACGAGGATGGCCGGCCCAAGGGTCACCTAGGAGCGAATTTGTATGAGGTGTAGAAGCTGTCGTCAACACAACCACCACACCCCGAGTTAACGAGCTGCATGACTCAGTGTGTATTAACCATTACCCCGGAATACGATCCGCAAATCGATTAACATCCAGGTCCCCAATTACTGCTGGGTAGACAGAGGCAAATGGCGTAAAGAAACTTGCCCATAGTTTCACCCTGCCCGGGATCGAACCCGGGTCCACTCGCTTGAGAGGCGAGCGTGCTGATCATCACACCACAGGTCACCACGATACAGAACATAAGACATACTACAGTGTCTATAATCTATGCACTGTACACACAAGTACATCGTATAACTACAAGTATATTGTATACCTACAGTCTATAATACGGAATCTATATAACTTGTATAACAACTTTACTGAATATCAATTTACCAACCTACAGTATCTATCTAATTATCTATCTATCTACACAATACAACTTCATATCTGTGTCTATCTATCATTGCTAGATATCTGTTTATAATAACATCTACCTACAGTATCTATCTAATACAATAAAAACAGATGAAGTATCAATATAACCCAATGGATTCTGTCTTGCGGTAATTAAATTATTCGGTAAAAAAATATAAGCTTACCTGTGACACACGCCAACTTACCTTTGGCACACTCAAGCTTGGTGTCATTGGGTAGCCACACATGGTCCTTACATGTCAACGTAATGGTGTTAGTCAGGTCAGGGTATGTCTGGAACAAGTACAGGGTCTGTTTTGAGAGAGAGAGAGAGAGAGAGAGAGAGAGAGAGAGAGAGACCATCATCATGACTAAAGGCTGGTGACCCCGGTCCTCCACTTTACACATTAACCCTTAAAGCCCGGGTAACATTCCTCTACGTCCAACATAGTGACTCCAGGTGACATTTACTTGGCAACTGAACCCATACGTAATCTTTGTCTAAAGTGTAGTGGTCCAGTTACACACCAGCTATCATAATGAACACTTGTCCGATGTCTCATAGCCCGCCTCACTCCCCCACACCCTCGACAGTAGTGCTATTCATCAAGAGTGGCATTGATATAGTACTGGGTGATGAAAACAGTGATGGGGAGGAAACGGACCCAGATAATGTCGAGTTTGTTGAGGCAGACAGCGGTGAGGACAGTGACACAGACAATGGCATTCACAGCCCCTCCCCTCCCCACCGGCCACCCCTCAGTTCTCATGGACCACGTGCACACCAACCACAAAAGTGACTGCACTGATTTTACATCTGAAATGCCAGTTTTCGACTGAATTAACAAATACATATATATTTTGTCTGCCCAGATATGCCTGCGTGGGGGGGGGGGGGGGGGGAGGGGTCTGGTGGGTCTTACGCTGTCCAGAGCATATGGGTTAATGCACTGTCTTTACCACAACTAAGTTTTGCATCTCTCTGGGACCACAACTTGTAATTTCATACAGTATCCAGTTTCTCCTTTACTCTGACTAAGATCCCCAATCATAAAAGAAAGAGAAATTTAGAGTAATAAACAGAAGATGAATCCTAGAGCAAGTTGAAAAAGAAATCCTCACTAAGGCTGAAGAATCAGTTGATATGCTATAATGATAAGTCAAAAGAAGCTAGGCTCGGGTTAAGGCAGACACACAGAGGGTAGGAGGACCAGAACACTTGAGGCAGCAGCTAGTGGCTCGGGAGAAGAATGTTAAAAAGATCACAACCAGTACTGATATGTGAAGAGAAGAATCATTATTAACTGAGACCAAATGTGAAAAGAACCTAAGGGTGTATGGTAACAACAAACAGATGTTCTCGGACCATTGTGAGTGGATGGCAAATAAACTAAGCTAGGTCTTACATACCTAGAAAGTTGGCAACCAAAAATAGTTCTTATCTTAGGATTGATTTTTAATTTGGATATAACTATTAGTTTATCTGTACAGCATTAATTCACAGCCCATATTTATCATCATTCCCTAATAATCATTCACCTAACTCACTTCTTTAGGAATTTATAACCCACTCCCGTCTCTCTATCTGCAGACATCCTTTACTTTACAAAGCCTTGATCTGCAAAAAATTTAAGTTTCAACATTTGAAAACTAATGAATAAATTTAAATTCATGGAAGTATTTGTGTCCAAGGTGTTAAGCCTGACCCAAGAGTTAGTTTCACCTCATGGATGCTAAGTCCATCATCACAGGTGTAAGAGACCTCGGCACCTATGGCATTGTTGGTGAAGTTGTCCCGCGTCATGTTGGCTCCAGGGTTAGGCGGTGGGTTACCACAGCCTGAGGAAAGGGCAATTTAGGTCATCCAAGTTCATGTTGAGTCAACATCTGTTATCCAAGGTCATATAAAATTATCATACATCATTTGTGGTTTTATGAGATCATCCAGCGTTATAAAGACAATATTGTTACCAAAAGTTACTTCTTAGTTAAAATGTGTCATTAACTATCGTCTATGGACTTCAAGTTTACCTAATATTACACAAGGTCGGCCTTAGTCTTCACTACCTACCCGCACTAGTATTACTTTCTTGTTATGAATGCACAAGTGCCATTAAACTTGGTAACATACAAGGGTACTGTATAACCACAGCACCATACCCCAGACAAGGAAGGTCAAAACAAAATACTGCACACCAATACTCCATTATACATTCATACTGTATGAATGTATAATGAGATATTGGTGTGCGAGTGTATAATGGTGGTGTATAAGTGTATAATGGTGGTGTATCAGTGTATAATGGTGGTGTATCAGTGTATAATGGTGGTGTATCAGTGTATAATGGTGGTGTATCAGTGTATAATGGTGGTGTGTGGTTCACGAGTGTATAACATAAGGCAACAGTAAACTGCTCTACAATAGAAGCCATCAGAGAATAACTGACCTTCATAACATGGTGTGGTGTTGGTCCAGCCCGTGTAGGAACAGGAGAGTGATTGTCTCTTGCTCAACAAGTCGACGAAGTGATTCTCGTTACAGATAACACTGACTGTATCGTTGAGGGAGTAGTTAGTTGTGCTACTACTCCAAGCTGTTGTGGCATTTTCTGTTTCAGGTTGTCCAAGGCACACTTAAATAAAGGAGATTTTTTTCATTAATTCTACTACTGTAATTATTTAGCATCATCAATACAGTACTAATGTAGGCTACTGTACTTAAAATATACATATTATTTTTTTTACATTAATTTTACTGCAGCTACAACCAGGGTCTTATTTTCTTCAGTTCCAGATAGATAACTGACATTATTGGTGTAAACACTGACAACAACAATGGCATCCCATCTCCTCTTGTGTGATATTATTATTATTAATATTAATGATTTATAATGTATAAAGTTCATTCATAAACATTATTTAAAGAAAATAGTATCCATTTTTCATTAATTTTATTGTTTTGGGGGGAAAAGAGGGTAAAAAGCCACACAAAAGATATGAAAAGGTCAGATTTTGGAACTCATCTCATTATTATTGTTGTATTTTAATGGTAATTAATGATTCACCTTACACTGCAATATTGGAGGACACATTACCGTTGTTATTCAAGGCTTTACTGTACTGTACATGGTAGGTGTCACCCCATTGGAAAATTACCGACAAAGTTTTTTTCTCTCTCTCTTTTTGAGCATCTGGACC
This sequence comes from Homarus gammarus, assembly GCA_958450375.1. Lineage (NCBI taxonomy): Eukaryota > Metazoa > Arthropoda > Malacostraca > Decapoda > Nephropidae > Homarus > Homarus gammarus. The sequence goes on along the minus strand of CAUDMG010000902.1, from coordinate 954,710 downwards.
TGACACCTCTTGATTTCATCCTCTGGGGTCATGTATATAAATAGTTCTTAGGCGCTCTTGGTAAATGGCAGATTTTAGGTGACCCCAGGGGATGAAACCAAGAGCCAAGGCCCAGAGACTGTGGTGGCCATACGAGTGCACCTTATGAGACCTTTGTAGCGTGTTAAGTTATTTTATTTCACAAACAACAGTACAAGTATAGGTATGGTGGCTTCACAAGTTAAATTATCTCAAAATATAAACAGTGCTTAAGATAATACTGTATACAATCGCACATTATATTATTTGTGAGACATTTTTATTGTTCATTGTTTTATTTTTTTAACACTGTTCCCTGCTCTAATTCTATACAACTCTTTATGTGTTTGTCCCCGTTTCTTTGTGTCTATGTAGTTTGCATACTGTGTTCAATGTATGATAAATTACAGTATAGCGTAATGGCAGAACTTGACGCTGTAAAGGTCAACTACAGTGTTTGATCATTAATGACACATCCAGACGGAGAAATTGTCCATAGGTTATATGAAATACAAGGCTTTGCATACTGAGTTAGTTGTCCTGACCTGACACGTAAACCACTTACCATCACAAGCAGCGGCAACCTTTGGAAAATAACTGTAGGTGTTGTTGTACATATTTTTACAGGTGACATTCCAAGAGGTCTCGCCACTAGAGGTGGACATGTTGGCTGGACAGGTGAAGGTGATGGTACCATTCAGTTGGTGATGATTGGTACTGTTCTCGACGATGAGGTAAGGTGAAACTTCCTTCAGATTGTTCTCCGTACACACTAGATAGGGGACAAAGGATAGCACTGACATAGGTGGTAAAGGTATATAGTGGAATAATTTGTAGTACTGTACTGTAAAAAGCTACATGTCCAGGAGTGAACCATATTGACACCAAGACCTTCATCTCAGTAAACTATTATCCCCTTGCAACTGGACTATTACATGACAAATACTGTATCTTCGAATTTGGGTCAAGGCGACACATTTAGGTAGGACCTTCATAGGTAAAGCATCTAGGTTTAGGTAGCTCTGTCTTACCATCAACAGCAATACAGTCTTTCAACTCTCTTAAACCCCAGAGGCCAAAAGGACCGTCACAATGTATCTTTTGTTGTTTTAAGCTGACGTTGCCATCAGTGAAGTAGCCGGGGTAGCAGCTGTGAGGTACAAAGAAAAGATCTAAATCAGAATATCTATTAAAAAATGACATGATAAATAGAGGCATTCCCAAATATACAAAAGGTCTCCTGAAAAACACCTGATAAGTCAAAATGGTCATAAATCAAACTGTGTCTGTTTTTATAAGTTACAGAAACATTAATATTCATTTGGTGGCCTTATCAAAAACGGTTTTGTGTGTGTGTGTGTGTGTGTGTGTGTGCGTGATGTGTGTGTGTGTGTTATGTGTGTGTGTGTGTTATGTGTGTGCGTGTGAGTGTGTGTGTGTGTGCGTGAGGTGTGCTTGATGTGTGTGCGTGTGTGTTATGTGTGTGTGTGTGTGTGTGTAAAACCTTCCTGAAAGCATTTTAGAAAAGTTAACAACTATTGTACATTCTTTTATTGTAAGACTTAATAATGCTAAGTTTTAAGAACTAAAATCATCATTTTTAAAAAACTCAATTTATCCACTGAAACAGTTTGATTACGAGCTTCAATACTTTGCCTTTTTTAACTGAATTCATCGACTGTATACCTGATGTATCATTTAACAGAGGGATTACCATCAATGCGTTCAAAAGACTAAGTTGTGTATTCTACGATATAGTGCTGAAAAAGGTAATGAATAAGAACAAAAATTCACCAACATTACTGCAGAGAAGGATTAGATGAACCACCAAAACAACTGACCTTCAGTGAATTAAAATGTCCTCGACTCTATCCCAACAGTGATGAAGATAATGCTGTACTGTACTCACATATATCGGACTGTAACGTCTACATAGGAAGAGTTGGAAGGCCAGTTCCTGCTCATGTTGACTGTTGGTTCTGGTAAAACACCTACACAGCCTGTAAGATATAATCGTACGTTATCTCTCTGTTATCTCTCTTATCTCTGTATTCCTCACTTTCTTAAATCATTCTCTTATGTTTGTATGATCTCAAAATTGCTTCCACATCATTCTTAGGTTTTAGTGTTTGCGGGCGCCAGCACTCACGCGAGCACGCGTTCTCTCTCTCTCTCTCTTCTACGGAACGTCCACATGAACTTAGACAATAGGATGTGTGTCTACAGACTATGATGTGATGCAGATTTATAAACTTTGCTCTGGTATTCTTTTATTGCACCTCATTCTAAACCTGGTAAGTTTAGTTATGCAGATGAACTATGTTATGTATTGGTTATTTTATAAAAACAAGACAATTAATAATTTGATTGTCTACTTTTTTTTTACTTTTACTTTAATCCTCTTCACCACTGATCGGCTCGTTAGGTGCTTAGGTGGTCGGTCACGTCTCTGTTACGCACTATTGGCAAGTACTAGGCATACAACGGCCCCTGAATGTACCTGAACCCGCTCCAGTGTTGGTCAAGTCTTGTCTTGAAAGAGCTCACACTCGGTGCCGTCACAACACTTTCTGGTAGATTGTTCCAAGAGTTCACAACTCTCACTCCGAAAAAGTGAGGGGGGGGGGGGGAGGGGTAACAACAAAAAAGCTGCCACCAATGTGAGGGCGCGGGTTCCCTCTATATACCTACACCACCCTCATCTTACTTACTTCTCTTAGTCTTACTCTTACTCAGTTCCGTCACCTATTCTTTTGGTAGCATGGTCGAGGGTCTAGGCGCATGGGTAGGGTAATTCCGGTATCAAGTCACTTGGATGGAAATAAAGGTAAAATACTGTGGGAGGAAGGAATACACCTAAAGTACTCTAAAAACAAGTTTATTAATATGCAATCAATGGGGAAAGATATTGTATTAATTATATAACTACCAGGCTCAACTCCTGGGCTTAGTGCAAACTCAGTTCCTTCTTCTTTACTCTTACTCACAACATTACTGGTGTTACATTACATGGCACTCATTGTAGATTATTTTACTCAACATATACGTTAATGACATTAGTATATACAGGGGTCCACTACCCAACATGGGATAATTATTTCCATCTAATTATCCCTAACATACACGTCACAACACTCTCTGTGGACATACACTTCCAAGGAGTAACCCAGGGTAGAGCACTGGGGCTCACGCCTGTTGTTATTGTCGGGTAGCCAGACACATGGCGGGTCTGGCCCAACGAAGCCTTGGGGCACATTAATCAGGCCGCATCGGTGCCATCGTTTCGTATATGATCCCTGCTGGTTATTTACTACATCCGGGGCCATTGTTGAATGGTTGCAAGAATCACAATGGGATCTGGAGGTGTAATTCTTAAAAGCATTCCAAATGAAGGATACCTGTACTGTAGAGTATTCAATACAGTCAATCTCTCCTGGGTAAGTCATGTCAGCCACTCACCAGTAAGCCCGTACAACTGACAGATGGCATAGTGGACGCTCACACCATTGTTGGTAAACAGTGGTGCTGGGGTGAGAGTGATGGTATTGTCAGTTCTTACTGTCAGGTACCTCATCCAATATTTCGTAGACACACTCTCTGCCAGGCCTATCACCTCACTGTCTGGTGAGTACACTCCTCCAGCTGTCCAATCACCACTCCTGGGGGGATACAGTTATTGTATTCAGTGTTGGCCTACTAACAAATACTGCCAATTTAAAATTCAGATCTACCTAAAGTTACCGTCAGCTGGGCTCTCATAGCATAAAACAACACACTCATTAACAGACTTGATCATCTTTACTTGTTAAAATGTTGCATTCTGCTTGTTGCTTCTAATAAAAGTTTGAATTAAAATATCAGCCCTTGAACTACTGTACTGTGTTCACTTCTAACTTAGTATGCACAATAATTCTGTTGGCCAATATTGAGGATATTTAATAAAATTAATACTGCACTAATAGACCTGGAATTGGCTTTACAAAGGTTAGAATGTTATAATTTTCCTTACAAACTGACTGTACTTAATTTTCAACACAAAAGAAGAACATGTAACATGACACAACAATCACTCACAATATCAAAGAAAACAAATATTAAAATTATATGAACTCGATTTTTTGTGAATCTTGAACATGAATCATTGACGTGGACAAACCCGCAACTTCCCATATGGCTTCCCCTCGGAGGCCCCTAAGAGGTACAACTTTTATGGTAAATATCCACATTTTAGAGCCTTAAGGATGTAATATGTTAATACTGTCCTTGGAGACTAGTCAAGCAGTTCTCCAACAATACCTTTCTCACTCTCAAACATCATCTTTATTGTCATTGTCATCATTACCCGGTATCATCATCAAGCCCCTATATCAATAAAGTAATTAAGTTATTATTATTATAATAATAGTCACAAATATCTCACCTCTTATTGAGTCCTATTAGGACATTCCTCTCCGTGGAGTCCCATGCTCCCTCTTCCTAAATGTGTAGTATAGTGAGTTTAAGAAATTAGTTGTGTGATGGGGTGCAGAACAGGTAATTTGGTTTACAACTGGACAAACATTGAGATTACAGATCAGGAGAAACAAATTGGAAAAAAGGAAAATAAATTTTTGGTACAGTAGTGATGATTCATTGGAATAACAATAAGAGGATCAGATAAATCTTTAAAACAACACAGAGTTACCAGTACATTATCAACTGAGGAAAGTGGATGAAAAAATTAATAAAACTGGGAAGCAATACTTGATGTACGTCCAGCAAGGAGCCTCTAGGAATGACCCCATCATGTCAAACTAGCACTGGATAGACTAACCACTCAAATGGCTATTGAGCTGATGATTTTTTTTTTCAATACTATCAGTGCTGTACTGTCAGACTTTGATTTACATGTATATTTCTACTCTGTTTCACTTATCGAGAAAAAGTGACACTATATTTTTGGTATTCTGTCTGAATTTACTGTACTTATATATGGTTCAACATGGCAACCACCTATGATAGACAGAGAGAGAGAGCAAGAAAGAGAAAATATGAGAGAAAAATTAAAGAGAGAGAGAGAGGTACTTACCCTAATCAGTGTTGCCAAGTGCACGAGTTCATCTATACTTTCCGGATAGGCCAAAGATGCACCCTCATTAGCACAATAATTAAGGGCTCGTAAGTGGTTCGTCTTACGCCTTTCTTGGCCATCACTGTAGGAACTGGCTGGTACCACCTTATAGCAGAGACCCTTGTAGGGTTTGTATGAGCCGTGACAGTACGCTGTGGGACAAATTATATTATACATTCTTAGTAAAGTTTTGTGTACCTATAGTGTGTATGTATATTGTACACTGCACCTACCTTATCCTACCTTATTCTCTTCACCAATGGTCAGCTCTCTAGCCAGCCAGGCAGTTGGTCATTAGTCTGATATGACCCAAAGAAAACCCGCTATGTGTGGTGGTGGCGCATGAGATAACATACTTCTCACTTTCAACCCTGGAACTGAACCCAGGGCTCAGTATTGAGAAGCAAATGTGTTACCACTGTACCTCCAACACACACAACACTATCTACCATTACTATGATATTCACACACAATTATACTTTTAACTTTATTTGTTTTTATTTCTTCCAAGTAAATGAACACACAAAGAAAAGACTGTAAATGTCCCATGACCTGACCCTAAACACACTGTAAATGTCCCATGACCTGACCTTAAACACACTGTAAATGTCCCATGACCTGACCTTAAACACACTGTAAATGTCCCATGACCTGACCTCAAAGACACTGTAAATATCCCAACCTGACCTCATGGACACTGTAAATATTCCTGACCTGAACTCATGGGCACTGTAAATGTCCTGACCTGACTCAAAGGACGAAGACTGACCTGGCCTCATACAGATGTAGCGTGTCTGATTACGAACACACTCCTGTGCGCGCCACCTTTGGGAACCCACAGAATCAAAAGCCAAGGCCAAGCAGCCCTGGTGACTCACGGCCTGTTGGAACACACACATGCTTTAATATCTAGCACCATTAACACAGCACATTACGCATGACCAGCTAATGTCTAAGTGTTTTTCTACAATAATTATGTGTTACATCATTAATATAAAGACAACATTAATGATCAATAGCATTTTTGGTTCTCATTTATAGTTTATTTTTATAACACCAACACAACATCAGCCTGAACTAGAAGCAGAACCTAGTGTTTCCCTCACTCTCTATGCCAGAATAACATGCCTGTTGAAAGCCATTGTAAGTATACAGTGGCATATAGTTTGCAATTTTCATTAATCGTATTGTTTTGGGGAAAAGAGGGTTAGAAGCCATACCCAAGTTATGAAAAGGTCACACTCGGAAACGCATCTCATTATTATTGCTTTATTTTATACGATGATTCACCTTACACTGCAATATTTGAGGAGACATTACCGTCGTTATTTGAGGCTTTACTGTATTGGGTAGAGAAAGAGTCGGGCTTCCTGTTGAAACAAGATTTGGGCGCCATTCTCTGATTTGGGTCTATCGATGGGACTGCCCCAATTAGTAACGTAAATGCTGACCCAAATTTATATGGGGAGAATGAAACTTCTGTTCAAGAGTTTGTAGGAAGAGAAAAACTAATTCATAGTCAATTAATAAATTAGCTATCATGTGTGTTTAGTAGTTATCATAAGACACATTAAGAGAGGTGAAAGCAAGAGTGACGAAGAGAAGAAAGTTCTGTTAAAATGAATGAAGAATTCAGACAAGAGGCGAGTTATTACTTGGTGAGTATAATCATTATGAGTGCCTGCATTATTACTATTAGGACCACCATTATTATTATACTGTATCATCATTACAGTATGACTCACCTCACAGTTCTCATTAGGAGAACATTCACTTTGTTGTAAGCTGATTCCCTCAAATTTATCGTCATTCCTGAAATGAATAATGTACAACATAGAGGGTAAGTATCGTGGAAAATACTGTGAAAGGAATCAATGAATAATGATGTACAGTCTCGTTCAAGATTCTTCGAACACTGCTGGAGACAGCTGGCAACTCAAGGCCGTTCGTTAATATAATACGAAACAACAAAGCCCAACCATTAATTAAGCAACGGGGAACTAAGTAACCAACCACCGATCACTTTTACATTCATTCATAATTTTTACTACGTACTACAGTAAACAAACGGCCTTAAGTTGCCAGCTGTCTCCAGCAGTGTTCGAAGAATCTTGAACGGGACTGTACATTCACCCACAAAACTCCGTTGCCTCTCCTGCTGTTCTTTGAACCCCAAGATTCAGACTCACAAACCTGAAGCATTAGACACTGATGGATTATTCTTTACATAAATTATTTGGATTTAAGAGTCTGAATCTCGGGGTTTGTGGTTCAGCGGCAGAAGCGACAGGACCTTCGTCGGTGACTACAAGTAGAACTTCATTCACACTTAAAAAAAGAATGGTGTAATCAAGCTATATTAGCCTTAATTTGTTTTCATTAATTTTTATTTTTTTAATTTATTTTATCCTCTTCACCACTCATCGGCTCGTTAGCTGCTTGGGCGATCAGTCACTTCTCTGTTAAACACTGTTGGCAATTACTGGGCATTCACCGGCTCCAGAATGTACCTGAACCTGCTCCAGTGTTGGTTAGGTCTGGTCCTGAAAGAGCTCACACTCGGTGCCGTCACAACACTCTCTGACAGATTGTTCCAAGAGTTCACAACTCTCACTCCAAAAAAGTTTGTCCTCGCAGTTTTCTGGACTTGTGGCTTCTTCAACCTTGAGCTGTGACCCAAGTACTGTACAGGTATCCATCATTTAGTGATGGGCATGCATTCCTGAAAAACCGATCACTAAACTAGGGGTTACCTGTACTGTGTAACCTGGATCAACTAACCCCCAGATTAGCCTCCAACTTATGTCACCTTAGGGTTAACCATTCTAACGCTTCCTGGGTTAGGTTAAACTATAATTAGAGTGGTTGATCTTTTAACTCAAATGTATTGTTTAAGTCTGGTTAAATTACAGTTAAATATAATTGCTAATTTTCAATATATTACTAATGAATGACAAGAAAAATTCTCTAGTTCTTGGGTCAGATGCATTTAACAGTTTTGGGTAAATCTGATTTAGATGGGATATATTTAATTAAGATAAAATTAAAGCTTGATTAATTTTGCTCTCTCTCTCTCTCTCTCTCTCTCTCTCTCTCTAGATACCTGACATGGGCAGTGTAATAGTATTGGTCATCCAGTATATTGCTGTGGTTCCCATACTCCTTCCACACTGCCATAGATGCTAATTCCCTGTGGCACCTGCAAAGAAACTGTGCGTAAGTATCATCTGGTCCTTTAGTTAACAAGAACCACATATTAATTTAATGCTATGGATAATATTAATCAGTACAATATCTGAAGCATGCATAAAACCTGAATAAATAAACTAAAGTGTCAATAGTAGGCAAGAATATAACCCATTTTTAATAACATTTATCTTTACTGTATTTATGTACTGTAACGAGACACTTGCATATACAATACATTAAATACAGTAGCAGCCTTAGTAAATACAGTACCAGCCCTAGTAAATACAGTACCAGCCTTAGTAAATACAGTACCAGCCTTAGTAAATACAGTACCAGCCATAGTAAATACAGTACCAGCCCTAGTAAATACAGCACCAGCCATAGTAAATACAGTAGCAGTTTCACCTATTGATACTGTATAACTTTAACGATAATCAGGTTAAAAGAGGGCGCTACAACCTCACATAACAGGACACACAACAGAAACAACAGGACACACAACAGAAACAACGGGACAAATAACAGAAACAACGGGACAAATAACAGAAACAACGGGACAAACAACAGAAACAACGGGACACACAACAGAAACAACGGGACAAATAACAGAAACAACGGGACACAACAGAAACAACGGGACAAACAACAGAAACAACGGATAAGACAGATGAGGAAAGTGACATTTAATGAGCTCAAACAAGAATAACATGTAGGTTAGGTCAGGTCAGGATGGGTTAGGTCAGGTCAGGATGGGTTAAGTTAGATTGAGTTAGGTTAGGTTAGGTTAGGTCAGGTTGGCTTAGCTTAGGTTAGTTTTAGTTAGGATAGGTCAAGTTAGCTTACCTTAGGTCAGGTCAGGTCAGGTTATATGTGCATTAGTACCAACAACCTGACTTAATCACCGGTAAATAAATAATAAACATCAGGGCAGACGAACAGCACAGTACAGTATTTACAAAGACTGAAAATGCCAACCAGAATTATATATCTAACCTAATATAACTTCGAACATAATCTAACCTAACTTAAACTAACTTGACCCAACCAGAATATAGTGAACCTAAACTAACTTAACCTAATCTACCCTAAACTAACTTAACCTTATCTAACTTCACCTCACCTAACTCTACCTAACCAGAATACACAACAAGAGTGATATATAATACAATACTTGAGTGATGCCGTGGTGATGCCGTGGACCGCCTCATCATCGGAGAACCTGACACAAGAAGTTCCATCCACTGTAGTTGTATAATTGTCTGGACACGTCACTGTAAAAAGATTAGACATTAGTCACCGTTTCATAGTTACTTTCTCAGCATTTATCCCACATTTAACCTTCAACACAGTGATATTTTGAACTATATTGATTTATTTTAATTAATGCAGTACTGTACTTCACTTTTATATTCAAATCTGCAAGATCAACATACAGTACAGTATTAAATAGTGATCATATATCTACCAGTATTGTATATGCTGTACCTTTAAACTAACATTATATTCATATTTAAGTCGTGTTTGTCGTCATCATCATTGTCAATATCATCATGACTGTCATTATCATCACCGGTAACGTTTAAATTCACACAAACATTGTTTATGAAATTTATATTGCACATTAAAAAAAAAAATATTTCACTTTCAGAATTAAACAAAGAAACGTTTGCAGTGACATCTGTTTACTGTACAGTAATTAAATCTAAGCGAGCAGTTATGTACTTTAAACTACAGTACAATACAAAGTACAGTCAACCACTGAAGTCCATTCGCTGCTCTCCCTGAACCTGTGCCCCGAGCCTCATGAACCTGAAGACAGCAGACTGATACATTATTCTGTCCATAAATGTTTCAGATTTATGAGTCTGAATCTCTCGGGGTTCAGGGGAGCAGCAAAAGGCCTTTGGTGGTTGATTGTATCGTACTTTTAAATATTCACAAATAAAAAAATATCCATGTCATTTATATGTCTGGCTTCAAAAAAAATATTTATATATATTTTTCGCACTCACATTTAAGTAAGACAATGAAATAAATTCCCTACCAGAGTCCATACAGTCAACCGTCCAGGGAAGTAAAATGGCCGTTATACAACTATATTCTTCATATGAAAATTCATTTGATGTGTAGCAGAGTTGAGGAGTCTGTTGCCTCTACCAAATATGAATACAATCTGGGATCACCTGAAGATTAACCCCAGGCAGGTGAGGATTGAACAACCTAGCGCTGCCTGGTTAGGTTAGGTTACCTCCAACACACACAATAGACAACTATCATACTCACGTTCACATGGCAGGAAGAACTCATTATCCCACACCAGTGATCCATCTGTTCCGTTAACACAGGAGGCATTTTCGTGTCTGTGCTTCTGGGCTACTGTAGTCCCATTGCCTGCCATGAACAACTCGCCCTCACACCAGTATTTGACAACCGTTCCTACAGACCGCGTCATTGGAATATGAACTTTGGTGTGAGAAAACCAACTTGGTTCCCAACCAAACTGAGGTGGGCAGTTTGTCTCTGTTGGAATGTCAGTAATTAGTGGTGGTAGTGGTTGGAATGGTGAAGAATGATGGTGGAAGGAGGTAGGCGGTGGGGATGGTGGTAAAAGGTGGTGGTGGAGAATGGTGATGAAAGGCGGTAGCGGTGGGGATGGTGGTAAAAGGTGGTGGTGGAGAATGGTGGTGAAAGGTGGTGGTGGAGAATGGTGGTAAAAGGTGGTGGTGGAGAATGGTGGTGAAACGTGGTGGTGAAGAATGGTGGTGAAAGGTGGTATAATATTTATCTATCAGACCAAGGCATCCAGGCCAGTAGTGTAACATAAACTTAGCAGTAACCAGGGGAGCACGGAGGTTGACACACCTTACAGTGACTAAGGCGAGATATAGGCCTGACCCAAAGGAGGTAAAGGTCACAAAGGGAACCAGAATTCTCACCGCCATGCGATTAGCTTAACCCGGCGTCATAACCTTGATAATTCAAGGAACTGCTATGCAGCCAGCACTTCTGTTACCTGACGCTACCTGACCTAGCTTGGAGAAGGACGTGCCCCTAAGTGCTCGTCTTAGTAACCATAGGAAATGGCCGCCGTGGATCGTTGTGTTGTTTGGGAAGAGGGGCGGTGTGTGAGGAAAGACGACCCCCTGGCCACTTTGTTAAGTCAGCTGGAGCAGTTGAGGAGAGAGATGGGCATGTTAAAGGGGGAGAACGAAGCCCCCAGGACTGAACTCCTAGGCAGGACACCTGTGAAGGAGGGTTAGGAGGAGCAGGCGAGGAGAGTGGTTGTCTCCAAGGGGACTAGGGTCAGACTCAGGAAAGCTGACCAGGGTGTGGAGTGCAGTAACCCCTACCAAGTGTTGGAGGAAGCTGGCGAGGAAGAGAAGAGGCAGGACGGTGTGGTGCCAGGAGAGAAAAGGGCAGTTGTTCAGACCCTGCCCAGTAGTAGGGTCGGCGTAGTTGGGGACGGCCAGATGAGGTTCTTAGATAGGACTTTTTGTGCGAGAGATAGGAAACGTAGGACTAGGGTGTGTTTTCCTGGGGCTGGGATACGGCATGTAGCGGAGAGGATAGATAGGGTTTTGTCAGGGGAGGGTACCAAGCCAGTAGTGTGTCTTAGTGTGGGAGGAAACGACATAGGGAAGGTTAGGAGTGAGGAACTTTTCAAGAGGTATAGGGAGGCGCTGGGGAAGGTTAGAGATAGAGGAGGGATCCCGATAGTATGTGGTGTCTTGTCCAGAAGAGGGGTTGGTCGTCAATGGCTGTCCAGGGCAATTGCTATAAATTGCCGACTGGAAAAACCATTGTGCAAGCAATGGTTGGGCATTCATTGATAGGCAACCATTCTATGGCAACGACTACCTGTACAGTCGTGACGGAGTACACTTGTCTCGCGCAGGGGTAAAGACGTTGTCTGCATCCCTGGAGCGTGAAATTGTCACTTCAAAGGGGGAGGGGGGGGGGGGCGGTTGACAGTAGAGAGGTCAGGGTAAGTGGGAGTCAAAAAAACAAGCAGGTCTTGGGGAGTAAAATTGGTTACTCAGGACAACGGGTAAAACAGGACCAGGGAAGGGTAGGTTTAAATGTATACTATACAAACAGTAGGAGCGTTAGAAATAAAATAGACTTGCCGATAGCGGTTATATGTACCGAGAATGTAGACGTCATAGCAATCACCGAAACTTAGAAGAATCCGGCGAGCAAGAACTTTTTATCAGAGTACCACATAGAAGGGTACAACCTTTTTCACAAGGACTGGGAAGGTAGGAAGGGGGGAGGGATCGCACTCTTCGTCAGGGATACATTAAAATGTTGTATTAATAATTCAATAAAGGGTGAAATACGAACCGAGTCTGTATGGGTAGAAATTGTGGAAGGAAGAGAAAAACTAATTATGGGAGTGATTTACAGGCCCCCAAGTCTTGGGAAAGAAGCAGCTCAGCCCATATGGCAGGAAATGAGTAGGGTAGCAAAATACAACAACCTGCGCATTATGGGGGATTTCAACTTTAGAAATATTGACTGGAATAACATTGTAGGTGACTATGAATCTGAAGACTTCCTAGACGCAGTACAGGACAATTTTTTAAAACAACTAATTACAGAACCTACTTGAGGTGACAATATATTAGACCTAGTACTAACAAATAAAGAAAATATTATCAGAGATATCACAGTAGGGGAAGAACTAGGGAACAGTGATCACAGGGATATCAGGTTCACCCTAAATTGGGAAACGAAAAACAATGACAATATGGTCAGAGTCCCAAACTTTCGATCGGTGGATTATGAGGGGTTAAGAAGGTCCCTAGGTGAGCTCGCCTGGGGTCAGTCAGCTCAGGTCAGTCCCCGGTAGGAACGGGTGATGTCACAGGCGACACAACAATTGATCATGACGATAATATATTCACTCGTATACTATATAAAGCACAAGAACAAAATATACCATACAGAAAAATTAGGTCAAATAAGAATGAGCCAAGGTGGATGACCAAAAAACTTAAACATGACATAGGAATAAAGAAAGGAAATAATAAGAAATTAAAGGGAGAGGAGGAGCAGCTCAGAAATAGGTATAATGAACTATCTAGGAATGTTAAGAAAAATGTAAGGAAGGCAAAGAGGGAATACGAAATCAGGATAGCAAGAGAATCCAAGGCGAATCCCAAGGGATTTTTCCAGGTATAGAGGACAAAGGTCAAGGGCAAAGTTGGGCCTTTAAAGTCAGGGAGGGGGGAAGTGATAAATGGCAGTGAAGAAATAAGCAAAGCACAGAAGAAATTCACAAGGAAATTCCAGAGGTGTAACTGATATTTAGGGGAAATGAAGAGAGAAATTAAAGAATATCACTATCAGAAAAGAGGATGTTCTTAAGATAAATAGATTAAAGAAGATAAAATCCCCAGGGCCGGATGAAATTTTCCCTCGAGTTTTAAAAGAGTGTAAGAAACAGATTAGCGGACCCTTCGTAAATTTATTTACAAAATCATTAGACACGGGAGTTGTGCCAGACTTGTGGAAACAGGCAAATGTAGTACCCATATTCAAAAAGGGAGACAGAGCATCAGCGTCAAATTACCGACCGATTAGTTTGGCGTCAGTAGTGGGGAAATTTCTTGAATCAATTATAGCAAATAGCATCAGATCGCATTTAGAGAAAAACAAATTAATCTACGACTCTCAACATGGGTCTACAAAGGGAAAATCTTGTCTAACAAATCTGCTGACGTTTTTTAGGAAAGTCTTCGAGGTAGTAGATAATGACGGAAATTACAATGTTATTTACTTAGACTTTAGCAAAGCATTTGACAGAGTACCGCATCAGAGGCTTCTGAGAAAAGTTAAGGCTCCTGGTATCGAGGAGAAAGTTTTAAATTGGATAAAATCGTGGCTCACCGATAGAACACAGAAGGTCAGTGTAGATGGTGTTAAATCTGAGTGGGTCTGTGTAACCAGTGGGGTTCCTCAGGGGTCAGTACTGGGCCCACTCTTGTTCATAATCTACATAAACGATCTAGATACTGAGATCAGCAGTGACATAAGCAAGTTTGCAGTCGACACCAAAATAGGGCGGTAGATTAATTCAGGGCAGGATGCAAATGCACTACAGGAGTATTTAATTAAACTGCAGGAGTGGTCAGAAAAATGGCAAATGAAATTCAACACCAGCAAGTGCAGCGTACTTAATATTGGAAGAACAAATACTGGCAATGTATACAGCCTTAACAACATCAACCTAGAGAAGTCGACTTGTGAAAGAGACTTAGGGGTACTTGTAAGCCCGGACCTACGGCCTAAAAAACAGTTCGTTAATGTTCGAAATAAGGCAAACAGAGTATTGGGTTTTATATCTAGAAGTGTAAGTAATAAGAGTGCAGAGGTCTTATTGCAACTATATCTTGCGCTAGTCAGGCTGCACCTCGATTATGTTGTTCAGTTCTGGTGCCCTTATTATAGAATGGATATCAATTCACTGGAGTCGGTGCAGCGAAGAATGACGAAAATGATTTCCGTACTCAGAAACCTTCCGTATCAAGATAGGTCAAAGAAACTAAACTTGCATTCCCTAGAAAGACGAAGAGTGCGGAGAGATATGATAGAAGTATTTAAGTGGGTGAAAGGAATCAATAAAGGGGATATAGATAAAGGTCTTATAATATCCGAGCAGGATAGGACTCGGAGCAACGGATTTAAGTTGGATAAGTTTAGGTTTAGGAGGGAGATAGGAAGAAACTGGTTCACAAATAGGGTGGCGGACGAGTGGAACAAGCTTAGCAACTTTGTAGTAAGTGGTGGAACGCTGGAAAGTTTTAAAAGGAGTCTAGATAGATTCATGGATGATAGAGAGTGGTAGTAACTCTCGACAAGAGCTGCCATGCGCAGGCCAATCGGCCTATTGGAGACTCCATATTTTCTTGTTTTTACCTAACAGCTGGTCTAGACACACCCAGATTAGTGTTAATTGGGTGAGGTCATCTACCGGCTGGAGATCTCCAATATTAAGGCCCTGCAGCTCCTTCCACATGATTGTTCTTGTAACCGTGAAGGGCCAGCAACACACGTCCCCACTCCCGGTCGTCGTACTATCGAAGTCCGTCACTAAGTGCAACGAGGTCTCAGCCCGGTCCATCGACGGTGTGCTACCCTCTCATCGTGTCAAAGTAAGTGCTGGCTGTGTAGACTGTGGTAGTGCGGTGATCCTGAGCCTCCCCAACGGTCGACTTAGTGGATATGCCCATTATACTTATTAGGTCATAGGAAAATATCATAGTCTATTATATATTGTGTATGAACCCCCATTAATCCCCCCTATTGAACTAGTAAAATAAACCTGTAACACGCATTTGTGTTTTATATACTACACCTGTACGGAGCCTGTGTTACTATACAGCATTATCTTCACGCCCAAGAGTCCCGCTACCTACTTCCTTCACTCTCCGACTTTACAGTACTACTACCGACCTTACCTCTTCATAGGAGATTTAACCTCATTATAATGGTGGTGGAGAATGGTGGTGAAAGGTGGTGGTGGACAATGGTGGTAGTGGAGAATGGTGGTGAAAGGTGGCGGTAGTGATGGTGAAAGATAGTGGTGGTGGTGAAAGGTAGCGGTGGTGGTGAAAGGTAGCGGTGGTGGTGACACTACCACTGACCACCACACACAATGGAAAACTTTTAAATAAGTCTACTACTGTACCGTACTGTACTGTACTGCACATATGTCTACAGTCATCTGCCAAATTCACTGATTCTGGTCTTAACTTTGTCTTATTAACTATCTCCGTACTTTTTGTAAATTTTTATCATAAATCCAAAATATATTGGCAATGATTTACAGTTGCAAATTATTGTTAAAGCTTGTACAACCCGCCTCCACACACAAACACAAACTAAAACAATAGCAGGTAGAGTATAAGAAATACGAATAAAGACATTACAGTACCTCTATCATAGTCCATGGGCCGAACAGAGATGTTAAACTTTGCAATGTTAGAAAGAGAAGCCCAATTTCTTCCTGACACATTTACTTTAGTCTGTGGGAGAGAGATTTTAGTTGAATAGATAAAAATATACTAAATAAATTGTAAATATTAATACTGAGTGACCAAACACTCATTATACAGATACATAATAAAGTATTTCAAACATGACAGCTGACGACCTGACTCTGTTATGGCACAGAGTATATAATAAAAATAGAAGCACAGTACAGTAATGGCGTGTATTAATATGGTACATGTACCGCTTCAGTGTCATACTCTAAGTTTAAGTAATAATTTTGTATGCACAGTCAATAAAAAAAGTATTGACCACCCTGACGTGTTTAACAATATGAAACATCGTGTGAAAACTGTAAACGCATACCAGCGGTTACCGGCGTCAGTTGGTTGTTCTCTCAGTTTCCATTCCACCGACGTTGGGTGGATACTTATCTTATTGACTGTACAACAATATTTATCCTGGGTTATGCAAGAGTTATGTTCCTATGGGCGTTCTTATGTAAGCAAATGTACTCAAGTCAAAACACATACCCTATGTGTAGGCTATACAGTATTGTATTTACAGAACAATGTTTAAAATCCCCACTGTATCCCAGCCTGTCCTTGTATACACTAAGATCACTTAATTTAAGATAAAAGAAATTGAATGACAAAATACAGTAAATAAAAGCAACAAGTGTCATCAGTAAAGGTAGTACTGCCTGGGACGATACTGGAAGCAAAATGTGTTGTCTAATGTGCCTTATACCCACATGAAGAATCTTATTATTAATATTGCTGGATGCACCATGATTTCACATAGCTATTTACAGTTAAATGGAACAGAATATATTAAAGTTCCTTGGCTGATAAAGCAACTGTACTTACACTGTCTACTCTACTCTGGATTTCTTAAAAAAGGAAAGTGAACAGTAAGTAAGTAGTCATGGAGGCGAAATGGTCGCCGTTCTAACCTCAAGATCTGGGAGAGGCGAGTGGCCCTCAGTTTTAGTCATTTTGTAGTAGTACAGACACCCATAACTCTGTGAACTTTAAGGCCTTGGGAAATTGGCCTTTTTGGGTCATGATACTGTACTCTATACATCTTTACAAAATAAGAACTAAACACAGAGGGCAGGATATAAAAGGGTTAACTTAAAGAAAAACATAAACAGTGGTGATGAGCGAACACAGTCAGCTTGGAGGATGGTTGGTGTCGGGGAAGCAGGTCATCCTAACAATGAAAGTGATTCATTTGAATGATGAAAGACTCTTTTACCATGACCAGCAAGGAGAATAATGGCTGCATCTGTTATAGAATATTATGTAAAAGCAACGAACAGTAATGTACACTAAACAAACAATACACCACAGGACCCTCACAAATGCCACATTTGTTTTCACACATTCACTCTCAGGCTCCTTAACTTTATTCCATCCTTCCATATCTTAAATATCCCCACTGCCTCTTCAGCACTATCTGCCATCAGCATACAACAATTCCCAGGACAGACCAGACTTAAAGTCCCGTGATAAACGGAGGGAGGCTCAACACACACCTGACGGACCCCTACTTTTACCTAAAATTACTCACCATTTATACTCACACAGGTTTTGGAGCCTTCATATAAAGCCATAACCACTCAATCAATGCACGTACTTGATTCCTAGCTCTCCCATTACCCACTTTACTACACTTTACCCCGTCAAAGTATAAGTCTAGAAATACTAAGTAAGGTTTTCCTAGATATTTCTCATGTAGCTGCCTGACCATATATATTGTCTGTACAGTCCTCCCACCTAGTATAAATCCAAACTGCATCTTGATTACGTTTACTCTCTTGTTTTTCATAACCTGATCTATCGTAGCAGTTTTAAGTCCCTGTAGTTCCTATGTTCATCACCTTTGATCTTTAAGTATTAAAGATAACACTCTTCTCCCAGTTGTCTGCAACAGTACATTCCACCATGATTGTATTAGTCAATTTGGTCACTACTAACATGTATATAAAATTATCACTTGAAGCTTTATGCATTTCTGTAACTATAAGATTATCACTTGAAGCTTTATGCATTACTGTAACTATCCCAGAGTTTCCATTTTTCATTTTGTCAATCGATATCTTCACCCGTTCTCTTTCAACCTTTGGGCAAGGCGCCTGTACTGGTTCTTCTACCACAAAGCTGCCCATCCCATTTGTAGTCTTTACTCAGTCATAAATCAAAGTATTTTCTCCAAGCATCTTTTATTTCATTATCAACAGCCACATCACCATGATCATTTCTCACACACTATTCATCAACAACTTCATGGTTATTTTGAATACTTCTCACCTTGCATCTGCACCATTCAACATTAGGTTAGGTAATGCTATTTGGTAAGATAAGGTTAAGTTATATAATTCAAAACTATGTTAGGATAGTTAAGGTTAGGCTAGGTTACTTACATTATCCCACCACCAGTTATGATTGCTGGCAAGAAAGTCCTTTCCAACACAGTCTCTGAGGTCATCACCTGAAACACGAAGATTCAGACAGCTTATGAAAATCTCATATTATATAGAAACAAATGCCGTTACTGAGGTGCGTCAACACTCCTTCAACTCTCAAATATTTTTAAAAAATTCATTACAAATTAAGAATTCATTCCACTTTAATAAATGAATCACCTGAAGATAAGTCCCCAGTTTATCTGACTTTAAGAGTAATCAACCTAACCTAAGCCTCCAAGCTAGAAATAGAAAAAAGTTAAAGGTTATTAACTTTTAAATAAGCAAAACTCTCGAAACAATAAAGATGTTCACTGTAATCGTTCACGACCTCTAAATTATAGTGGTGTAAAGCAGTGGTTCTCAACCTTGTTTGCCCCATAAACCCCTTGCACCATATGTCAGAATGTCATTCCTCCTCCTTTCCAAGATTGTCTGCCTCAAAAAGTGCATTCCAAATAGTATGCATATAATACTGAAAATCCTTTATTTTTTCCATATTAGTATCAGTTTCCCCCCCCCCCCCTGAAAACCTGAGGGGGGGAAATTCCCCCCCCCCCCCGGTTGAGAACCCCTGGTGTAAAGGAAAGGCAAATTCACCCCCAGAAGAAATTTAGCTTGTAAAAAAAATTGCATTTAATAAACAAAATTTCGAGTAAAGGTTTTCCAAAATAAGCCTCATGTATTAGCCCCTGTCTAAATATGGGTTAATACATCAGTTTTATATAACTCCTTCACCTACTGTAATGTTCCATGAGCTGTGAGATGTCATGAAGTGACCATGTGATCACTAGTTTCCACTGGCGGGTGCCCTTCCTGAAGAAGCTGACCAAGCTTTCTTCAGAGCCAGTTTACCCCCAGTTATCACTCACCTCTTACAAAGCATAGACACACTCACGAGCTACCCAGATAAGCTCACTGTCTATTCCCTAACACTCACAGCTTACGGTGTTCATTACGGTGACATCTTTGTTGCCTGGGCAGACACTATTTTTTCATAAATAAATGGAGAAAAGACCATTTGGGTTTTGCAAACTTAACCCGTAAACATTTTATTGATTGAAGCTGAGTCACGTGTCATCAGTCAAGCTCAGGTGACCGGAAAAGGCTACACTCACACCATCTATGGCCTTAAGGCAAACATTCGCTGGGAGACTGAGGTCCTTATAAAAAGGTTGTTCAGATACCTAGATGGTCAATCACTCATAATGCTCTTTGAGTGAGGTGCTTCCCGTTTGGAGTACAGTAGTCACCCCATCTGGTCCCCGATATATGCTAGAGACTGTCAAGTTGATTGTAAATGTTCAAAGGAGGGCCACCAGACTGGTGCCTGCACTACGGCACCTCAAGTACCCTGAGACATGGAACACCTGTAACTGCCTAGCTTATACAATAGGCGGGCAAGGGGTGACTTAATTGAAATGTATAAACATCTCGGAGGACACTACTCAGTCAAGTGTTCATACCTGGAGCTGACAGATCCTTACCCCACTAGAGGTCACAGCTCAAAGCTGAGGAAGCCATAAGTTCAGAAAATTGTCAAAGCAAACTTTTTTGGAATAAGATTTGTAAACTCTTTCAACAACCTGCCAGAGTGTTGAGATGGCACCGAATGTGAGCTCATTCAAGACCAGTCTTGACCAAGACCTGGGCAGGTAAGATACATCCTGGAGCTAGTGCATGCCCCTTACTTGCCAATAGTTCATAACAGAGATGTGACCAAAAACCCAAGAGGCTAACAAGCCAATTGGTGGCAAAGAGGATAACGTACTTGTAGAGTACAGCAACTGTATATGGAAATGAGTTCACAAGTAATGATCATATAGTATTATCAAAACCTTGGGGCTACCAGCAAGTGAATCACTGTTACTTATGTAAAATATGAAATAATGTTCGGTATAAATTGATTAAGTATTGGAAAATGAATCTCCCAAAGTTAAGGTACACACTGTACTTGAAAACAACAAAAGTGCAACAGCATTTTCTGACACACTTTATGCTTCTCAATCTTTCTTTTTTCTGTATAATATAGGCAGTGGCGGCTCGTCCCCCCTCCCCCACCTCCATCACTCACTACCAGGCGTATGATTCATCAACACATGCAGCTGAATTATACACTAACAACCAATATTTCATAACTAATTAGTTTTAATGTTTCCATTACATACGAACTACATTTTCATTAAAAAACAAAACAAAAATTCAAGTGAAATTCATAGCAACTCCACATTTCATTTCCATCTGGCACAGGCATGGTATGGTTAACTGGTTAACTTGGAGCTGCAGTATGTGCAGCCCCAGTGACTGATGTGTTACGTGTGAAGTTGGGTCGTGCACTTTTGGTACTGTGAGCTTCACCGCATAGCCTTATCCAATGTGTATCCGTGTATTCAACTTTATTGTACTTGTGATCATGGAAAAGTGTGAAATATACCTGCAAAACATTAATTTCTCTCCAGTGATATTAAACGAAAAGATAGAAAGAAATCACCAAATTTATCTATTCCAGAGTATGCCAAATTTATGTCATTAGTGCTGTTGTTATGTGAAACTTTCAGTACCACTAATACATTTTTGCCACGAGCCGCCACTGAATGTTGGCCAAAAGTATACAAAATACCCAGATTGATACAGTAATGATGCACCAAACACAACTACCACTCACCAGCTGTGCCGTGGTAGGTGCCCAACGAGATGATGTGATAAGGCTCTGTCCTATTTATTACCAGATTATCGTATGTCGCCTCCCTCGGATCAAGTTTATTGAACCCAAAGGTAAACTATGGGAAAAATATAAAGGTAAGGCATTGGTACTATAGAGTTAAGTGAAGCGAGACCATTTATATAAATTACACAACCACATTGATCAAACACTTTACACTGTGGAGTCCGGAACAAACATTTAACACTGTGGAGTCTGGAACAAACATTTAACACTGTGGAGTCTGGAACAAACACTTAACACTGTGGAGTCTGGAACAAACACTTAACACTGTGGGGTCTGGAACAAACACTTAACACTGTGGAGTCTGGAACAAACACTTAACACTGTGGAGTCTGGAACAAACACTTAAAACTGTTAAAGTAGACATAGGAAGTTAATTAATAAATTTTGGAATTTTGTTTTAGTACAAAGGCCAGTAGGGCCAGTAAACATATTTTTTTTATGCTCAGTAACGCAGAACTCTTCGTACCGACAGATGCAGGCCACGTGAGCCTGTGTGCGTGGGCAAGCTGTGGAGACCATGGAGAGAGAGGGGTGATGTTAGGGGAAATGCCAGGCCCAGAAACCACTGTTATGTGTGAGAAGCCCACTTGGTGTTGTGGGTAATGCCTGTGGCCATTGTGCAACCTCCTTAGGGATCTCTGGGTATCTCAAGCTCCCAGTATCCTATGCATTGAAGATGTGTGGCGCTACTTTGAGGGGCTGTCGCTACTTTTAGTGACCATATACATTACTGGGTACTCAGTTCTAACTACAGGAGCGAACACAAACACCTGTAGAGTTTTGTAGGTTCTATTTGCTGGATCTGCACAGAAGTACTATCGTGCACCAAAGTCGCCCACTGCAGTGTGTGTGTGTGTGTGGGGGGGGGGGGGGGGGATAGAGGAGGTGGGGGTTAGTCTAGTAACAGGCTGTGTGTAGATGGAGCATAACATCGCGAATTCCGCAATCACTGATAACAATAAGAATGTCATGAAGATAGTTAATATTATTAAGCATGGTGAGAGATGTAACGGGTAAATAAAAGCACTACAACGACCATATCTCTGCCGTTTATGGCTACGACGGTGCGACTGATGGGCACACCAGTAATTAATTCTCCGTGACTACCAGTAATGGTAGTCACGGAGAATACACAAGTTGTTACCAAGGTTGGCGAACACTGAAACATGCCGAGGTCTCATTCCTACCATCGTCATCACCAACAGGTGAGTCACATTAATTTGTCAGCATAGCCCATGTCGTCCTTATACTATTGCAGGGTGTCCCATGAGTGACAGTAGATATTTGTAGAGGTGAAAGAATATGTGATATTGAGTTGAAAATCTTCTATACACATAAGCATTTTTCGGTTGGCAAGTCCTGTAAAAATGAACCAACAAGTCATAAGCTAAAAATGATCAAATCATCAGTTTATCCTTGGTCACCATCAAAACAATCCTCTCATCACAAAACTATTCTGAATCGTCTAAGAATTGGGCATACGCGATTGACGCATGGCCAACTCATGTCTTCCCCTAATGGAGCCCAACCTATATGCTCCAACTGCCGAACACAAATAACAGTCCAACATATTCTCATTGAATGCCCTATTTATAATCGGTATCGAACAATGTGCTTCACTAACCCTACAATGTAAGACATTTTAGCAGAGACCCCAAAATTTTCCCTAAGTTCAGTTTTGACCTTTTTGAAAAACTGTAATCTCCTCCAAACAATATAACACTAAATTATAGAAACACAAATATATGTTAACTAATCCCTCTGGCCAGCCCGAGGAGAGACTCAAATGGGTGTCAGTGGTCTGGTTAAACTAAATCTTGATGATGATTATCGGCGAATGTTCACTCTACAGTCGCAGGGGTGGTGGTGGAGGTTTGGGGGCGGGGGGGGGATCTACTTGCAGTTCACTATGAATACATGAAATAGGAAGGGTTTCTTGGGCAGTTGATCCTAAAAGATTTACCAAAACGTTATGTCAGAGTAATAATACTTAACCTAGGTGTTACTAATACCATTAATTTACTCTAGTATATAAAAGCCTGCATCAGTTACCACAACATAATATTACTCTGCCATTTCAGATATGCCTGCAGGACGAGCAAATTCGTCGGCAGTGATTGCTGAGCGAGGCCAAATCATCGGGATGTGGAGAGCCGGGGCAACTGTGCCGAACATTGCTCTCGAAGTGGGGAGGAGCACCAAGACGATTAGGAGGTGGATCCGCCGGTGGGAGGAAGAGGGCTCAGTGGAGACGAAACCTCAAAGCGGGAGGCCACGAGTAACGTCGGCAAGGATGGACGCCATTAACGTGGCAGCTGCAACGGCATACCCAATGAGAACATCAGTGGAGCATACAAGAAATCTGGGCCTCAACTGCCATCACATGACGACGAGACGCCGGCTTCATGAAGCCGGGATCGACTGCCATATTCCAGCTCACAAAGGGTGGCTAACACCTACTCACAAGGAGTGTCGACTCGGCTTTGCATTGGAACACCTTCCACATAGCGAAGAATACTGGAGAACCATTATATTTACCAATGAAATGGTTTTCAGGTCAGTGGGAGCCGAAGCAAGGCAGTGCTGGCGGCCCCTCAACACACGCTAACATGAGAAACACATTCAACATCGCGCAGTGAGTGGTAGGGTGTCAGTGTCATTCTGGGGGTGGATGTGGGCACATGGGCCAGGTGAACTGGTCAAGATCAATGGCCGTTTCACTGGTGAGCAGTATGTAGACATCCTGGAGCAAGAGCTAATTCCTACAGTCCGGGCTATGGCAGTTCCAGCCCCCCACACTATCAGGCTGGTTCATGACAACAGTCCCATTCATACCAGCAACATAGTGAAGGACTACCTCCAGGATCACCCTGAAATTGAGGTCATCGACTGGCCAACACGAGGATATGATATTAATCCGATTGAACATATTTGGGCCATGATGAAACGTGATTGGGATATTGGGGAGCAGCGAACCCGTGCAGCAATGGAGGCCAAAGCTTACGACGTGTGGGAGAGTATACGTCGACGACCAGGGGTGTGCCTGAAGCTGGTCGACTCCATCCCTAATCACCTTGAAGTCCTGAATGCAATGGGTGGCTGGACCAAATACTAAGATGTGTTGTATTGGTGTATGATTTTGATTTTAGTATTGTTTGTAAATACAATTAATATATATTAACTCACCTACAGTGTTATCTTAAGTCCATGTCCTTAATGATGTCTTAAACTATATCCCATGAAAATTCATAACAAAGTAACTTGACAGCCACAAATTATGTATTGTGTGGTATACAATGATCTGTATGACACGTCGTGGAATGTGTTGTCTTATAACACAATATAATTATATAGTTACAATTGCTACCATCATTGAAATGCTCATGATGTTCAGCACACAATACTAACGGTAACTGAGCACACTCCAAAATATATGAAGCTTGCATATTGTGGTGGGGTGTTTAAACACTGGAACTTGGAAGAATTGGGACAGTCACCTAGATTAAGTCTGTATATTATTTTACAATACTGATAACTTTTTCACTCCACTCTTTTTAACATAAGTATATAATTATATAATATTGCATATTATCACAAATATTCATTAAGCAAAGGATGGGTGGAGTATAAATAAATATTACCATAAACTCTTTGTCGGAATAACAACAAAATTGTGACGTGGTCGCTGAGTAAAACTAACTGACCAAGGCCCTTCACCCTGATCCTTGCATATTTCACTTTTATCCATAATATATTCCATTCTTTAACGTATCATTGTGACCTGAGTGGCAATAAGCACCCAGGGTACTGCACCTGTTCCATGAATTCGTAACCATAAAGAAATAACTGTAAGACAAAACGTAGTTAAAAAGGCAGCTTGAAATTATGGTGGTATAAATACTAAATAAACCTGCCTCTCATCCAGCTCCCCCCCACCACACACACTACAGTGGGCGACATCTGTTGGCCGACCATAGCATTCCCCCCAGCTGTTTCGAAACTTCAGACTCAAGGCTATTCGAATCCTCACTGTGAATGGGTAGAGGACACGACTTTTGTGCACGATAGTACAACACAAGAGCCGGTACTCCCTACTCTCTCTATGGGTCAACTGACCTCTCAGGCCACATGTGGCAAGTGATACATTAGCAGCTTCCAGATGTCGTCAGGCACATTATCTAAGCGTGTGGTACCTGGTACAGGCATTGCTGCTGGCTAGGCTCAATAAGTAGTATATATAAATGGAATACATACATAATATACATACAACATACATAATATACTTGCAGACCTAATAACAAAGGCCACAGGTATAGTTCTGGTATGATTGTCTGGAAGTACTTCATCTACCTTGTAAGAGTAGAAGGTGAGAAGGGTGCCCGCTGGGTGTTAACTTGGTGCTGAGAGTCAGTCACATGACCTGTATGTATTATTTAATATTCCTTTATTCAGATGACAATGATTATTTGGTTATACTGGGAGAAAGTGACATAAATTGAGAAAGTCAGTTATTTTTGTATGTTAGAGAAGTAACCTGAAGTGCTTGGGGAAGGTCAACTATTTTTGTATTGTGACTGAGTATAGTATCACTAATACATCTAAGTCCAACTTTATTAATAGTAAATTAGTTAAGAATGATGACTGATGTTTCAGCCTTCCTTCCAGTTTCAGGTCTGATTAACGAAAAACCTCGAACTCACAGTGCTGTACTTCACTGCCTGCTACCAAAGGAAAAGGAAAAAAAAAAAAATTCTTGTTCTACGCCACATATACTGTACTGAGGTCTAGAGGCAGCGACCATAGTTGAAGGAGTAGATTAAGTAAAGATCAGAAAGTAAGTAAAATAATAAGTGACCGGAGGATTCAGCAATTTACCAGGAAGACTCGAGGATAAAGATTACCGTAGTTTACTTACCCTGATCTCTAATGGCCGATAGTTGGGGCCATCCCATGTCAGATCAGCCAGATGACGGATTCCTAAATATGAGAAGACCCAGAGTTACTCAAAGTTGGTTCAGAGAGTTTGTTCACCAGGTACAGCAACGGTTATTACCATGAGGTGACTGTATCATCGGCATGTTGGTGCCTAAATGAGTTAAGAAAGTTTACTAAGAGACTAGTTGTACAACACAAACACTAATGCAACTAAGTTAATT
Source organism: Homarus gammarus (assembly GCA_958450375.1). Lineage (NCBI taxonomy): Eukaryota > Metazoa > Arthropoda > Malacostraca > Decapoda > Nephropidae > Homarus > Homarus gammarus. The sequence continues at coordinate 928,044 of CAUDMG010000902.1, read as the reverse complement.
AAGGTTAAGTTAGGTTGAGTTAAGTTAACAGGTTAATTTAGGTTGAACTTAATTGAGCTTAAGTAAACTTGAAGTTAATTGAGGTTAAGTTTGGTTGAGGTAAGTTAACCGAGATTATGTTACGTAAATTGCGGGAGACTTACCAATGAAATATGGATATATGGAGGTGCGCTGGTTACCATAATTTAATTCGCCATGTCCTTCTATGCCATTTCTAACAGTCACTGAATTAGAGCTAGTTACCTCTGATACAGCTGTGTACCCATTAAATAAACACGTCACCTGGAGAGAAAATTTAATCAATGTAGCCAGGTGGTGAAGAGGCGAGAGTTGTAAACATGGAAATAATAATCAGTCCCAACACACACAATAGTCCTGCCGACACAAACATCAAGGGACTTAGTTAATACAAACAGTGTATCCCAGCCCCCAGGTCCAGTGTAGCCCAGCCCCCATACTCAAATGCTATCCTAAAGGGGGTATGATCCACTACACAAAGGCTTATTCTTCCCACGGTGTTTAGAAATGTTTGTCAACCATCACACAATTTTTCCCTCGATTTTTGTCTTATTTCTCTCTATTTCTCTTCTTTCTCTATTTTTCTTTCTCTCTATTTTCTCTTTCTCATGATTTCTCTTCTTTCTCTCTATTTTCTCTTCTTTCTCTCTATTTTCTCTTCTTTCTCTCTTCTTTCTCTCTTCTTTCTCGCTATTCTTGAACCAAGTGTGTTGTGAAAGACCTCGCTGACCAACTTCTCCTTCCGCCTAATCACATATTGAGGACCTCGTCACGCTCACTGTTTTTTTTTCTGACTTTTGAGGTAAACATTGTGATAAACCTTTAAAGCATACACTTGAACACTATATTATTGAATGTGACGCTCTCAAAGACTTCAGGCCACCTGGCTTATTATATCATGAACTTTGTAATTACTACAGTGAATCGGGGGTACTTAGGGACATTCTTGCTGTTTATCCCAAATTTGCTAGCCCACACTGATTAGTCTTCAATTAGAATATGAAGTCCAATGTATATGAACCACTGTCTTGCATGGCAGCGAACAGTGACATTACCCACATGGATTTGTGTATGAACCTCTGTCCTGTGTGGCAGTGAGAAGTGATGCCACCCTCAGTGTCAAGACCTGACTGAATTACTCACAATAGGCAAACTGTACTAAAAGCTTTGTCAATAAATTTGTTAAACTAAAACATGAGAAATAAATCAAGTTTATAAAAAGATTTAATCATTTTGCCTGAAACTTAACTACCTTAATAATAACCTAACCATCTAATTTAAACCTAACCTAACCTACTTAATGTTAACCTAACAAACTAACCTGATTTAAATTAAACCTACTGTAAACTGAACTAGCGTAACAAGCTATATAATTTAATTTAACCTAAACCCAATTTAACCTAAACTAACCAAAACAAACTAACCTAACTTAACCAAAAGCCTATCCTAAACAAATCTAATTTAAAACTAACTAATTTAAACCCAAACCAAACTTAACACCTTCTTAGCGTCAGGGTGATTAACAATGAGCCACACACACACACACACACACACACTATCCATACATACATACATACATACACAATCCATACACACAATAAAATGCTGTTGTCAACATTTAAAACAACTTCAACAAACAAACGACTGTCGACTTCAATTCAAGAACTGAAGTTATGACGTGTAGAGTACCTGTACGGACTGGGACCTGTTAGTATCAAGTACAGTACCTGTCTTAATAATACCTGGACTAGTAGGTCAGGTCCCAAGTTAAGTTAGGTTAATGTTAAGTTAGATTAGACTCAGGTTAAGCTTAGGTTAGGTTAATTTAGGTTAGGTTAGGTTAGATTAAGTTAGGATAAATTAGGTTAGTTTAAGTTGGTTAAGTTTGCTTATGCTATATTGAGTTGAGATTAGGTTAATTTAAGCTATGTTAGGTTACGTTAAATTCGGTTAAAGCTGGCTAAGTTAGATTAGTTTAAGGTAGGTTAGGTTAAGTTAAATAAAGTTAAGGAGTCTAATCGTGTACACAGGAAGAAAGAAAAGCTAGTGGTTAAGAGCCCAATATACCTGCACTGCACCGTGTGTTTCACAACACCTGATGGACCGTAAATTACAGGCGAGAGAAAACCTGTTGGCGCGTCACCTCACGTGTCTCAGTCCTCTTACTGTGTGACATACCGCGGCCTCACTTATTTATTTATATATATTTATTTATATTTTTATGATTTCTTAGAGAAAAAAAAAATGTGAAAATCCACAGCGATGTTTATTGTTGTAAGAACCTAGAAATGAAACTGATGGTGTGTGCCAGTGTGTGAGTGTATCCTTACCTATGATAAAAAAATATTGTACTCTTTGAAAAAGGTCTATGGGACAGTCAAAGACAGTAACGTGCATATTTATTGTGTACATATAGTGCACTCCAGATTATATGATGTCCTACCAATCAGGGTTACCAGATACTGTGACCAAAAGGAGCGGAAACAGACCTTAAAAGAGAGAGATATGTTGATAGATATAGACATAAGAAAATAAGGAGTCTGCAATAGGCCGGTTGGCCTGTGCATGGCAGCTCCTGTCGAGAGTTACTACCACTCTCTATCATCCATGAAGCTATCTAGCCTCCTTTTGAAACTTTCCAGAGTTCCAGCACTTACTACAAAGTTGCTAAGCTTGTTCCACTCGTCCACCACCCTATTTGTGAACCAGTTCCTTCCTATCTCCCTCCTAAACCTAAACTTATCCAACTTAAATCCGTTGCTACGAGACCTATCCTGCTCGGATATTTTAAGAACTTTATCTATATCCCCTCTATTGATTCCTTTCACCCACTTAAATACTTCTATCATATCTCCCCGCACTCTTCGTCTTTCTAGGGAATGAAAGTTAAGTTTCTTTGACCTATCTTGATATGGAAGGTTTCTAAGTCCCGGAATCATTTTTGTCATTCTTCGCTGCACCGACTCCAGTGAATTGATATCCATTCTATAATAAGGGCACCAGAACTGAACAACATAATCGAGGTGCGGCCTGACTAGCGCAAGATATAGTTGCAATAAGACCTCTGCACTCTTGTTACTTACACTTCTAGATATAAAACCCAATACTCTGTTTGCCTCATTTCGAACATCAACGCACTGTTTTCTAGGCCGTAGGTCCGGGCTTACAAGTACCCCTAGGTCTCTTTCACAAGTAGACTTCTCCCCCTTTAACAAGTCAATCTCTCTCCTCAACTACTCCAGCGGACTTAACAGAGTGGCCGTCTTTCCTCACACACTGGCCCTCTTCCCAAACAACACAACCATCCACGGCGGCCATTTCCTCTGGTCACTAACACGAGCACTGAGGAGCATGTCCTTCTCCAAGCTAGGTCAGGTAGTGTATGATATACTACTTATTAAGGTTTAACCGACAATTTATTGCTTTAACTCCCAACGTATTTGTTGCTCTTCTTCTTGGTATCTTCTTGTTCCTTTTTGTTCTAACTAAAAGAGCTTTCTTCTTGTCTCTTGTTTCAGTTAAATTAACATTATTTTTCTTTTTATTAATCTTACTTAAATTTACACAATTGTAAATACACACATCACGTTTAGGCAGATTGAAATTTCTACTTTATAGATGTACACTGTTCAGTAGGTCTCCTCTTCTGTATCTACTTCCTCTTCCCCATAGATTGATGAGTCATAGTTCAGTATGGACATAGATCAAATGTCCAACAGCAAGTTCCATTTAGTTCAAGTCTTGTTTGTATTCTTAATATTGATGTTAAGAACTCTAGCCCCATTCTGTTCCTCAATTTAGTTTTAACTGATGTAACTCTCGAAAATATCCGTTCAACTAGGGCGCTACATATTGGCAAGCTGTAAACTTTTACTGCAAATTCTGCAAGCTCGTTTAACACAAGCTCACCCGCAGCATTTTACTGTGATTTCTTTCGTCCAAAATAGTGACCCAGTAGTTGGTAGATTTCCTTAAAAAATTTGATTCCAATCAATAGTTAAGGCTTGACGCCATTGACTCTCAATTACAGTTATCTTAGACTGATCAGCAAGTTCAAGTGGAAGCTCTGAGGACGGAGAACGTGTGTGATTTAGACAAATATTTGGTGATAGGTTCTTCACTTTCTTTAATGTTTTAACAGAGTACAAAATAGAAGTAGCCCAATCATCTGAAAATAAGCCCAAATAAAATTTGAAATAACCCAGAAAGTAACAAGTAGCGAATCTCTAATTTTAGTAGCGGACACCCCCAAAAAGTAGCCCAATCCGCTATTTTTCGCCCAATCTGGCAACCTTGCCACCAATCACATTTCAGGACGCTATTACTCTGCCAAATTCTAAAATAGATTTGCTAGGCCTCTCCATTTCCTCCAATATGTCATGGAAGCCACACATCAACAAAGCTAAAGCTGCCTCCCGAAAGCTGGGAATGCTGTACAGATGCCGCAGCTACTTCACTCCTGAGCAGTTGCTTCAAGTATATAAGGGATTCATTCTTCCTAACTTGGAGTACTGCTCTCATATCTGGGGTGGCTCTTCTTCTGTCCAACTGTTAGATAGGGTGGAATCAAAGGCATTTCGTCTTAGTAACTCTCCTCCTTTAGTTGACAATCTCTCTTCCCTTTCTCTTCGCCACAATGTTGCTTCACTCACTCTCTTTTACAGGCAATGTTTGGTGAATTTGGCATCCTGTGTACCGCCGGCAAGGCCGTGGGCTCGTAACACATGTCTGGCCCGCGGTGCCCACCGTTTCTCTGTGGATATCGGTCACACTATAATAACCCGTTATAGTACCTCCTTCTTTCCTCACACAGCCAAACTGCGGAATGCTCTGCCTTCTTTTGTGTTTCCATACTTATACAATCTGTCTCACTTTAAGAAGTTGGTTTTCTGGTATCGTCGTGGTGTAGATTAATATAATATTTTTGTTTTCTATTTTTAATATATTTTTACTCCTATTTCTCCCAGGCTCCGTTGTGGGTCGATCACCTATGTCCGGGTGGGCTATTCCCCGTAAAAAACCATCCACATGTCACGTACAACTATCTGTGCAGGTGGGGGTCGATATGCTCCGACGTGTGACTAGTGACAGCCCTTATATACCAAAATTTATCGTCCATGGTCTCATATTGATTCCCACAAAGTATGCACAGATAGTTGTTTTAGCTACTGTACATAGATGAGTGTACACGAGTCACGTACATAGACGACAGTGTACACAGGTCACGTACATAAACGACAGTGTACACAGGTCACGTACATAGACGACAGTGTACACAGGTCACGTACATAAACGACAGTGTACACAGGTCACGTACATAAACGACAGTGTACACAGGTCACGTACACAGACAACAGTGTACACAGGTCACGTACATACACAGGTGTACACGGGTTACGCACATACACAAGTGTACACAGGTCACGTACATACACAGGTGTACACGGGTTACGCACATACACAAGTGTACACAGGTCACAGGAATGATAATTGACGCGTGAGTGAATGTCTGAATATTGTATTGAGAAAATATCTCTCTCTCTCTCTCTGTCTGTCTCTCTCTCTCTCTCATAATCTTAATAAACACTAGTAACGATAACAACAAAATAATTATAGTAACCATAATAATAATGAAAACAAAAATTTCAATCGTGACAACTTTAATAATAATAATAACGGGGGCGGATGCAGGAACACCAAAAGGAGTACCAAGAAGTTGTGGGTGGGGGAACATGGCGAGAAGAATAACCACACCCAGCTATTTTTTTGAGTGTGTGTGTGTGGGGGGGGGGGGGGGGGGTGCCGTAAGCCCCCCTTCCCCCAGGAAAAACATTATATCTGACCAATATTACGGCCAATTTAAGGCCATAACTATTTGACATAAGAAAATATTTCGAGGACAATAGTAATTATTTTTTACTATACAAAAACACCAGAGAACAATACTGCATTAAAGAACAGTATTGGAATTTTCTGATGACAAGGGGGGTCCGGACCTCCAGGATCTGCCCGAACAATAACAACAAAAATAATACTAATAACAATAACAATAATAATAATAATAATAATAACACATTTTTTCTCAAGCCTTATACCACCACCACCACTCGCGTGATCATTAACCAACAAAGGTAAATTTATTCCTTCTGTAGTCCAGCCCTCACCTGTGTCACCCCTATCCTCTCTTCCTTTTCCTCTGATTTGTATTTCAAATAAATAACAGTGATTTACCTCAGGAATGAGTGAGTCTTGCTCGCCAGTTTCAATTAAATTATTAAATGTGTGTGTGTGTGTGTGTGTGTGTGTGTGTGGAGAGTGAGTGTTTTACAATCACAAATGGTGTTAAGTGGAGAGTGAGACCACCGGACATTAACAAAATTTTTAAATATATAGAAAATAAAATAATTGTCGTCCCTCGTACAAGAAACAAAAACGGAAATAAATTACCTTCCAACACTAATGAAATAAATCTTAAAAGTTCAACGTAAAATAATATACAGATATAGTGTGTACCAGTGAGAGGTGTAGGGGTGTGTGTGTTACTGCACTGGCCAGGTGTGTTCATGAGCCTTATAGCCTGATTCATCACGATAAACGTACAAGAATACTGGTTAAGTAGCTGACACACTTCCTTCAACATCTCGACAATATCTGGTATTTATTTTTCGCTCACATACAGTATATAATGGGTTTATATTTTGTAGTAATGATAATTTTAATCATAGTTTATGTAAAAAATGGAATAAAAATTATTAAAATTCGAATGTCCTCCAGCTAAATATCCCCAACTACTATCATGTGTACAGTTCACCTGGCGGTGGGGGGGGGGGGGCTGTACACCTATACGACTCCTTACAATAACTCGCTGCCGTCGCCCAAGTCTGCTTATAATATATTCAGTGGTGACTGGTCGTTCCCAAGTTTATCACCACCACTGGCAGGAAAAAAAATTACGATCGTCTATATTTTTTCAGATAATCATGTGTCCTGATCATGTACATGTACAGTAGTGTTGTCAGTGTACCTGTGTGTGTGTGTGTGTGTATACCTTTGTGTATGTAGTACATGTGTCAGTGTGTGTGTGTGTGTGTGTGTAGCTCACCAAAGGTTACTGTTCAAAAGCTTATTATCAGGTGTTGAGTGGATATATTTCTTGAACCCCCCCCCCCACACACACACTTGAGTATGCACGTAACCAACAAACAAGTAATCACAAATGTTCAGGTGTATGAGTGTGTGTGTGAGGAAGGTTTTGAGTGAGTGTGTGTGTGTGTGTGATGAAGGTTTTGAGTGAGTGTGTGTGTGTGTGATGAAGGTTTTGAGTGAGTGTGTGTGTGTGTGTGAGGAAGGTTCTGAGGGCGTGTGAGTGACTGAGTGCACCCATAATTGAAGCAAGGACCCACCGCACTCATGGGCGGGTGCGGTGAGTTTAACCCGGGTCAACCCCACAGATTACCATGGGTTCTATGGGTCAACAACTTTTGTCTACCATAAATATCCCCCATTATAGTCAGACATTATGACGTCATAGTCAATTAAACAAACGCTGGTGAACTTGACGTACAGTAAACATGTCTGGTTCAACGCCACCACTTTATGATTTATTTTTGTATTTGACTGCGATGTTGGGGTGACCTGATGATTAGCCCACCACCCAGGTTATTTCTCCATGACTGACCTACTTGGTGGGTTCCCATTAAATTGGTTTAGTGTTAGGTTAGGTTAGCATTAGGCGAGGTGAGGTATTTTATTGATTATTACAAATACATCTAACAATTACAGTAATAAAATGTTGAAAAATAATGAACTTAACCTAACTTAACCTAACTTAAACAAACCTAATTACTAGCCATCACCACAACAACCATCTCTACCACCACAACTACTACCACAACCACCAACAATTAACACTCTTACCGTTTTGCTTGGACCTCTTGGATCGCCCGAAGGTACAACAATGTACATATTATACCCGGGCAGTTTCAGCTTGTCTATTTCAGCACAGTCCCTCGGCATGGAGCAGGCTAATGGAGAAGGGCACATCATCAACACGGTCTCTCTCTCTCTCTCTCTCTCTCTCATACTAAAACATGAATATACACCGCCGCCCCTTAATAAATTCTGGGTGGGTTAGGTTAGGGTAAATTAGGTTAAGGTTAGCTTAGGTTAGGGTGTTCAATCGACATGTGATATAAGTTGGGGTGCCGAATGTTCACACGATTCAAAAAACATTATAAATTTGTCAAGAAAAAGATAATCCATAAATATTATAAAAAATAGAGAAAAAAATAAATAAAATTGAGTACGATGACAACCCCTTGAGTATGATGACATAAACCCTTGAGTACGATGACTTAACCCCTAGTGTACGATAAATTAAACCCTTGAGTACAATGCTTTAAACCCTTGAATACAATGACTTTAACCCTTGAATACAAAAACTTAAACACATAAGTATAATGACTTAAACCCTTGAGAACCTTCCACCTCCAACTGCTATGAGACGATATAACCTCACCTTCATCACACATAACCTCACCTTCATCACACATAACCTCACCTTCATCACACATAACCTCACCTTCATCACACATAACCTCACCTTCATCACACATAACCTCACCTTCATCACACATAGCCTCACCTTCATCACACATAGCCTCACCTTCATCACACATAGCCTCACCTTCATCACACATAACCTCACCATCACACATAACCTCACCTTCATCACACATAACCTCACCATCATCACACATAACCTCACCTTCATCACACATAACCTCACCTTCATCACACATAACCTCACCTTCATCACACATAACCTCACCATCATCACACATAACCTCACCATCATCACACATAACCTCACCTTCATCACACATAACCTCACCTTCATCACACATAACCTCACCTTCATCACACATAACCTCACCTTCATCACACATAACCTCACCTTCATCACACACAACCTCACCTTCATCACAGATATCGTAGATTGGGGTCCACGCGTCACGGAAGCACTGAGAGATCCTTCCCTTTCGGCCTGACAACCACTCCATGTTCTCAATACAGTCGAAGTACTTGGCAACGCCGTCGAAATCCCTTATCTCTACAGAGTTAAAGGGAGGCGTCATGGCCACTGTACAGGTTGTTAGCGGTGTTGTACCACTAACAACAGTATAGGTGCCTGTAGAGGAAGAGTGATGAAACTGGTTTACTGGAGGTTCTGGCAGTAGTGGGTTAGAGAAAGTTGTTGTAGTAGTGGTGGTGGGTTAGAGAAAGTTGTTGTAGTAGTGGTGGTGGGTTAGAGAAAGTTGTTGTAGTAGTGGTGGTGGGTTAGAGAAAGTTGTTGTAGTAGTGGTGGTGGGTTAGAGAAAGTTGTTGTAGTAGTGGTGGTGGGTTAGAGAAAGTTGTTGTAGTAGTGGTGGTGGGTTAGAGAAAGTTGTTGTAGTAGTGGTGGTGGGTTAGAGAAAGTTGTTGTAGTAGTGGTGGTGGGTTAGAGAAAGTTGTTGTAGTAGTGGTGGTGGGTTAGAGAAAGTTGTTGTAGTGGTGGTGCTGGTGGTGGTGGCGGGTTAGTGAAAGTTATTGTAGTCTCTTAAAAGAAAATACAAACTTCTGGACTTATAATCATTCTTTCTCTCTCTCAATACTAACAAAATGTTAGACTTACTACATGCTTGTCCATTATCAATTTCATTGGCGGGACAGTCCGAGAGGTGCACACGATCCCCGGTGTTGAAGTAAGATGGCGAGCCACACAACCACACACTCAGGTTGTGTTTCCCAACAGGTTCACTTCGCATATTAGTATCCGAAGCAGTTTGACACACAGCTCCTGCCTCCTGGGGTCCTACGTCACCTCCTGTTGTTACGGGAGAATGTGTTTTGTTGTACACTGGTAACTTTACGACGTGGTTAGATTAAGATAAGATAGGTTAGGTTAGTCATGGTTGTTTAACGCATGAGGCGACACAGCAGTTATGTCTATTTAGTGAGGTGAAGCCTGTGACAAAAAATGACTGTTGCGAAATCAACACTGGGACCTTAATTTGCACTCCCTCGAGAGACGTAGAGTGAAGGGCGATATATACTGTATGATCGAGGTTTATAAATAGAAGTCAAGGCTAAATAAAGGTACTCATACTATCCAACCTGGAGCGAACTCGTAGCAATGGTTTTAAAATAGACAAATTTAGATTTAGGCGCGATATTTTTTTTTTTTTTTTTAATTTTAAAATTTACATATATACATAAATATTACATATTAATATATATGTCCGTGAAATATTTGGATGACTCTTAGGTAAAACATTGGTATGGAAATAGAGTAGTGGATGAGTGGAACAAGTTACCAAACATCATCATTAACTGGAATACGCTGGATAGCTTCAAACATAAGTTGGATGGACATATGAGCGATAGGGGTTGGGTGTAAATGGGCTCGCTGCAGTTTCCTCCATTCTTATGTTCGTATGTAACTAAAACTTCAGTGATAACTGTGACTAATATTTAAGTGGTAAATGTGATTAACACTTGAGTGGTAACTGTGACTAAAACTTGAGTGGTTCTTGAATGTAAAGTGACTGGAACGTTGATATTTGACTGGTTTTAAGTGTGAGTTTAAGACTAATGGATTCATACACCTGACTGTTGCCTGACTGGCGACAAAGATATAACACAACTGACGTGTGCTTGTTAACTGTATAAATCTAACTAACTGGTACTCGATTCACAATTCTAACTGAACTTTGAACATTTTACTTTTTTAACTGTTAACTGTTCAACTTTACAAGAACACCATACTGTTTCTTTGAGAATACTTCACTTTATGGGCGTAGGTATTTTACTATTATGTTCAGCAGTAAAATACTAAAATGAACCCCAACCAAACCTTTAAAAACCAAACCAAACCAAACCTAACCTAACCTAACCTGTATTATTTTACTTTCGGACACAGCTCCCCCGAAAGTTATAAATTACTGAATCATTTAGATTTCGCTATTCTGAGCATTTCGAACCCCATAAACTGTATTCCCTTTTATCCTCTTCACCACTGATCGGCTCATTGGCCGCTTGGGCACGTCTCTGTTACGCACTGTTGGAAAGTACTGGGCATGCACCGGCTCCTAAACCTGCTCCAGTGTTGGTCAAGTCTGGTCTTGAAAGAGCTCACACTCGGTGCCGTCACCACACTCTCTGGCAGATTGTTCCAAGCGTTCACAACTCTCACTCTGAAAAAGTTACCCCTCACAGTTACCCAGACTTGCGGCTTCTTTAACCTTGAGCTATGTCCCCTTGTGGGACGAGCGTCAGCCAGCTCCAGGTAAGGACACTCGACTGAGTAGTGCCCTCTGACATGCTTGTACACCTCAATCACATCTCCCCTTGCCCGTCTGTAGTATAAGCTAGGCAAGTTCACGCGCTCCAATCTCTCCGGGTAGCTGAGGTGCCGCAGTGCAGGCACCAGTCTGGTGGCCCTCTTTTGGATATTTTTAATCAGCTGACATTCCCTAGCATATCTCGGGGACCAGACGGGGTGACAGTACTCCAGACGGGCAAGCACTTCACTCTTGAAGATCGTTACGAGGGACGGACCATCTAGATATCCGAACGACCTTCTTAGAAGACCCAAAACTTATTTGCCTGGTTTACCTTCTTCTCGCAATGGCCCGAGAACTTCAGTTCATTGTTAACATACACACCTAGGTCCTTTTCACATTCCGTCTCATTTAATGCAGTCTCTTCGTCCCGTTGGGACATATGATACGCCTCCTTACCGTTGGTACGCCCCAGGTGCATCCTCTTACACTTCGTGACATTGAATCTCAGCAGCCATTTCTTCGACCATTCTTGGAGCTCACAGAGATCCTTCTGCAGCTCTTCACAGTCCGCTTGATTCTTGATTTCCCGAAATAGCTTGGCGTCGTCCGCAAACATTTGTATGGAGGAATGTACAGCATTTATGAAGCATTTATGAAGCAAACAAACAGCAGCGGGCCCAATACACTACCCTGTGGTACCCCGCTTGTTACGGATACAGATGATGATTTCGTGCCATTAACCACCACACACTGTTTGCGGTCATGTGGAAAGCCCTCTACCCACGCCAGGACATTTCCCCGTATCCCGTTCCCTTCTGATTTAATTTTCAGCCTTTCTTGGGGTACACTGACAAAAGCCTTGACAAAAATCTAGGTATATATTGTCGATATTACCACCCGGTTTCGGAATATGGGTCCAAATATCCAGTACCTTGAGTAATTGTGTCAAGCAGGAGCGCCCCGGCATAAAACCGTGTTGACAATCATTTACGAGGTTGTTTCGTTGTAGATGTTCCATCATGGCATATCTTATAATGGTCTCAAGTACTTTACATATTATGCTGGTCAGGCTCACCTGTCTATAGTTGTTCGTGGAGTGACGATCGCCCTTCTTGTAGATAGGACTCACCTTCGCCATTTTCCAGTCACTGGGGACCTTTTGTTCATCCAGGCATTTACTGAACAAGATCTTCAGGGGCTCGGCAAGCTCGTTGCACAACTCTCTCAGCACCATGTCAGGGCCGGGACTCTTATGGACCTTTAGCTTTGACAGTTTATTTCTTATAATCTCTTCTGTGAACACAATGTGGGGTCAGTGCTGTGTCGTACAGCCTATCCTCAAACACAGGAAGATTGTTCTCATCCTCTCTTGTGAACACCGAGGAAAAGTAGCTGTCCAATGCCTTGGCTTTGTCCTGGTCAGACTCTGCGTACCTACCACCATCAAGCCTCAGGTCTGATACTCCTACTCGTGTTTTTAATTTCGACTTTGCATAGCGGTAAAACGCCTTTGGGTTTGACTTGACCTCGCTTGCAACCAGCCTCCAGAACACCTTTTCAGCCCTTCTACACTCTCCGTTTGCTTGGTTTCTGGCTCTTGCATACATCCTCCTGCCCAGCTCATCGCTTGATCTAACCTACGTCTTGAATATCTGGGTTTTCTTCTTAACTTTGTCGACCGCCGCATGGCTCATGTGAAGCGGTATCCTTGTATTCCTAGAGGCACTGGGTTTGGTCTTGGGAATGTATTTCTGCGTTCTTGTGCCTTAGTGAGTCAGGCCAGTGGATATCCCCCATCTCCTCCCTCATCCTGTCATAATTACCCTTGTAAGATTTGCACCTTGGCCTGGTCATGTCGTGCACCGAGTAACAATTAAACCTGAATGACAACACTATATGGTGACTGGTGCCAACTGGGGCAAGGTGTTCCAGTTTGGCCACCATTCCCTCCTCGTTTGTTATGATAAGGTCTAGTGACTTGGGTGTTTGCTCCCCTCTGCAATGTGTCGGGTCTCTAACATGTTGGAATAGAAAATTATCTCTCAGAGTTTCTACAAAAACAGTAACGGGTTATTTAGGTAATTTGGGGTGAACTCATTTTTCCAGTCGATGTCCCCATAGTTAAAGTCCCCCATGATAAAGAGGTGGCTAGGGTTGAGCCTCGCTGCATTGTCAATTAAGGCTCTTAAGTTCCTTTGGTTTGGTAAGCTGCAGTTTGGGGATCTGTAGATACACCCAACAATAAGTAAGTCCCCTCCCTTCAATTTAATTTTGCACCACTTGGACTCTTCAAAAACATCCTCTCCCTGTACCCTTGCCTGGCTTGCTCTAAGGTCTTGCCTAGCATAGATAACCACACCCCTCTTGCAAGTTACTTGAGAAAGGTTCGTAAATGAGTCATATCCAGCAATACTGAACTCACATTCCTCTGGGTCGATTCTCATGTTCTTGTACAACAGTTCTACAACTCCTACAATATTTGGTTGGTGTACCTTCAGTAGTGTTTCAAACTCCTCTCTCTTATCAAGAAACGTGTCAGTATTAGTGTACGTACAGGACATTCAAGCCAGAATTTGTTCTCGGTAACGTCTCTGCTCTTAGTAGTAACCCCCCCCCCCCTCCCCTTCCATTCTCAGAAGCTGCAGCATTTGCTAAGTACACTGTATTTTGCAGGGTGTGGTTAGAAATGTCATTGTTTACACGGCGCTCGCCTCCTCCTGGGTGGGAGGTAGAACGGGTGGAGGGTGTACCGCTTCCGCTGCCCCCTGGCTCAACGCTGGTGCTCTCGGTGCCACTACCCTCCCCCTGGATATAACCTATGTACACCCGTCCCCGTTCAACTTCGACTCCTCCCTCTTCTGCTTCAAGCCGTGCATGAGCTTCCTGTGCTGTTCCCTCTATAATGTCGTGCGATCTGGGTGACTGAATACATTCCGGAATGTTTTGTTCTTTGCTAAGTTTATTGACTGCTGAATAACTTCCCATTTCTCCTCCTCACTCACTAGTGTGATCCTGAGGAGGCAAGGCTTGTCCCCCTGCTTTTGTCCCAGTCTCCTCACATTCTGAGGGGTTGATGGCATCTTCAGAACTTCTGTACAAATATTCTTAAATTGAATCTTATCGTGTGTTATCCTACTCTCAGTTCCCTCCGCCTGGCTCTCAAGGACTCCAAAAACTATTACATTGCTCGTGCGCCGGAAACGTTCCCGTTGTGCCTCCTCTCCCTAACAGTAGGTCTGCTAGTTGCCATCTCTTCGACACACTTCTTCAGCGACCCTAGCTGTTGTAGAACTTTTTCGGATCCTGCATTACTCTCCGTCACCTCCCGTGAGCCTTTTAAGACCTGGGCATAACTCCTCTTCACAATTGAATTTAATTAATTTTAAGTAGTGCCCTAAAGTAAAATTTACCACCTGACCTAAGCCTTAACCTATAAATATCCTAAAACTATAAAACAACTAAACTTGGGCCGCTGGAACGCTCTTGATGTTGCAGCCCATGAACTCTTTTTTTGTTTTTTGCAGCTGCGGCCATCAAGTGAAGTAATACCGTTTTTTTTAACTGTTAACTGTCAAACTGAACTATGAACATCTGACTGTTTCTTTAACTGTTATCTGTCCAGTTGAACTAAGAACACTACTCACCTGCCAGCAGTAGTAGTGGAAGTGGCAGCAGCAACAGTCGCCACCAGTCCATCTTGGAGGAGCAGCAGAATTATTACTTGGTAACGTCACCCTCCAAACTATTCCTCGAGATGGTGTTCTTAATACAAGTCATGAATGTACGAGCGAGGCAAGGAGCGCGAGTGGTCGCAGTGACCCGCTATGAGAGAATGAAGCCGAAGTGTCCGTGACGTCTTGATGGAGAGGGGGGCGGGGTCTTCCAGTGACGCAGACTGGCTCTACTGTTACAATTCAATACTATTACGCATGACCATGAACGACGCACGGGCTGTCATTTGTTGACTCACTATGTACTGCACCTTTGGCTTCTTTTGTGACGATTAAACAAAGTATCTGCTTCCTGTGGTAGAAGCAAACCCGGAGGTCATCTTCAAGTCATGCCATCCAAACAAACAATTTGGTAAACAGTGTGAGCGAGGCCCTTTCTCTTGTGTGTCACTTGTTAGTCTCAACCAATCACAGATCTTGATACACACCCACAGGTACTTACTATCATGACTATACAGTATTATACTATACACAAAAATTTACTTCAAAATAAATAATAAAACTTATCTACCAAAGTAAATCACATAAGGTTATATATTGTATAGTTCATGGGAAGAATCAACTGAAGACTAAACAAAATGACAGACAACGAAAACTAGTGGGATGAGTCACCAGAGGGGTGGTGTTCGCGCTAAACCTGGACACACGTGAGTTACCTGTCGAATACCAAATTGCAGGTTACAAATTATTCCACACCGATAGGCAGATTAGGAAAGGAGGCGGAGTAGCAATTTATGTCAGGGATAATCTGAAGTGTGAAATAAATAGGGAAATAAAAACTGAGCGGAATACAGAAACAATTTTGATAGAATTAATCGATGGCAGAGAAAAACTAATCACAGGAGTAATATATAGACCTCCTAATCTTGATAGAGTTAGTGAGCGACTTATCTGGGATGAAATGCGCAGGGCTTCCATTCATAGCAAAGTCTGTATAGTAGGCGACTTTAACTTTAGCCAAATAGATGGGATTGACCTTACGGGTAACTCAGAATCAGATAATTTTCTTGAACAGTTCAGGACTGTTTCCTAGGTCAACGTATAACTGAACTCACCCGGGGTAATAATATACTTGATTTAGTTCTGTCAAACAGAGAAAACCTCAGTAGTAATGTCGAGGTAGGGAACGAACTTGCTAACAGCGATCACAAAGAAATAAGATTTCACTTAGAATTTCAGGGCAGCCGCAAGGAAAATTCCACTAAAGTCCCAGATTTCAGAAGGGCAAACTTTGATAGTTTGAAGAGGCAGTTGAGAGAAGGGGTATCACGCTTGGGGGTGTGTGTGTGTGAGAGAGTACTGTACAAGCATAACAAATAACTGGATATGGCAAATGAATATAATATAGGATTAGTGTTTCATATTTCGTTCGAAGTGATTCCAATGTAACCTCGGTTCATCATAAAAACATAGTGACGTTATATTGCTATTAGGCAACCCATCCCCTGGGGCTGAAATATAGTGTCTAAGGTGCCATAAATCAGTGCGGTTACTCATGACGTTATTGGTTTTTCATTATGGTATCACAATTCATTCTATTACATTATGTAGAGAATAGGTGATATACTGCAGGTATCATGGTGATATTCAGGTGCACGAAGAATGAACGAAAGGTACAACTTACAATCAGAAATACCAGCGGAACCGAGACTGCTGTACACGTGTTACTGTGTTCATTTCCAAATCCACCAGGCCAGGGGTGGGGGAGAGGGGGGGGGGGGTAATTTTGGGGGGCTGTGTAAATATTCCGATAACCAGGTAACAGATTTGCACTCATAGTTATGCTATCAATGGAAATTCATTTACTAGTAACAAGGAAACAAGGACAATAGGGTTTGCCTGCTAACTATAGTTGTATTATTTGACTTATATAAAATGTGAGAACCAAGCAACAGTGGTTCATATAACTATCGTTGTAAATTCGTCAAAATGTAAAGAAACAAACATATGTCACTGACTAATGAAAGAGGAAGTAGAGAAACAAATAGGTGAACGTAATATACGCCAAAAGATCTTATAACACACCTTGATAATCTTGACTATTTTCCTTGTACTCTGTGTGTCAATGTTATTTACTTACATCAAATCAAATCGCTATAAGATTAGAGTTAACAATCCCGATTTCGGTTTGCATAAATTTATACAGTATTCATATTACTGCAGCATACGTCCTATATATAAGTATCGTAGAAAACTCGTTAGAATGTATTGAAGAATATGTAAATTATTTATGACACAGGAAGAAGGACTGGAGAATTAATAAAAATAAATAAAGTGTGTTGTATGACATTCTGGCCATAATGGTCGCCAGAACTTAACACTCAATTAGATACCGATGCCAGACACCAGCACCAGGTAGGGTTAACAGACGAATATCTCTCGAGAAACTATTATCTCAAACTAACACGGTACGACACACTCCCCCTGGCCGTGAGGGTGGTGCACTGGAGGTGGCAAAGGTACTCTACTCAAGAAAAGAAAGTCCAGCTAAAGTATATGTAATGTGTGTACGGTGCTGTTTCCAGATACCTCAATAATAGTGCCATCTATTGGCTGCCTCCAGAAGCTATTCGTGACGTCATGAGTGATTTTTTTTTCCGTTTTCCATTTATTTTAGAATATCAATCATCATTTATGCGTGCATGTATGTACTGTATACACATAACGAGAGAATGAAAACACTACTGTATAATTTACACTGACTCCATTGCCTCAAGATCTTAGATGAGCTCAGAGATTAAAAGACAAAATCTTTTCTCTTGCACAATTGTCATACAATTACGGCAAGTGATGAATCACCTGTCATGCCGTTACATAAATTTGGGGAATAAATGACCTGGTTGTCAATGGAGTTCTGGCTATTAAAAGACATTCTTATTGTTTATCTTTATTGAAATAAACAAACACAAAACCAAAAATTCAAGTTGTGTCTTGGTTACTCATGTATTATAATATTTCATCTAACATGATGCAGGTAAATATTAACATTACGGCTAGGCCACGGTAGGACGCCACCCTCCGGGAGGCTCCACATTGTTTCACTGTTCAGTCCCCAAAACTTCTTCTTCCACCAATAGTTCATTGATGGACTATTCACTTCTTTGTTCCACAAGTATGGAAGGAAGGTGTACACTTTGTGAAGACGCTCTCTCCTCTTCATCTATACAGTACAGCCAGGATAACAAACACCATTAACTTCTTCAAGACTCACTACATTATACCTGTGGCTCTTCAACTTATTTAACCATATTATATGACCCATGACTCGTCAAAAATAACTTGTGCACATGTCTGCAGTATAACAATATACTGTACACCACTATGTTCATGGTGGAGGAGGAAAATTAACGCACACACACACACACACACACACACACACACACACACGCACACGCGCACACACACACACACACACCATTGCTGTAACATCAAGCAGCCCAACTGAGTTTATAACAACAACAATAATAACAACATAAGCCACACGATACAACGAGTAATAACTAACAAGGTTGTATACAGGGAATTAATCTGGAGTTTTAATCAACGTGTAACTCATAAAAAGAAACAAATTCCCAGAAGATCATGTGAATCGTCGTGGCTGTGAGGGCGTGAGGGCGGTGATGTAACCTATCCAATACTTTTTTTTTTAGACAACATTACGAAAACATTAATGCATGGCCGTCACCAACATGGCCAGGCGTCACACCATGCCCCCCTCCCCACCACCACACAAAAAAAGATTACTACATCTGTTGTTTGGTGACATGTGGCCAGCGAGCTTCGTATTATGATTTTTGTGTTTGTATGGTTTTTTTTAAAGCTGGAAGGCGGAGGAGCGTGTCTTTCATGGTTTATTAATTTGCTTCAGGTGTTTGGGGGGTTGGTGGTGGTGAGAAACGATGAGAGAGAGAGAGAGAGAGAGAGAGAGAGTCCGATAATAGGTCAATCTCTCCTTCCCATCCACGCCCCCCCCCTCCCTAGTTTACTGCGCAGGTGTAACAGACAACAGCGCAACAACGCCTCTATCAGTCAAGTCTACCAGCTGTATATAATGTTACCCAAGGCAGCTCCACACCTCGCTGACTCGGCAACAACAGCAGGCTCGACAACGGTAACTATGAATATCCAAGGACAGTTAGTGTGTGTGCAGTAGACTTTTGTTGATAAATTCTGCCTCAACACTCCGTTACCTCCTCCCTTCCCCCCTTCAGTGCGTGACAACAGGTTCAAAGTCAACCTTGTGATGGTTTACAAGTGGTGGTTGTGGCAGGTGGGAATAATGATCTTGATAACTACTACACATCAAGGTAACTCTAATCCCGTTTGTCATCTTAATGTGAGGTCTTTCTGTAACATTCCATCACGATACTGCAATTCACTCTCTATTTTTATAATTTTTTTGAAGGATATTTACTTATATGTCTCGTTTACTATCCTCAATGTCACCCCACTTCCTTATCTGGCAGACGAGGTGGTGGCAGATAGTGTAGAGCAGCCCTGGCAGACGGTGGCTGAGGGGGGCGCCTCTCTCAACAGGACCCTCAAGTTCCGGTAACACCACCTCACCTGACTGTCGAGATTTGCTTGAGATAAATGTCATCATCTTCGGCCAGTATGGGTGTAGATGTTGTCCGAGTGTAAATAAGTCTGTATCGTTACTCATTACATTAATTGTGCGTAAAATAGAATACTCATAATTTTACCCTTCCCTGTAACCACTTATATACAATTCACCTAAAACCTGTTTATTGACACCACCTACTTTCAGGTTTCCCCGTGCCCCTCACCTGCGGGTGGCAGCAGAGTCATGGCCGCCCCACGTCCAGGTGGAGGCGGTGAGCGAGACGACTGTCGACCATGAGCATCACCGAGGCCTCACAGTGGTCCGGGGGCCCATGGCCGACTTCCTCAGGGAGTTGGCAGCGTCTCTCAACTTTACGTTAGTCATTTGTTTAGACGTGCTAGATGTGTTGTCTTTTTTTTAGATTATAGTTAATGAGGTATATAGTGTTGGCTTATTGGGTAGTCCCTTGATCCTGTGCAAGACGAAGAGCTAAAACGTTTACAGCTCAGGACAGGGAAGCGTGCAATAAGTACTCATATCCTCACTGACAGCTGAGTGGTTCTCGACTGACCGTTAGACGTACAGAAAAAAAGAATAAATAAATAAATAAAAATATCCCTACATTTTTGTGTCAGTCAAAAGAACGGACGAAGGATTCTGACAAGAGCTCTAGGATCTTGTCTTACACTGGCAACCTTACTTTTCTGATGCGGTATTACATGGATTACTGTACTGCACTAACGACTTTCCCATATGTTTCATAATACAAGTTACTTTTGTAGATATCTTAGCGTAATAAGTTAAATGCGAATGAAAAACCACATGAAATATATAAATAAAATATTCAAGAAAGACCCCATGCTGAGGACATAGTGAACATTATTGTTACTGGGAGACCTACAGTACACTGAGTACAGTATATACAATCATGTGCTTGCTTATTACAGTATATCAACCTTGTCAAGTAATCTTACCTTGACCATCATTTGAGTCATAACATTACGTATGGTCAAACACTACTGGAGACCTATGGGACCAAAAGGCTTGACATTAGAATGAAATTATATGAAAATAAACTACCTGACATTAAAACTTGAGGGAGCAGCCTGCAAAGTTGTGCATACATGGCTTACGAAGGACTTGATACATCTCATATTTTCTGAATCATTCATTAGTTGGATATATAGTTATTTAATGTTTAGAAAAGAAAACTACATTGAGTTAAATTTTGATATACTGTATTACTAATTAGTGTAGGTATCCCCGGCCTCCATGACGCTATCGGGCCTTCTAAGGTCGTCTGGCTGTTCCCTGGTTGGGTTCACTTGTTATAATTAGACTGGTCTAAAGCACGCTTCTACAGCTTGACAGATGAGGGCGGGGCTGTTATCCTGGAAGGAACAGCTTTACCTCACCGACGGAAGCAGAAACTTCTCCAAAATCTCAACATACAGTATGTCAGGTGGTGAACCAGCCCGGCCCAAATTCGTCCTGAAATTTACTACGACTTCGACTCTAATAGTTTTCCATACGTATTGCTAAAATGTTGCCAGTAACAAATTCCATACCCGAGATACATAAAAAAAAATCGGTCTTTTGAAATGAATGAACAAGAGTGAGTTTTGCCGATTGTCAAAAGTGGGTTTAGCAAACTCTCCAAACATGATGCTTATATTAAGGTATTGACACGTACAGGTATTTGTTTCAGGATCTCAGGAATGCAACAAATATATTAAAAGAAAAATTAGGTATAAATTAATATATGAAGCACATCTACAATTTATTCTCGCTTCTTGTAATTTGTTATATTCCCTGAGTCGGCTAATAATTATAGTCAATTATTAAGCAAGGAAAACTGACAGAGCCATGAGAGGTTTGTTTCGTGTGATGTCCTTTATACCAGCAGCGTCTAGTGTTCTTAAGTCTAGGGAAGAAACACAAAGTATGAAGATATAGGAAGAATAAGATACTAGGGAATAACCAACACAACTAACTGACCCACTGTTACATTTAATCTATCTCATAAACACACATTTACAACTTAATTCAGAGTTTAGTGAATTAACTTTCGACTAAACTCCATCCATATTGCTGTTTGTCTTCCACTGTCCTTGTGTTATGGATTTCTTTAGGTTATAAGAACAGCAATGAAGGTTTCTATGGCCGTAGGTACTCTATCGTGCAGGGAGATGGCTACTGGGGCGCACCTGATTCCAATGGTACCTGGAACGGCATGATTGGAATGGTGTTGAGGAAGGTATGTATGCTAGTTATGTATTTCTGTGTACAGTGACTGCGGATTTCTGTTCGTGATGACTGTACGTGTTTCTGTTGGTGATGTCAGTGTACTTGTTTCTGTTGGTGATAGTGTACGTGTGTCTATTGTTGATGCCAATGTACACCGCATCATAGATTATATCGTGCACCTTAACTTTTTGTACGCCCTAATATATTATCGTACACCATACACTCCCATAGATTCCCATACACCATTATCACACCATTGTTCACGCCATTATTGTATGTACACCATCATAATCTAGATGGTGTTACAGGAGGTGGACTTCGGACTGGGACCCTTCGGACTCTCATACCAGAGGAGTCAAGTGGTGGACTTCACTATGCCTATCCTACGCGAGTTACTCCACGTCCTCGTCACCAGGCCACGCCCCCAAGCTGATCCCTGGGGCTTCCTCTCTCCCTTCACGTGAGACACCAATGGTTTTCAATCTTTTTAAATCTTGGGTACACTTTTAACTTTTCGGAAAATTTTGGTCACACTTGACCTAAGAGCACTGTCAATCCTATTATCTATCTATAATGTTAAGGAAATTACTATTGTTACTTCATTTACTTTCCAGTGATCATCATATAATTCTCTATTATCCAAACAATAAAACATTTCATAAAACAGCAGGAAACATATAAATGAACTTCCATGGCTTCCATAATTTTTCAGATATAAAAATAAGGAATCGATAGTTCACTAGTCCTTAATTTCATTGTTATAGCCACGTTACTACAGTAGTGATTTTAAACATAAGTGTCATAATAATGATTAAACTTTATATTCTAACAGCTCAAGTGTAGATCCATAATGGGAAACATATTCATGTACTTTTCTAATTTATTACATATTATAGCTTTTATACAAATTAACTGAAGACAAATTTGCAAATGTAATAACAACACACTGACTAATTTCATGACCTAATGACCTATTGTAATTTAATGGGATTTCTGCTGCTGAATTTTCCCTTCAAGTATTGTCCATTAAATCTGGGCTCAACAGTGTTTGTGGCAGCGAGCATTACACAAGCCTGAATATTGATTGGTGATAGTTTTGTGCGTTTTTTTATTGTTTATCTTCAAAAGGTCTGAGAAGGCTCGATCCGACAGATATGTCCAGTACTATGAAAGCCAACAAGGACTTTAAGGGCCAATGATGCCAAGCTCTGGTAGTAATGATCTTTATAAACTGTGGCCTAAGAGTCTGAACGTGATTTCATTATGAACAGTGATTTCATTTTTGTATCACAGTGAACTTCAAGGAGTTTCTCTTCTTCCAAATTTGGCAGACCACATCCTATCACACCCGCTGGAACGAAAGGATTAATGATCCAGTTCTGTTTCTTCATGTTTTCCTCAGATCTTTTTTGGAAAATACCTCAAAGTTTTCTCTTAAGACTTCCAAGTGTTCAAGGATCAGTGATCTCATTTGATGTTCATCATTTACATCAGAAGCCTCTGTTAGGGCTATTGACAGTTGACTGACAGATCGTTCCCTTCAACTCGTCGCTGCCATAATGATAATTTCATCTTAATGCTTCTATTTTATCTGATGCTGGAAATACATCCATATCCTTTCCTTTAAGGCTCACATTTAACTTTTCAAACATATCAGCAAGATACGTACCCAAGTTGTTAGATCCATAAATCATTGTGGATGTGAACTGCTCTGGTACAGTCAATTTCAGAGAGAAACTCGTGAACACATTTCCTCAGATCAAAGAGCCTCCTTAATACAGTGCCCCGTGACAAACAACGAACTTCATAATAGTACAAAAGAGTCCTATCACACTCCTCCATGCCCTCACATAGTTGCTGAAACATCCGTGAATGTGTCTTTCGATTTAATTGAGTTGATAATTTTCACTAGTTACTCCATGACTCCGTCAAACGGGCTGTTTACTTTGTCATGTGACAGTTTCCTACTTGCTAGATTCTGTCTGTGCAGGTCACAGTGTGAACTCGCGCAGTCAGAAGCGTGTTCCTTGATCAATGCTTCTGCCCCATTTCTGACACCATGAGTGTGTAAAAAATACAGTGTGGCAGTCCCAATCGCATTTCCTGTAATTTCTACTCTAATATCTTCATCAAAAAAGGAAATCCTCATTAATATTTCCCTTCTCGACACCTACCATTCTAACAACTCCCATCAGTTGAGCTCTGTTGCTAATACCAGTCGACTCATCGAATTGTAGTCCATACCAAGGACTTGTACGTAGTTTTTTGACGACTTGGTCAAGCAAATCTTCAGACAGCAATCGACTTCTCCTCTCAACAGTACTGGTTGACAGTGGGATATTCTCCATCTTGGCTTTGGCAGACTGTCCCAATACGTCTTCTGAAGTAATATACAGGGCTAGAACAATGATCTTCTCTGCTTCTGTGAATGGTTTCTTTTTTGTCCTTAGAAGGTAAGCAATACACAGAGAGGCTACAACTAAGTGTGCAGTGAGCTCTGATGCTGTACTACTGTGATGTTCTTCTAAGTTATGCGATGAAATTGCCACATTTCGTTTCAAGTTTTCAAAGTAAGACTTGGGTTTGTTTTCAAGTCCAAGATGTTTTAATTCACGATGACGTAGGAGTTTGTTTGGTACTAAGCATCCATTGACCATCTTTTGGGGACACAACAAACAATTAACCATTGGGTAATCTTTTTCTCTTTCCTCTTTGGTCAAGTAAAGCCAAATTTGACGAAATAATCGTTCCACTTCCTAATGGACCTTCTTCTCACCCTCGTTCTCCTCTTAACTGCTGGTCTCGACATTGTTCCACTACGCCAAGATGATGCTTCCTGTATTAAATCATCAGGGTTGGTAGTGTCTGTATCATCTCTGTTCCTCTTCCCGTCTCTGATAAAGTATTTATCCATTTTTAACTATATACTGTATTCTCATTTAATTTGTTCTCATTCTATGTATACCTGTAACAAGATGAACAATGTACGTATACCCAACCATGTGAACACGGTCTTTTTCTCAACTATGGACCAGTGACTATGGTCATTATGCATTTCAACTATCGTCTTCGCCAATGCCATTCGTATTAGTTACAACCGTCAGTCGCGATTCTGACTAAAGTAATCTTCTATGGGATCAATTAATCCACAGTCACTACATCACCGATGATTCAGTAACATTGTATGTGATAATATTTTATTTAATAACAATCAATAATTACCAGGCCAGATTTGTGTGTAGCACTATCACGAGAAACCTTAATCAATTACTTGATCAGTAGGTTTTACCTCAACTGACCGAAGTAACAGGGGAATGATTTCAACCACTGGACTGGACAGGCCAGAGTAGAACTAGCACGCACCACCGCCACCTTCTCAGCGTCCCCACGAATGGACGTGACCCAGTTCCTGTCGCGTTTGCCGTAGTTATTAGTGGGAGATACGTAGTTTATTAACAGAGACACTGGAGATGGTTTTATTAATACAAGGCTCCCCATACTCCTGGACCACGAGTGTATCCAAGGACAGACAGTCACCCAGTACACGTGTTGTAGGTGGCAGGTGTGGGTGGGGGTGCTGGGAAGCCTACTGATGGTGGCGGCAACGATGACAACACTACACCTTGGCGCTCATGGGTCTTCCTTCACCACACACCTTTGGACCTGCTACCAGATCTTCGTCTCCCAGAGTGAGTACACACACACACTACGGAGAGAGAGAGAGAGAGAGAGAGAGAGAGAGAGAGAGAGAGAGAGAGGGAAGTGAAAATTTACAATAAGTGTTTATAATTCAGAGTTGGATGGTAGGAGGAGGAGGAGGAGGATGCACGTGTTGTGCTGTGTTGTGTTGTGTTGTGTTGTGTTGTAACAGTTCTTATCATGCATCTTCATCACGTTGCGATAGGTGCTGGATGGATGGGTGAAGGCGTACTTCTGCGCCTTACATTGTGGTGCTGGATCATGGCTGTACTGGTTCTCATGCGTACTTACAGGTAAGTTACACACACACACACACACACACACACACACACACTACTACTACTACTACTACTACTACTACTACTACTACTTTTCTTTTTTTTTTTTTTTTTTTTTTAGATAACGAAGCCTCCAGCCTCCCCCAATAGCCACACCTTCGCCACCATTTAATTACCTTAATATTAAATATCCTAATACATAAGTAGCTATCCTATCTGTAATAAATTAGTTGAGCCGCAGATCTATGCGGCATTCAGTGACTGTAGCCTCATAGTCAATATCTGCAGCAGTTGTCGGAGTTGGGGCAGAAGCTCTCGTTCCCCTGAGGCAGAGCAAAGCCGACCGAAGGAGAGAGAAAGACAGTCGACATCTCATCCAGGCTGTAACATAACTTCTGGGCTGCTGTTTCTGTTCGGAGATCAACTCCGCGAGTCTGGCGTAGAAACATCTTGCACTTGGTCCCATCCCACCAGAGGTTGTGAACACTAGAGGAGTGAAGCTGCCTTGATCAACGTTTTGAATTCTCTTCCCATATACCCTTCTCTTGTCTATCTCGTTCTTCCTGTGTGCAGCATCGAGAGCTAGGTTACGGTGACATGCGGCCATGGGATCAAAAATCCTGATGTCGAAGAAAGCTCGCTGTCCCCGCGTCCAGAATCCTCGAGCACTGACGTCCACACGGGCTTCATTAGAAGTGTTTGAAGTCCTGTGTTGGAAGATCTCACCATCCAATGGAAGGAGGGTCGGTTCTACCATCACATCACGGCATATTTCCTTCAACATATTTGCTGTGAGATCCCTAACCTCGTCATGCCTCATGCATATGAAGCCCCCCTTCTTGCACACCATGGCGTGATCGCCATCATAGGAAGAGCCACACACGCATTGGGATGGCAAACCTTCTACTGGCCGACCGTACCTTAGAGCAATGGCATCTGTAAATTCTTGTTTATTAAGACTGAAACCATTTGCCCTTATCGGTAACATAGTTAACCAGTTCGAGGCGCCCACCTCCTGTGCTATAGCTACTTTTTTTTTCAAATTTTCTGGTACCTGCAGCAATAGTTACTGCAACTTATCATTTTGGCAGTGTTGTCGATCTGTCATAATGGACTTCACTGGTATCCACTTCCCCTGTTGCAATCTGGGCTATTATGTGGTCCATGAGGGCTGCCGTGAGCTTAAGTGAATTTTGATGTTCAGTGGCAGCAATCTTCTCTGGATTTGTTAGTCCCATCCCTCTCAGTCTCGGTGGAAGTGCAAGAAGTGCTCTTTCTGCTGGGGTTAAGTCAGGGTGTTTCACTAGTTTGGGAATGAACTTGACACTGATAGCTTCTTCCAGAGGGTGGAGGAGGGGTCAGATATCAGGGATAGTACGCATCAGGTAGTTCCAACGATGCTTGACTCCATGGGTGAATGCAGCAAAGGCCGCATGTGGCTCTGTGTTAGCAATCTCAGGCAGAGCTTGGATTTCACTAACCCACTCATTCACCTTTCCCACTACGTACTCGGTCTTGAAGTCCGTAGTGCCAATTACTGCACTTAGGTGTCTTTGGCCGTCCTTAGTTATTTTGACCTCACTTCCGCCAAAAACCTCCATTGCTCGTTCATAATGTTCTGGCTTTACGATGAGGAAGGACTTGCTGGCGTTTGGGTGGTACCCTATTTGTGGACCTCGCGATGTTACCAGGTCCCACCACTTTTTGATGCCCTCCACTTTTCCTGCTCCTGTAAGGTCATCAGCATATGCCACTTGCTTGACCCCAGTTGTTTCAAATTTTATTTCTTGTTGGAGCACTGATAGGCCAATTGCATACATTGCCATTGCAACGGGGTCCCCCTGTGTTGTTCCCTCGGTTGACTGTAAGATGGTATCACCTCTTAGAGCCTTGTTGTTTACTATATAGAGGTCTGATGGATTCCTATACGAGTTTTCAACATGCATCGCAAAGCTTGGACACTTGATCTTGATGTTGTGCAGTGCAGCCTTGCGGTTAAGTATGTTGAATGCGTTTGAAGCGTCAACCAGGAGAACGGCCTCACAATCACGCTGCTCAAATATCACTACTACTACTACTACTACTACTACTTTTTTTTTTTTTTTTTTTTTTTTTTTTTTTTAAAGTGGCCTCCAGCCTCCCCCAATAGCCACACCTTCGCCACCATTTATTTACCTTAATATTAAATACCCTAATACATAATAAGCTATCCTATCTGTGTTAAATTAGTTGAGCCGCAGATCTATGCGGCATTCAGTGACTGTAGCCTCATAGTCAATATCTGCAGCAGTTGTCGAAGTAGGGGCAGAAGCTCTCGTTCCCCTGAGGCAGAGCAAAGCCGACCGAAGGAGAGAGAAGGACAGTCGACATCTCATCCAGGCTGTAACATAACTACTACTACTACTACTACTACTACTACTTTTCTATCACTCGGAATGTCTCCCTCTGACTCTCTCCCTCCCTTCCTGTAACCTGTGCAAGACAAGCCAGGTAAAGACAACGCAGGAATCCTAAGCTTGTTGCCTCACACCCAGCTAGTATGAGGGCGAGTAAGAGACCACAGATTACCGTAGCAAGTTACTGAGAGTTTGACCCAGAAATTTCCCATCTATGTAAACAAAGACGACTACATAAAGCTCCTCCTAGACCAGTTTATTTAACCTGAAGATTAACCACCCTATTGATCGAGGGTTAAGGTTAGGTTAATGAACGATAATTAGTACAGTAGATACCTGAGACTCTCCAATGGTTAGCTTGTATTATTTACCTACAAAGGCTCTACAGCGCCTACACTTGTCTGACATGACTTATAGGTCGGGGAATCTGGCGAAGCATTTGTTATTGCTTTGATTTTTATATAATCTTTTTTATTATTATTCTCTCGTGTTGTTATATATCTAGTTATTCTCTTTTCGACCCTTTCTATCTCCTTTCTTTATTATCTCTCTTTGTGTGTATTTGTATTGTTTTCTTCCTCGTTCTTTCAACTAATCGGCATATCTCCCTCTCCTTCTCTCTACGTCTTATTCCTTCTTTGTATATCCTCTCTTTTTATCGTCTTTCGCTTTGCCATTTTCCTCTTTGTCTTTTCCCTCCACCTTATTACATTATTCCTCTTCCTCTTACCTCTTCTCCCTATCTTTCCCTCCCTTCCCCCTCTCCCTGTCTTCCTTTCTTCCTCCTCTCTATGCCTTCTTCTTCCACCTCTTCCTCTTCTCCCTATCTTTTCCTCCTTCCTCCCTCTCCCCCCCCCCCAACACCTGAACGTGAACCAGCGGGGCCCTGACGTCCCTGCTGGCGGTCAAGGCGGTGCCCATCAAGTATGACTCGCTGAGGGACGTGTTGGACGACCCCAGCCTCACCCTACTGATGGAGGGGTCCACCGCCCTCACCGGCCTCCTCCAGGTACGTTCTCTCTCTCTCTCTCTCTTCTTTCTCTTTATCTCTAAAAACCTTCTCCGGGATCAGTCTCTCTCTCTCTCTCTCACCCTCCGTCTCTCCCGCACTTGCTCATTCTCCCCCTCACCCACACACTCTCTCTCTCGCTTTCACTTACTCTCTCTCACTCGCTTATTGAGAGTTAGCACAGTGACCAGACAGGAACAAACACACATCAGAGCGCAATGGAGGAATATATTGAGAAACTCTGGACGGTGAGACAAGCGGCAGCGATAAACAAAACTCCAATTAACGTCGTAGAAATTCACAATCAACTTTGACAACATTAATCAGGGCTCTTATAAACCTTTTACAATTTGTTTCTCATACACTCCTGTGAGACTCAGTGGTCGTCAACACTATGTCAAAACTATCTTTCCTCAAACATAGGGAGATTGTTCGCATCCTCTCTTGTGAACACCGAGGAAAAGAATTTATTTAATGCCTCCGTCTTGTCCTGATCCGAGTCAGCGGAACTACCATCCTCAAGTCTCAGGTTTGACACGCCCACACTTGTCTTTAATTTCGATTTTTACATAACGGGAGAAAGCCTTTGGGTTTAATTTGGCCTCATTTGCAATCCGCCTCTCAAAATCTTTCTCAGCCCTTCAACACTCTGACTTGGCTTGGCTCCTGGACCTATCATACATCCTCCTGCCCTGCTCATCATCTGTCGTGACTCCTCTTGAAATTCTTAACATTGTAGTCCTGAAGCCGGTGGGTATGGTCTTAGTTATATATTTATCAATCAAATAGTTATTCTTTACTTTCCATCTATATTTTCAAGCACAACTCTCACCTCTAAGACTGTCCCGTCGTTCACTAAGCTTACCCATGTCACCTTGTGTCTGTGTTTATGGTTAAATAGACTGCTTTAATTGTTTTAATTTCAGAAAGCCGAAGATGGTGTTTACGGTGAACTGGCAGTGGCGGTGAGGCAGCGCGGGGTGCAGATGAGGGCGAGCCAACTCCAAGAAGCTGCCTACACCCACCTGCCAGGGGGCACACACGCCATGTTCCTCGAGACTGTGGGCTGCAGTAAGGTGTACTCTGACCATTTCACCAAGACAGGTCAGTTAACAACGCCGCGTAAGGTTAGGTTAGGATGGGATGGGTTGGGTAATAGTATACTTTGGTTAGGTTAGGTTAAGGGAGGTTAGGTGGGGTTGGAAGGGGTCTTAGTATAGTTTGGTCAGGTTAGGTTAAGTGAAGTGAGGTTATAATAGTAAGTTAAGGTAAAGTGAGGCGAGGTTAGGTTAGGTTACATCTGGTCATAGTTTGGTTGGGTCATGTAGTGCGGGTAGGTTTGGTTAGGCTAGATCGAATTGGTTCAGGTGTAAAGACAAAATATTAACTATGCTGTTCTATCATTCTTGGCCTTCATACAGTCCTTCAATAACATGAAAAATATAAGTATATATATATATATATATATATATATATATATATATATATATATATATATATATATATATATATATATATATATATATATATATATATATATCATAAAACCTTTCGATATAATATAAAAAAGAGAATCTTTTAACCTCCCCCAAAGAAGAATTCAAATTTTTAGTTCATAGTTCGCCATTAGTCACTGTTCAATATATATTACACTATTTTCCACCACGTATTATACTGTATCTTAAACTATGTATGATAATAAATGTTTAACTATATAATTATACTCGGTAGCGTAGTGAGGATCTTTTTTAGTAGGGGAGGTGAGGGGGGAGGGAATGGGGAGAGTTGGGGGGAAGGGAGAGTGAGGGGGTGGGGGGAGGGAATGGGGAGAGTTGGGAGGAAGGGAGAGTGAGGGGGTGGGGGGACGGAATGGGAAGAGTGGGGGGAAGGGAGAGTGAGGGGGTGGGGGAGGGAATGGGGAGAGTGGGGGGAAGGGAGAGTGAGGGGGTGGGGGGTGGGGGAAGGGGCGAAGGCTTAAATATTCGGTGTGGTGTCAAGACATGTGTTACGTCAGTCCTTACAAAGTGTATGTGTGTGTGTTCTCTCCTGGTGTGGCTCAGGACGGTGTGACTTCTACATGTCCCACAACACCTTCTGGCCGCTGCTGTACGCCTTAGTGGTCCCTCGAGGCAGCCCCCTGAAGCCACTCATAGATGCCAGGTGGGTGTTTGTCGTCCCTCCAGCCACTCATAGATGCCAGGTGGGTGTTTGTCGTCCCTCCAGCCACTCATAGACGCCAGGTGGGTGTTTGTCGTCCCTCCAGCCACTCATAGACGCCAGGTGGGTGTTTGTCGTCCCTCCAGCCACTCACAGACGCCAGGTGGGTGTTTGTCGTCCCTCCAGCCACTCATAGATGCCAGGTGGGTGTTTGTCGTCCCTCCAGCCAATCACAAACGTCAGGTGGGTGTTTGTCGTCCCTCCAGCCAATCACAAACGTCAGGTGGGTGTTTGTCGTCCCTCCAGCCAATCACAAACGTCAGGTGGGTGTTTGTCGTCCCTCCAGCCACTCATAGACGCCAGGTGGGTGTTTGTCCTCCTTCCAGCCAATCACAAACGTCAGGTGGGTGTATGTCATCCCTCCAGCCAATCACAAACGTCAGGTGGGTGTTTGTCATCCCTCCAGCCAATCACAAACGTCAGGTGGGTGTTTGTCATCCCTCCAGCCAATCACAAACGTCAGGTGGGTGTTTGTCCTCCTTCCAGCCAATCACAAACGTCAGGTGGGTGTTTGTCATCCCGCCAGCCAATCACAAACGTTAAGTGGGGTTTTCCATCTGTATATATTTGCGTTCAGTCACTTCATCAATCTGTAAGTTTATATCACCTCGTCTACCAGTACCACAAGCACCTGTCACCACCTGCTGCGTCTTCCTCAGGATCCTGGCGGTGAGGGAGTTCGGACTGCATGCGGTGTGGACGAGACGCCAGACACCCAACATTTCCCACTGTCTTAAGATGCCTACCAGACTTAAGTTCCAAGAGCCTTACTCCATCCTCCACCTCTGGGTACGTCAGGCTGGAGGTCCCTTGTTGATCGTCTTTATAGTTTTCTCCGTCTCAATTTCTAATGATTTACCTTCTCTTCTCACTGATGTGTTGTTACAATGCTTCAGTAACTAAGGTCTTAAAAGTGCTTAACATGTTTCAAGTGCTGTAGCTAACGAACTATGAAGATTACGATATTTTGTTATCTCGACAAATAGTGCATGACTAACTTTTTTGTTTTCAATTATATTAAAAAAACACTTAGAAGACGTTCGGTTGTCGTTGAAACATACTCCGCCACACATCAATTAATTAACTTTTGGTATTGTGAACGCAAACAACTGCAGCAACTCACCCAACAAGTACAGTAATCCCAGAAAGTTGGTGGACTCTCGCTGTTGTCGTTACTCCCTTAAACACAGTACTGCACGTCGTCAAATTTCCGAATAATAACTTTATATAATCTGAATTTCATGAAAATTAGTCACCCCAGTTTATTTCACCTAATGATTAAACACCCTAATGCTAAATGGGACGAGGAGGTTAATACCACTGTTGCCACATCCACACAAAAACCCTCGGACCGAAGCCCCCATCGAGCAAGTCTGGGCAGCTATCGTCGCCGCGCTAGTGTCATCTAATATACAGTATAGTGTGTTAGGTTAGCTTGGGTTAGGTTAGGTTAGGCTCTAGTGTCACCACCAACCTTCCTCTCCTCGTCCTCAGGCCGTGTTCCTGCTGGCAGCTGCTGGGATGTTACTGGCCTCTCTCGTGTTCCTGTGTGAGCTGTTCCTCTACCACTACTCCTTCACTTCTGCCTGACAGCATCAATAAAGGTCTTCGCCTTCTTCGACTCTTAAACAGCAGACACGTGATGGACGGCACCCTGGAGATTGATACATCACTCATTATACTCACAACGAAACAAACACCCAGCCACTTTTTCACCAGTTGCCTAATACACTTATAATATATGTACACTATTATAGCTGGGACACACAGGTTAATTACATTGCCTCGCCCAGGTAGAGGGAGGTATAGGGAAGAGTGTACGACCATCCACTAGGCTAACCCACCCACACTCCCCTACTGTTCCTCTTCGTTTTATATATAGTGTTTTTAGTGTATATTATTCGTTTGTTTTTAATTTTATAAATGTAATCTTTATCTAGTCCAGCATTTTGTTATGTTTAACTTTCAAATGAAAATATGAAGCATTAAGTTCACAGCCGATTGTTTCATTGAGCCATTTTGCTTTCATCCAAAACTATTTAAAGAAACTTCAATTGGGTTTCGTTACTAAAGCCCAATATAATATATGTGAATCAACCTGGTTAACTTGGAATTAACCAGCCGGTTCAGCACAGCAACACAGCATAACACCACATAGCACAGCAATACAGCATAAAACCACATAGCACAGCATAACACACCACATAACACAGCCTCTTTAACTAGCTTGATGCGGCAGTAAACTTGAAGCTCACGTCTCTAACTACACTGTCCCACCCTCTCCCACCCTCCTCTCCCACATACTCCATCCTTCTCCCACAATCCCTCACCCTCTCCCATCAAATATGCTGGGGTGCCTAATCTTCAGTTGATCTCAAGCTTAAAATTGTTGGCAACAATCATCAGAGACCTATCCTCTTTCTCTTCATCCTCCTCCTCCTCCTCCTTCTCTTCCTCGTCGTCCTCCTCCTCCTTCTCTTCCTCCTCCTTTCTTCCTCGTTGTCCTCCTCCTCCTCTTATTACTTCCTGGGGTCGAGTCTCTACGTCCGGTCAACTAGGAGTGAAAATCTTAGTGGGAAGCAAAATGGGGGAAAAAAAGGCCAATGAACCTCACCTGAGAGAGTTAGACACACCCCTAGACACCAGATCTTAAGAGCCAAAGTCATGGTGAGGGAGAACAGCTGATACGCCTCTCTTCCTCTCCTTCAAAATCGGGTTATAAGCGATCTCTACAACATTGATATTTTCACAACTCTCCAGATTATTTTATAACAGTAAAAGAGTCTTAGTTTTTTTTATAAACACGTATATATAAAAGTGATATATGACAGGGTGGAAGTTAGAGATAATTTTACACTAAGGTGACGATACTAACGATAATACGTGGGATTGAAGGGAGTGTGAATAAAAATGTTTGTATTCAGTTCACATCATTGTGGGCGTTGGCACAAAGGTATTCAGTACACTTCAGCGACCGACACTGTAACATGGGTGGCTGTGAGGAAGACCTGACCCATCACAGACACACACACGTATACGGACACACCACCACCGCCGCCTGCAACCAGTGCAGGAGGCTGTCTACTGCAGGGTGGTCGACGAGCTCTACTACGCCTGCGTCAGTTCTCTCTCTCACTTACTCCTCTTATTATCTAACTGTCCCACTTACTCTCTTCCTCTCTTTTTCACTACACCATCCATTCATTATCTTTCACGTGTCCTCTCCACATTACTTTCTCATTCATTTATTTAAAACAATACACCTCTCACTCATTCTTCTCCTTAGTCACCTCTAAATCATTCTTCTCCTTAGTCACCTCTAAATCATTCTTCTCCTTAATCACCTCTCAATCATTCTTCTCCTTAATCACCTCTAAATCATTCTTCTCCTTAATCACCTCT
This sequence comes from Homarus gammarus, assembly GCA_958450375.1. Taxonomy (NCBI): domain Eukaryota; kingdom Metazoa; phylum Arthropoda; class Malacostraca; order Decapoda; family Nephropidae; genus Homarus; species Homarus gammarus. The sequence goes on along the minus strand of CAUDMG010000902.1, from coordinate 893,159 downwards.
CAATCATTCTTCTCCTTAGTCACCTCTAAATCATTCTTCTCCTTAGTAGTCACCTCTAAATCATTCTTCTCCTTAATCACCTCTCAATCATTCATCTCCTTTATCACCTCTCACTCATTCTTCTCCTTAATCATTCCTAAATCATTCTTCTCCTTAGTCACCTCTCAATCATTCTTCTCCTTAATCACCTCTCAATCATTCTCAACACACCTACTTGCCGTGCTGATTCGTATTAAACATATGACTTTCTTCCCGGGATAGTTTTTGGGTTAAGGGATATACTATACTGTATTGATTACGTAAAGTGTTTAAGCTTAATATTGTTTATGTATAGTTTATGCTGGGGATCAGGAGAGTCGTGTGAGTGTGTGTGTGTGTGTTGCAATTCGTATTTTACTGTACACTTGCAAAACAACCTACCCAGCCTTCGTCTCTTATATAATAAACTATTTAAGATGATTAGACTATAAATTAAAAATATATAAGATTACATTCACGATTTAACCTTGGTCTCTACTGCATATACAGTAAAATACACTGTTTAAGATAAGGTGACTGAACCTTCGTACCCCCTGTTGCGCGACGTAGGCTGGGTTCAGTTGGAATTGGTAACGTATGTATCTCCCCAAACTTTTAAAACCACCACTCTCTGTAGTCGGCTTGAATAATTCTATAAAAAAGTTGTTGTTCATGCTTAAATCGTCAGCATGTGTTTCGGAATTATCTAAAATTTTATCCATTACTTATTCTTGTTTACTGCAATGACGTAATTATTTATTCTTGAGTCTTTGTAACACTTACCGCAGGTCTGGAAATAAAAAATCACAACCACTACAACGATTTGCTTATCCAGTCGCCATCTTTCTCTCGGGGCACTACAGACTAAAAACAGTATCTTATCCTTGGGACCCACTCACCCACTTCCGCAGGCCGTGGTCTTCGTAGTGTTGCGAACAATTCATATCACCGACTACGCTGCCGTCACACACACAACGGTTTCATCAGTTCTATGCTTGTGGCACTATCTTATAAATATTGTGACGTTTATCATTATGCAGGGTGGTCCAAAAATCCGTATCAAAATTCCTGCTCCTGACCCAGGCCCACACACCCCAGCAGGGGCATCTGACGACTCTGTACCTGCCGTGAGGGAAGCACAACATTCATCGCCTCCACACACCCTTTTTCTCCCTCTCTACTCCCACAGATATTGTGTATCTAGACAGTTGTCTCTAGCGACCGGCTCATCCATGCCATCGCCGTTGTCTCACATGTGGCATGCACCGCCCGTTCTGCCTCACATGTGCTATGAAACCCTGCAGACAACAAGTCTCCTACACCGCCTGGAGGGAAGGGGGAGTACTGTAGTGGATTTCTCCCCTACATACAAACGCTGTTTGTCGCTGCATAGCTGACCCCAAGAATTCCCCAGTGTATGCCTCGTGGTCTAGGTCAACCAGCGCCGCCCATGGAGCGGGGGTCAACTACTAAGCCACGCCTACCCCCCGCTATTTAAGACCTGACCTCGTGGTAACCTGTCTCTTTTCTACCTACACCAACCAGCCAGCAACACCTCCTCCGCCTGCCTGGCGGTCCTCGCTCCCGCCAGCGAGCATGGCGATCCACAAGCTGTCCTCCTCTGAGCATCCTCACCAACCAACTCTCTTCTTCTAGCTACAGCCACAGCAAGCTACACCACCTCCTCCGCCTGCCTGGCGGTCCTCGCTCCCGCCAGCGAGCATGGCAACCTACAGGCTGGTCCTCCTCTGAGCATCCTCACCAACCAACTCTCTTCTTCTAGCTACAGCCACAGCAAGCTACACCACCTCCTCTGCCTGCCTGGCGGCCCTCGCTCCCGCCGGCGAGCATGGCGACCCACAAGCTGTCCTCCTCTGAGCATCGTCACCAACCAGCTCTCTCTACATCACGCGTGTAACCATGCTGCCTTACCAGCACCAAGCTGCATTGTACATCCAATACAACATGTATACAGAGAGCACATTGTGAGTTTCCTTTCTCCATCTTATCCTGAGTGCGAACCAAACATCTCGTACCCCACAGGGTCACCTTACCTTATGACCTGATTATGGTGGACACCTGCTGTCCCTAGAAATTTGATCTCCTTAACTGTATACAGTGGTCCCTCGGTTAACGAGCACAATCCGTTCTAGAAGGTTGCTCATTAACCGAAACCATTGTTTCAATAGGTTTTTGGGTAATTGGTCCCAGCTCACCAAAAATTGCCTAAATTCAACAAAAAAAGTAGAAAAGTACACTTACTTTGAGGTGTGTATGTAGAAGGCTCCTGGATGATGATGATGGGAATTAGAAGTGGGGGTGGAGGAGAAGGGAGAAGAGAAGGAAGTGGGGATGGAGGAGAATTCACCTTATAGGGGACCCATGCTTCATGCCTCATTTCACCAATAAAATTTTAAGTTCACTACATGTAATTACAGATTATTTTCTTTAAATCAACACTGCACTGCGCTATATATTATCAATATGTTAACTAAAGTTCAGAATGACCAATAATTTTAATGTAAAAATGCAAAAATATTCAAGACACCAACAAAATAGATGTTCACTCCACTGTCAACAAAGCCAAACTGACGCCTGTTGGCTGAGTCAAGCAGCTGATGGGCACACAAAAACTAGTTCCTTGTACTGCATATATTATCAATATATTAACTAAACTTTAAAATGACTAATAATTTTAATATAAAAAAATGCAAAAATATGAAGGAGCACATTTTTCTTGATATTTAATCCACTGGAAGCGAATGTAAACATAGAACGGATTACTGAATTGGCAGACTAGCCCATCAGCTGATGCTCACAACAAAACATGTTTTTCATAAGGATTTCGTTAATCGAAGTTTTGTTCGTTAACTGAATTGAAGATCCTTATGGGACGTAATTCGTTAACCGAAATTTTGTTAATCGAATTGTTCGTTAACCGAAACCATTGTTTCAATGGGTTTTTGGGTAATTGGTTCCAGCTCACCGAAAATTACATAAACTGAAAATAAATGCAGTGAAGTACACTTACTTTGAGGTGTGCATGTAGAAGGCTCCTGGTTGATGATGATGATGATGGGAATTAGAATGGGGGTGGAGAATGGAGAAGAGAAGGTATTGGGGTGGAAGAGAAGTCACCCCATGCTGCCATTTCACCCATAAAATTTTAGTTCACTTGGTGTAATTCAAGATTATTTTCTTTAAATCAACACGGCACTGCATTATATATTGTCAGTATGTAAAATATATTTCAAAATGACCAAAAATTTGACTGGAAACACAGAAAAAAAGCGTTTATGTTGAAGAGTCTCAAACAAGATGTTCCTTCCTCTGAACTGGTAAACAAACTGACGCCAAGCTTGGTGTGTTGAGTGGCTGTTTGGCATGCAAAAAACTAGCTTCCAGTACTTCAATTATGTTTAATAATTGTTAAAATTACTAAAAAATTAATATAAAACTTTTAAAATTATTGAATAGTACAACCTTCTTGATATTTACTAAAATGGTAAGGAATTTAAGCCCTAAGACCGATTACTGTATTGGCGAACTAATACTACAGCTGGGGGGCAGCCAAATGCAGGCGAAAACATGTTGGGAAAAATTCGTAAGGAATTTGTTAACCGAAGTGAAGAATCTTATGGAAGGTAATTCGTTAACCGAGGCGCTCGTTATCAGCATATATATATATATATATAGTAAAACCTCGATTAACCGACCACATATGGGGGGAAGGGGCAGACGGATAATCCAAAAGGTCGGTTAATTGTAAATAAAGTCTACGGAAATAAAACATACCTTTTTAAAGTACCTTTCCCTAACCTACCTCATTTAAGTCCCACTATTCATTTTTGCTCATTTGCCATTCATATTTCATTAGCATTTGGTTTAAAACATTAACCACTTCAGTAAATAAATATGAACCAGCAAGGAAACCGTGAATAAAAAAAAAGGAAAAGTCAAAGAACATATGTCATCACGAAAATTGTGACCAAGTCCCAGGTTGCTGATCTGACTTTCTGCCTCATTTACACACAATTGCAGGGTCTCAATTGTTTCTCTTACTATTGACAACACAACATACATATACAGTATTGTTTTTTACTTTTGATTTTTTTTTTCATTTTTGCATTTCTTTATGGTTCTTTATTATTATTATTATTATTATTATTATTATTATTACATTTTCAACCCCCAGGTCCCGATGCGGGTCAGTGACCTGTGCCCGGGTGGGCTAATCCCCTTTAAAAAAAAAAAAAAAAAAAAAAAAAAAAAAAATTATTTTAGGGGTCCGGGATCGGCGGTTAATCCAAAAGTTGGGAGAAAAAAAAAAAAAAAAAAAAAAAAAATATATATATATATATATATATATATATATATATATATATATATATATATATATATATATATATATATACATTATATATATAATATATATATACATATATATATATATATATATATATATACATATATATATATATATATATATATATATATATATATATATATATATATATATATATATATATATATCTGATAAAATCACACGGGAAAATGGAAACAACGGAGTACCTTAGCTTTCGTCCGTGTGATTTTATCAAGATATATCTTATCCACGTTTTCATTGTGGATTTTCATAAAATATATATATATATATATATATATATATATATATATATATATATATATATATATATATATATATATATATATATATATATATATATATATATATATATATAATATATATATATATATAATTTTTTTTTTTTTTTTTAGTGAATTTAAGGTAAATATAAAATACACTTTGTCTGACTAATTTGATGTTATTATAGGACTTATTGTTAACAAATATATAAATATGTACACAATCTTGCTACAAACTATTTCGCTGTCTTTTGTAACAAGATACAATAGGAATCTTTACACAGCATGGAATTGTTAGCTTGATGGGGGCAACCCTGCCTTGGCTTGTGCTTTATGGGACTTAACCAGCACGGCCCATTTTCTAAGTGTAAGATTTACTAGGTCAAAGAATCCAGGACTCACTGTACCTGGAATGAATGCCTTATTTTGAATATTTGTCAGTACAAGACAAGGGATAGTACAGTGTAGCCCCAGTCTTCTAGACTGTGTAGCCAGCTGGTGTCTTTTATTGTAGACTTCTCTGCGAAAGGTAAAAAAATATTTTGAAGTGACTGATTCTGATGGACTGACCCATGTCATAATACTAACACATGGGGCATCAGTCTCACATGCCAGTAGTCTGCCCCCAAACACATCACAGATATAATCTCTTGTCTCCATTGCTACCTCAGTTACTTACCGAAAGGTGTTGCATTACTTATCAAAGTACTGTTAACATTCATTAGTGTCCACAAAAAAAAAAAAAAGCACAAGCCTTAAACATTTGTGGTGTTTACTTTCAGTACTTAATGACCTGTGTAATACTGAGTGTGCAAGCTTGGAGCATGTACAGTTTGTATTTACTGAAAAATACAGAAATGATAATGGCTGAGCACCAATAATCCCTAACAATGATTGTGGACCCAGCCTTCCTAGCCTCCCACTGCCATTCTGCCCTGACTAGATGATGTATAGTATAGTTCCTCAAGGGGAAACTGCATCACTCACCAATTTCCCACCTGAATATTCTAATGAGTTAACATATTTCTCTTATTTTATATTATCACAAATCAGGCATAGCTTTAAAAGCAAGAATTGCAATTATGAAACATGACCCAGTCTAATTTAAGTCAAGAAGTGTTATTGAACACATTATCATGCAGGCCTGGGTCATATGGAGTCACATCACTCTGCTCCTATAAAGACATGCCCTCCACACCATGTAGAGCATTGTGAGGTACAGAACATCTTTATACATCCCAAGTCTGCATGAAATTGTGGTAGAACATGAAGTTTGTATACAAGGAATTAGCAAACATCTAATAAATATAAACAAAAAGCTGCACAATTTGTGACTGTGCCAACCAGGCACCGGCCAAACGACAGCGACTGGATACATCAACTGAAATACACTAGTAATTCACATGCTATGGCTCGTTGGAATGCTCAATACACTAGGCACTTTTAGCTTGGACTCCTAAGAGGTAATTTTTAATTTTATGGAGAAAAATTATACATATATATAATATATATAATTAATATATATATATATATATATATAATTAATATATATATATATATATATATATATATATATATATATATATATATATATATATATATACACATACTGTACAGTATATAGAAACTAGTCTTCATAAGAGGGGACTTCTGTATATAATCTAGCCTTGTAAAAATATGTCTGGAAAACATGTTTTTGACTAACCAGACAGAGATGTATACAGTAAGTTTGAATGTTGTTAGAAGATTCATTATATTTCACATTCCTTTAAATTTTTGGATTATAATTTTAATCAAATCAACTACTATAAAGAATTGATTAAGGTGGAAATAGATATTTTGAGCAACTGCGTACAACCTACTGAAGTCTACTTGGAAACGAGCATAGCAGCAACTAGAAATACTAGACTATTGTTATGACTTATCATCACTCTTTCACCTTGGTAAAGTCATACCTTGCTTATACTATAGTTTACATACTGATAACAATATATGAATAATCATACATTATAGCACTGCTAAGAATTTATAAAATCATTTTAATTATAAAATGGATCCTCAAGTGAATTACCAATTTATGACTGGTCATAACTAAGTAAAAGAACTAAAATCTACAAGAGAACTTTTTAGTTCCCAAAAACTAAATATAAAATCCCATCTTTTCTTTACCACACCATACATGTGTTCTCTCTCTCTCCCCACAATCATGGTTTACTGTTCATAAAATTATAATTAAAAAAAAAAGCAGCTGTAAATGCATTACAGTATGAATGTTGTATAAGCAAGGGTTGACTGTCACTGTGTCCGATGGCCCATAAATAGCAATGTTAAAAAGAACCCAATTACATTATATAAGTCACCTAACCCTTGCAATACCGACATTTGAAATAAATTTAGTTGCCAATTACTTATAATTATGGAAAATTATTTAAAAGTATTTTCATGTTTTGTCAAGACGAAATTGGCCTCTTAATTCCTCATTAATAGAAAACAACAAAGCCCAGTGTTTATTATAATGAGAACAATGTAATAACTGCACTCTTACACAAATTTAGTGACTGGCAATATTAAATGCAGTACTGTATTATAGAAAAGCTTTATACCTACTGCAGAAATAAAATATGCAAGAAGTATATTTTACTGCTCGTCTCTTTATAAATAAGAAGAATTGAATTATTCTCTTCAACCAGTGTCTTGGTGTTTCTCCTTCAAAAACATTTGCTTTTGAATGGGTTTAGTAGTTTAATAAAATTTATTTTCTAAAAAATTGTCTTTACATGATTGACAGGATCACCTGTACAGGAGGGCAGTGACTGTCATCCTGCAAGATTTACTCCTGAGCTTGAGAGTCACTTACATACCCACACAAAAGTCCTAAAAAATACTATTTCATTAGATAAAGATTGTGAAATAAAGGAATTCCCCTGCAGTTATGGAAACACTGGGCACTGTGACAGAGCTCTAAGGTAGCAAAACTTCTTTGGCAGTGTTACAAATTGATTTCTCTTATCATTTTAAACTTTCAGCTGTAATCTAAAAGATTATAAATGGGTTCAGTACAATAGGTAAGCAAATACAGGTATGTATAAAAAAAAACCATAATATAATAAAAAAGTAAAATACTAGGATATCTTGCAGCCATAACAAAGCTTAGATACATGAGGGCTCCTAAGTGGCCAGGTAACATATCTACTACACGGCTGAGGGGCTGGGTCTAGGAGTGGTGCTGCTCATAAGAGAAAGAGAATGTTTGACGGTTGGAGAGTCTTGGAGGTGGCGTGGGCGGGTGGTCATTGGGGTCGGTTGGAGTGTCGTTCATGCTACTTCCTGGTAGCCCTGCGAAGAAAACTAAGATGTAAAAAATTTAGCCAATTCTGTTTTTTTACCTAAAGTACAGTTTCCTGCAAATAATAAAGATGATGAATACTTAATCTCAGAGTACGAACAGTCAGTACTGATGCTCAAATCTCTAGATAACGTACCCAGATCCTTAACTAGCATGTACAGTGGTTCCTTGGTTAACAAAATTTCGGTTAACGAATTACCTTCCATAAGAATCTTCAATTTGGTGAACGAACAAAAATTCGATTAACGAAATCCTTAGAACCTCACGTTTTGTTGTGAGCATCAGCTGATGGGCTAGTTGCCAATTCAGTAATCTGTTCTATGTTTACATTCATTTCCAGTGGAGGAAACATCAAGAAGGTTGTGTTCTTGAATATTTTTGCATTTTTTATATTAAAATTATTGGTCATTCTAAAATTTAGCCATCCAAGCTCTGTCTACATAAAGCTTTTCAACTATTATTTTCGGCTTGATTATATAACTTTATTCATTTATTGAAACTCATTTACATGCACACACTGTCCTAAGGGCAAAGCTGTACTGTACATGTAATCAAAATAATGTAAAAAATGAATACTAGAATTTTAGTCTAGTGCAAACTATTGCATGGTTACATTCAAATTAATCACTATGTATAAGAGTTCCAGAAATGTAAATTATATTCTCCCCGGTCACTTCTATGAAATTATATAATAAAGAAACAAACTCAATCTAAAGGAAATAAGTAAACAAATAAATACCTCACTAAACCTTCGGCACCTAACTGTCAAACATGTCACTGTCACCCCTCCCTCCCAGCAAAGGTTTGGTGGTTTTCAGTAGGCTTTAAGTTTTTATCTTATATAACATCACAGACTAAAGTTAGGAAAATATAATTTGCATTGCTGGAATCCTTGCAAGACAGTGAATAATTTGAATATAAACATCATATATTTTGCACAAGAGATAAAAATTTAATTACATTAGTACATTTATGGGTAGATTTACATAAATTTCTTCATTTATTTTCATTCATTTACATGCACACACCGTACTAAAAGAAAAGTAAGAGAAATAAATGACCTAAAGCAAATCTGTAGTGTACATGTACTAATGGTACTAAAATTGTTATGTCTAGTGCAAATTATAGCTTGTTTATATTCAAATTAATTAATATCTTATAAGAATTCCAGCAATGTAAATTATATTCTCCCCGGTCACTTCTATGAAATTGTATAAGCAAAAAACAAAAACTCAATCTCAAGGACATAAATAAACAAATAAATACTTCACTAGACCTCTCGGCGCCAACTGTCAAACCATATCGCCTCACTTCCCCGCCCCCCTCACGCTAGCTTGCTCCCTCCCTAACCCCCTCCCTCCCAGTAAAGGTTTGGTGGTTTTCAGTAGACCTTAAGTTTTTATCTTATATAATATCTCAGACTAAACTTAGGAGAATATAATTTGCATTGCTGGAATCCTTGCAAGACGGGAAAATTTTAATATAAACGTCATATATTTTGCACAAGAGATAAAAATTAATCATCTGTATCACATTACAGTAGTGATTTAAGAGTAAGAGTGTGTATGTATGTATATATATACAGTATAGTGATTTAAGGGAGGTTTAGGGGAATTTTAGGAGTGTTTCTGACTTTATGCATTTTTGGCTTTACTTTGTATATACTTTTCTGTGAGCTGGAACCAATTACCCAATATCCCACTGAAACAATGGTTTCGGTTAACGAAATTTTCGTTTAATAAATTTTGGTTAACGAACAACCCTCTGGAACGAATTGAGTTCATTAACAGAGGGACCACTGTACAGTTGTACCTTTGTATGAAATTTGAACAAAATCTATTTTTGGACCTCATGCTGAAATGCAAGACAATAGATCAGGTGCCATTTGACCCACAAAATGTCTTTTTTCTGGAAAATTAAAACTAACATGTTTAAATGGTAAAATACTGTAGTCTAAATTCCTGAGAAAACGTATATAAAGGTGATTTAAAGCTTACGGGGACAATGTAATTGATGTTTTAAATAACTATCCTATACTTTTTTCTTTTGGGGGGGGGGGGGGGGGGGGGGGGTTAGCCCACCCAGGCACAGGTCATTGACCCACAATGAGGCCTGGGGGCAAATAAATAAGAATAGAAAGAAAACAAAAATATAAAAATAGAAAAGGTTATACTAATCTACACCGCAAAGATGCCGGAAAACCAGCTTTTTAAATTGAGACATTGTATGAGTATGGAAACACAGAAGAAGGCAGAGCATTCCACAGTTTGGTTGTGTGAGGAAAGAAGGAGGTACTATAATGGGTTATTCTAGTGTGACCGACATCCACAGAGAAACGGTGGGCACCGCGGGCAAGACGTGTGTTACGAGCCCACGGCCTTGCCGGCGGTACACAGGATGCCAAATCCACCCAATATTACCCGTTAAAGTACCTGTAAAAGAGAGAGAGTGAAGCAACATTGCGGCGAAGAGAAAGGGAAGAGAGATTGTCGACTAAAGGAGGGGTTAATAAGACGAAATGCCTTTGATTCCACCCCATCTAACAGTTGGACAAAAGAAGAGCCGCCCCAGATATGAGAGCCGTACTCCAAGTTAGGAAGAATGAATCCCTTATATACTTGAAGCAACTGCTCAGGAGTGAAGTAGCTGCAGCATCTATACAGCATTCCCAACTTTCGGGAGGCAGCTTTAGCAATGTTGAGGATGTGTGGCTTCCATGACACATTTGAAGAAATGGTGAGGCCTAGCATATCTATTTTAGAATTTGGCAGAATAATAGCGTCCTGAAATGTGATTAGTGGGAGATCATCTAATTTGGAAAGTGTAAATGATAAATACTGAGTTTTATTACTATTAAATTTAACCAAGTTTCTACCTCCCCATTCAGAGATGCTGCACAGATACACATTGATAGATGCAATGATATCAGCTCTAGAAACAGATCTAGTTTGAGAGTTAGGAGAAAGGGGAAAATGTGAAGAGTGAAAAGTAAAATCATCAGTTTTTTTTTAGTTTAACAAATTTATTGGCAGAGCTTGTAGTACAGTTTGCCTATTCTGAGTAATTCAGTAGGTCTTGACACTGACGGTGGCATCACTTCATCAGTGTAAGAATTGATAGAATTAGTCGTAGTGTGAAGTAAATCATTGATAAAAAAAAAGGAAGAGAGTAGGTGAAAGAACAGAACCCTGTGGGACACCACTATTGGTAGAGAAAGAGCGAGAGATCGATCCCTCTACAACAACTACCATGGATAGGTTCTCAAGGAAGCTAGAGATTAGAAAACAAAGTGGGGGAGAGAGACCATAAGAGGGAAGTTTAGAAAGCAAAGACTTGTGCCATTCCCTGTCAAATGCTTTGGAGATATCGAGGGCCACGACGAAAGTTTCCCCATAATCCCTAAGAGAGGATGACCAAAGATGGGTGAAGTAGGAGAGCAGATCATCAGTAGAGCTCGCCTGGCAAAAGCCATACTGGTGATCCAACAAAAGAGGTAACGGGGAAAATGGGAGTGCAAGATAGTTTCAAAAATCTTTGAGAGGGATGAAGTTAGGGCAATGGGGCAATAGTTAGAGGGATTAGAATGGTCACCCTTCTTCAGGATGGGCTGAACCAAGGCATGCTTCCAAGAAGAAGGAAAAGTTTGGGTTTTGAGGCAAAGGCAAAAGAGGCAAGCAAGCACAGGGGCCAGAGCTTCAGCACACTCCCTCAGAACACAAGGGGGTGTTCCGTCCTGTCCATGCGCCTTACTCACATCCAACCTGGACAACACACCAGTAACCCTGCGAGTGGAGATTATAGGAAAGTGCATAGGTTCAGTGGGAGGAGCGGGGGTAGGAGGGATAGAGTTGGAGTCGTCTAAGGTACAATTAGAGGAAAAAAAGGTGCCAGAGAGATTGGCTTTATCAGGGGGAGAGTTGGCTATAGAGTTATCAGGTCGGAAGAGAGGACGAAAAGAGGGAGTGCAGAAGTTATTACAGATGTTTTTGGTTAAGGACCAGAGGGATTTACTAGAAGAAGAGTTAGTCAGGACAGTGGTCTTTCTTTTTATAAAATTCTGCTTGGCGCTACGAAGAATAGCCTTACAACAATTCCTAAAAGTAATGAAAGAGGAGTGGGTAATAGGAGGAGATAGTTTCATAGCTCGATATGTCCTACCTCTCACCCTGCAAGCAAGAGAGCAGAAGCGATCAAACCATGATTGTAAAGTTAAAGTTTTGGTAGAAGATGGGATAAATGCACTCATACCACCCTGTATAACCCCAGCAATGCTGTCAGCACAAACCAAGGCATCTCGAGTGGAAAAGCAGCATTCATCCCAAGGAAAGTCAGTGGAGAATACTCGCAAGGATTGCCAGCTTGCTCTCCGATGGAGCCATAGCAGACGTTTAGAGGGGGGTGGTGGAGGTGGTCGTGACCAATTTGATTTATTAGAAATAAGATTGTGATCAGAAGACCCTAAAGGGGCAGAAATTGAGAATAAATAGTGTGAGGGGTTAGAGGTAAAACAAAGATCAAGAATGTTAGCAAGTTGATCGTGTCGATCAGGAACACGTGAAGGGTGTTTGATTATGTGTTCCAGATTGTTAAGTAAGGAAAAAGAGAGTGCCTCAGCCCCATCTGGGTCATCCCTTGCAGAGCCAAGCCACTCTCTGTGATGTACATTGAAATCCCCAAGGTAGAGGATCTTGGTGTTGGGGTGTGTGGATAGCAACGACTCATGGCAAGAAGTGAGATAGTCAAAGAGTTCCAAATAGTTGGTAGAGTTGGGAAAAAAATATGGGCAACAAAGAAAAATATTCATAGTTGGTGAAGATATTTTGATCCAGATGACATCATAGAGGGAAGATTTAAGATCCGTTAATCGAGCTATAGGTGTACGTGTGTTGCAGTAGGCACATACACCTCCCTTAAAACAGAAGGAGGTATAAAGGTTGTAGTTGGAGACTTGAAAAGGTTTGGGTGAAGCTGCTTTGGTCAGTTGAAGTTTGGAAAGTAGTAAAAGGTCGGGGAAAGAGGTTAATAGATGGTGCTCCACAGAAGGAAAATTGGATCTCGGGCCACGAATGTTGGAAAAATAAAGTGTGAAAAAAGCAGATCCCCCCAGCAACCGCGGTGGCGTCAGTTGAGGCCCCAGAAGTTTGATGGTGATCAGGTCAGCCCTGGGGTCCACAACCTTCCCAACCAGTGGGACCCATCGAAGAAGCCCCCGCTTCAATAACCCTTAACCCTCGGGTTAGGGTGCTGCCGGCAGTAACCCCCATGCGGGGTTAAATCGAAGAAAAAAAATCAACATATCCAAAAATAATAATAAAAAAATAAATAAATAAAAAAAAATGGCGGGAAAATAGGCGGACGTTCTGGAATGTCACCCGGGGCCTAGGGTTAATATTAACGCTGTAAAAATTAAGGTCTCAGAGGAATGTCACCCAGGCCTTAAGGGTTAAGGATCTGGGTTCAAAATCTAGAAATTTTAGTATTTAGTGTGAATTAATTAGTCTTGAAATAATTCAATACATTAAGAATACTTAAAATGTCAATTAAGTTGTGCCTGTAAGTTTCAAATTCCCCTTATATCAGTTTCTCAGTAACATAGACTGTCTCGTTATAAACATGCTAGTTTTCAGTTTCCAGAGAAAAGGCATTTTATCGTGTACTGGCCTCTCACCCACCGTGTGAGCATGAGGTAAAAAATTGATTTTGTTCAAATTTCATACAAAGTGACAGTACTCCTTTACATGGTGGTTAAGGATCTGGGTTCAAAATCTAGAAATTCCAGTAAATTCATTAATTAATTACCCTTGAAATAATTAAATCCATCATAAGATTGACAAATTATACTGTACCCAAATTAGATTATATAATTATGTTAAGTTATGTTTTCTATGAAACTATTCATTTATACAAAATAAAATGTGTTGATGGTCTATATGAATGTGTATGAACAGTCATAAGTCCTCCCCCCCCCCCCCCCCTCTCTATTTGGTAGTAATGTTGAGAATATATCTATTTGAACCTATTATAATGACCTCCTTTAGAGCTGTTTCTTATAGTGCTCTGGTTTTCAGAAATGCATCTAAAATGGTATAAGAGGTGTGCTTATACATCTGCACATTCTAGTGTCAAAGGGAATTAAATTATATACTAACAACATCTGGTAAAGAATTTTGCACAAAACATTAAGTCCTCATGTGAAGGAGTTGTCTTAAAGCAAAGCACTGTACAGTATGTAGCATTAATTATAATTTAAGAGAAGTGTGTCTGAAAACGTAGAAAAAATTTGTGTAAGTCTTGAAAAATTAAATGAATGTGTTGTATGCATTTTACCTGTTTGAGGTCCATTAGTATGTCTTCGTGCGAGGGGAGTAGGTGAGGACAGGTCCACTGAGTTGTTGCGACGGTGCGGAGGTGGATCCAACTGGTACTGTTGAGGGGGCAGTGGAGGAGCTAACAATGATGGAGGGGTTTGCCGATGATGGTGTGTGTGATGGTGATGAGAGGGTGGATGGTGAAGACTACCAGAATGTAAAGGATGTCCTATTGGTGCATGATGATGATGTGTGGGACCATGTTGCAGCCCCCCTGAAGAATGCATACGGGGCAGCGTGGCTGTACGTGGTGGAATAGGAGGCGGGGAAACATCCCGTGGGGGTAATTCAGGAGCATCTGGTGCCTGTTTCACCTGCAGAATGAGAGAAAAAAAAATAATAAATAAAATAAAATAAAATAATATATATATATATATCAACTTTAAAATGCAAACACACATTCTCCTTCATTTGCTGTCATTCATTTATTCTTGTCACTGAAAAAGATGTATTCAAGTAGGGTGTTTCCCTCACATAACAAGGCCCCAACACCCATCAGTTATACAGCCTTCCAAAAACTAACTCATCATCACCATCATTTATGGCCTCTTTCACCCCATCCTTCCATCTCATCTTCCACCTACCAACTTCCTCTCAGTTATATATTGTATATTATTATTATTTCAACAGTCATAAATTAACACTAATTACTCAAATTTTATTTTTTTTTACCTAAATTATGAATCAGTAAGTTGAACCTTTGTAAGAAATGTGAACAAAATTTAACTTTTGACCATTTTATTGGTATACCTACAAGGTCATAGGTAAGATTATTTCTTTAAAGGTTAACATGACTTTATTTGGAAAGCAAAATATTTATGTGTTTCATGGTGAAAGGCATAAAAAAAATGTGATAAAAAACTTACATGGATAGTGTACGGGTAATTAACATTTTCATTATTCTAAATACAGTACCTGTACTGTACAGCTTTTTATCAATACGGTAAACCCTCGATAACTCGGCATCCGATAACTCGGAATTTCATATAAGTCAACGTGGCTGAGGTCTCGGAATGTATTGTAGTATAACTCGGGAAATACCGAGATATATAAAATTATCTGGGGAAAATCTGTCTCACCTACTATGATACTTCATTCTTCATCTACAGTGTTGGTAAGTGTTACCTTTTTACATTTAGTAATTACATGTACACATACAGTATGTGGGTCGATAATTTTTTATTGTTGTATTTTTGTAGAAGGGGAAAGTGCCTCGATAAGTCAGAATTTGGGATAACTCAGCCAGGCCAGAGCCCTTTATGAGTCGAGTTATTGAGGGTTAACTATACTACAGTATTTAATTTTACCTTCTCTCCACATGTTTATATCACCTCAGCACAATGGTTGTGATTTTATCCAATACATCTTTCTGTACTTGTTGTTTTCTATAGCCCAAATATTGCTTTTATACAAGTCAGTACAGCAATACACAAGTCAGTACAGCAATACACAAGTCAGTACAGCAATACACAAGTTAGTACAGCAATACACAAGTCAATACAGCAATACACAAGTCAATACAGTAATATCATTTCAAATTTGCTTTCACCTCTTGTATCCATGTTTCACATCACAATAATGTCAACTCAAAAAAACAATTGGGCCTGACTTTCATGGCCAATAACTCATTGGTAGCTGTACAGTATTTCACAATTATTAGTACAAATATAGGTAATACTATCTAGTGGTACAGTAGTTATATGACTTATATCAAAACTCTCCTATGACAAAAATAAAGGTTTACCTTGGGTGACGTGTCCCCAATAGAGGGTTCTCTTTTGCGTACTCTTGGTGGTAGTGGAGGTGGAGGAGCCTGTGGAGATGCTGGTGGCGGTGGTGGTGCTTGAGGCGGCAGGAAGTTGCTGGGAAACCCACTGATGATCCCTCGGAACTCAGTCGCACTTGATAATACATCTGAAAAAAAAAAATAAATAAATCAATGTTGAACACTGAATGTTGTTGTACCACAAGAACAAAATTATCTATACTGTATTGTACTTAATAATTAGGGATGCACCGATTAATCGGTATCGGTAAGCAGATAGTATCGGTAATACTGTACAGCTCCAATATAAAGCATATTCTTGCAACCCTGTTTGAACCAATATTTACAATAACAATCTCTAGAGTAAGGATATTTAGACTTTTCCTCCTTTAAGACCAGATTAAAGATTATACTTCAGACTGGAATAAGTATACACTGAGTGTAAGGGCTATCAGCCCATTAATCAGTATCGGTAAAAATGGTTATCAGTGAAAAGTAAAGGTCCTGGTACAGCCATGTTAACCTGTTTAAATATAGAAGGTATTGTAGTGCTCAGTATTAGGGAAAGTTATTATCATTCCAACCTTTTGACCACCCAGACCCTTTATGTCTGTGTTGAGGAATACCTACACAGTACAGTACAGTACAGTACAGTACAGTACAGTACAGTACAGTACAGTTCAGTTCAGTTCAGTTCAGTACAGTATTGAGATATTTAAGTACAAAATTAAATTGAATATAATGTCCAAAAAGGTGATTTTATGAAGCAAAAACACATTTTCTCTCTTAGTGGGAAATTAGCATAATTGATTACTTAAGTGTATTGTATACACAGAATAACAGAAAAACAAAGCAAAATAAGCTCTGAAAGATTAGGATTGCAAATGGTATTTACAGGTAATTTTTCCAAGACACGAGGACAACCAGTACCCAAATTCAAACTTTTTGGCCCCAGGAAGTGGATGTAGACACAGATGCCAAGGCCTGATGCCTTCCTCCAGAATAACATAAAGAACATGAGTAACAAACACGTGATTGCTAGCAGTACAATACTTCCTTGACCTTGCAATGGTCCCTCAACATACTAAAGTCAAACCCTCATCAAATATACTCCAACAATTCCTTAAGGAAATACAACAATGGTTCAACCTAACTGCCATAACAGCCTCCCCATCACATCCACCAGCAGGTTACACAAACATTAATGTAAAAATGCAGAGACACAAAAAATCTATCACTTCCACTCATAGTAAAATAACTTTCATTCAGCACCACAAGATCAATACTGTTTCTTTATTGGCACTTTGCATTGTGTCAACCCAGTGCCAGATTTAGACCTGTGGAGGCCCATGGGCAGCCTCTTTGTGGAGGACCCCTCATTATAACTACCCAAGAGGGTGGGGTGGGGAGTGAAGCGAGCCTAAACATCTGGGAGTTCCGGGGGGCGCTGTAAGCCCCCCGGGAAAATACTACACGACCCAACCCCCTCCGACCGACTGTCAACAAACACAGCGCCTTGATGGCATTCGTAATGTAAGTGATAATGAAAGAAATATTTTATTCGTTTTTTTTTTTTCTCAATTTCATTATTTCGTTTTTAATCAATGTATGTTTGTGGAATTCTAAATATATTATTAGCAACACAAACAATAGCATTCATTAAAAATATACGATTCATAGGAAAACCAGGTACCAGGTATTCATGAATTTCAAGGAGTAGCTAGCCTAATTTCTATCACGCTTCTTGCTGAACATAGTTTTACGTGATGGAATAGATAAACGTGAATTTTAAAGAATGAAAATAAAAATAATCCAAATGAATAAACAAGTAAATCAAATATTGTAATATGCAGAGGCCCCTGGGCAGCTGCCCACTTTGCCCACTCCTGAATCCGGCCGTGTCAACCTCAATCCTCCAATAAGAAACAAACACCCAGAGGGATACACTCACAACCATGACACTAGTACAGTATATGAAACCACTGCTGAATTACAAAGATAAAGCATAAAGCAAGTTCCATGATTTATATTACCTATTCATTTTCTGTTTAACTCTTACAGTATACTAGACCAGTGAAAAATGTTCACTTAATCCCCTGACTACTGGACATAACTTTTAATGTTTTATTTGGCTATTGTTGGATGATTTTATTCAGCAGAGAGAGGAAAGGGTTACCCGGGAATGTCGAAAAATTAAAAGAATGGGAATGAGTACAACTGAAGACAAAATTTAACTTACTGCCAGTGCCAATCTCTACAGGTGCAAAGATGGCATTGTCAGCTGTGTGTGGTGCATGTGACTGTTGTGACGTTGGAGTGCAGGGGGAGGTGGGAGTGGGAGGCGTCAACATTTGTGGAGGAGTGTCTTCCCCATCTCCCTCCACAGGTTTGGGTCCTCCTCTCTCAGACTGCTGGAACAAAATTGGTAGAGGAGGAACCATTCCCTTGTTGCGGGTTTTGATGCCCGGGGACTTGAGGATGATGTTGGGCCATTTGCGATCCTGAAGAAACAAATGACATTGTTAAGACTATTAAGAAACATGTACTGTAATACCACTCCAGAATATCAAAGTTAATGACTCAACAATAATACTCACAACATAAACACAAAGTTAACAAATTAGTTGTGGATGGAGAGAATTAAAATGTACAGTACTGTATATTGAAATCTACATTTACGCATTAAAATTCTTTTATCATGGAATTCATTTGTGATAGATCAAGAGTGTGGTTGAGAAGACCTTGACAGAGACTGAGGTTAAGTTCTATTGGATCATGTTCTCCATCAAAATTAACTTCTTATGGTAAAAATAGCGATGTGTTCATAGACTCCCAAATCCACTCACTACTGTACAGTATACCATTTCCCCTCACCCCAACTTTCGTCAATACAGAAATAAATGTTTGTTAACCTTAAAGATGATTATCCCACTCCTCTACATGTCACATAAGGAGTCTTCATGTCTCTTTAGCACCCAACTGGAGTAATCTTCACCTTACTTCTGTCAAGCTGCAGCAGTTTTTGTCTGTGACCAACACACCTGTACCACAATTCTTCTTCTTAAATGAGATTATGGTCTCACCAGCAAGACTCCTAATCAGATCCCCATCATCTTCTATTAAAATTTTGTATTAAATCGGAGGAACTTAATCAGATCTCACTATTGTTATGTGTGTTGTTTTAAACTAACTAAAATAATAAAGTGTTAACATTACCTAGTCACACACACACTACCTTCACATTCATAATACTGTACACACTCTACCTTCACATTCATAATACTGTACACACACTCTACCTTCACATTCATAATACTGTACACACACTCTACCTTCATTCATAACACTGTACACACTCTACCTTCACATTCATAATACTGTACACACTCTACCTTCACATTCATAATACTGTACACACACTCTACCTTCACATTCATAATACTGTACACACTCTACCTTCACATTCATAATACTGTACACACTCTACCTTCACATTCATAATACTGTACACACACTCTACCTTCACATTCATAATACCTAAAGATTAACCATCTCAACACTGTACCCCCCCCCCCCCAGATAGTATTAGGATGCTTATTTATCGGGTGAAATAAGCTAGGGGGGGGGGGGGGGGGCTAATCTTCAAGTGATCCAAAAACCTCGCCAACTTTTCACCTGACATGACTGAAGATAAGATTGAGTACTGTATACTGACGCCTACACGAGACCCTCCCTGCCTTAGATACTGTACCCCGCACACCAACCACTCATGAGGTGTAACAAAAACTATAATGTATTTGATGTGTGCGAGCTAATGTATGAATCTGTGTACATATATGAGAGGAACAGGAGGAGGGGCACACCAAGTAGAGATGGAGGGGGGATATGGAGAGGGACAGATAAAGAGAGTTTAGGGAACATGGGAGAGATGAAGGTAAGACATGGAAGAAAACTAAACGAGATGGAAGGAAGGAGAGTAAAAATCTGGAAGAGAAGAAAAGGTGGAGAAAGAGGGTAGAGAAAAGGAGATTGGACATAGAGAGTGAAGAGAAGGAAAGATGGAAGGAGGGAGGTAGGGCTGGAGGCAGCAGGAGGTGGGCGTGTGTGTTGGTGCAGGGTGTGTGGGTGTGGAGCGGCGGTTGTGATTGGCCCAGCGGCTGCCGATCCCCTCCCGGCCGGCCACTCAGCGACGCGGGGCGCCTGGACTGCAGCCACCCAGCGTCGACCTCCCCTCACAACCCCGCTATTCTACCTCACCCTCATCATGACAGATACTTCCAAACACACCATCCCAGAAAGCTAACCTTAAGTCAGCTAGAGGGTAAGAGTAAGTAAGAGTGAGAGGAATGAGGCAGGATATATGGCGGTGTTAGCGTGTGTGTGTGTGGCAGCCAAGGGGACACGTGAGCCCGGCCAGCCAGGTGCAGACAACGAGTCTAAAAATAGATTTCCAGCTTTCACCTTTAACAGTCTGAGTACTTAACGTAGTGTAGGAGGAGTCAGAACCTGCTAGGGAGCCTTCGTCTTCTTCCACCTATAACACACACACACACACACACACGATAACCTTAAGTACATGACAAAAATCTGTTCCAATAACTCCACCAACATCAACTCACTCCACTCAATGCACCTTTAAAACTGACTACAGTATAAACACAAAACAGTGAACATTCATATGTACAACATCTACCACAACCTGAACAACTTCTACCACAACCTGAACAACATCTACCACAACCTGAACATCTACCACAACCTGAACAACATCTACCACAACCTGAACAACATCTACCACAACCTGAACAACATCTACCACAACCTGAGCAACATCTACCACAACCTGAGCAACATCTACCACAACCTGAGCAACATCTACCACAACCTGAACAATACAACCAAAATACAATACTCTATATGCAGGATGGTGGCAGAGGAGGCAGAGTGGTGGCAGGGGAGGTAGAGTGGTGGCAGGATGGTGGCAGGACGGGCAGGATGGTGGCAGGACGGGCAGGATGGTGGCAGGGGAGGTAGAGTGGTGGCAGGGGAGATAGAGTGGTGGCAGGATGGTGGCAAGACGGGCAGGATGGTGGCAGGACGGGCAGGATGGTGGCAGGGGAGGTAGAATGGTGGCAGGGGAGGTAGAATGGTGGCAGGGGAGGCAGGGTGGTGGCAGGGGAGGTAGAGTGGTGGCAGGATGGTGGCAGGACGGGCAGGATGGTGGCAGGGGAGGTAGAGTGGTGGCAGGGGAGGCAGGATGGTGGCAGGGGTTGCTAGCGGTAGGGAGGACCGCCAAGAACAAGTGAGCGGCTCATTCACAAAAACAGATTCATTGAGAAGCGTAGGCGGGGTCTCTGTGTGTGTGTGTGTGTGTTGCATGCGTGTGTGTGTGTGTGTGTTGCATGCGTGTGTGTGTGTGTGTGTGTTGCATGCATGTGTGTGTGTGTGTGTGTCTGTGTGTACGTGTGTGTGTGAGACCCGTGACGCGGCACCCATTGATCCACCCAGCTGCCTTCCTTTCCTCCCTCCACCCAGCAGCTGCCTTCCTTCCCTCCCTCCACCCAGCAGCTGCCTTCCTTTCCTCCCTCCACCCAGCTGCCTTCCTTCCCTCCCTCCACCCAGCAGCTGCCTTCCTTTCCTCCCTCCACCCAGCTGCCTTCCTTCCCTCCCTCCACCCAGCTGCCTTCCTTCCCTCCCTCCACCCAGCAGCTGCCTTCCTTTCCTCCCTCCACCCAGCTGCCTTCCTTCCCTCCCTCCACCCAGCTGCCTTCCCTTCCTCCCTCCACCCAGCAGCTGCCTTCCTTCCCTCCCTCCACCCAGCAGCTGCCTTCCTTTCCTCCCTCCACCCAGCAGCTGCCTTCCTTTCCTCCCTCCACCCAGCAGCTGCCTTCCTTTCTTCCCTCCACCCAGCAGCTGCCTTCCTTCCCTCCCTCCACCCAGCAGCTGCCTTCCTTTCCTCCCTCCACCCAGCTGCCTTCCTTCCCTCCCTCCACCCAGCAGCTGCCTTCCTTTCCTCCCTCCACCCAGCAGCTGCCTTCCTTCCCTCCCTCCACCCAGCAGCTGCCTTCCTTCCCTCCCTCCACCCAGCAGCTGCCTTCCTTCCCTCCCTCCACCCAGCAGCTGCCTTCCTTTCCTCCCTCCACCCAGCTGCCTTCCTTCCCTCCCTCCACCCAGCAGCTGCCTTCCTTTCCTCCCTCCACCCAGCTGCCTTCCTTCCCTCCCTCCACCCAGCAGCTGCCTTCCTTTCCTCCCTCCACACAGCAGCTGCCTTCCTTTCCTCCCTCCACCCAGCAGCTGCCTTCCTTCCCTCCCTCCACCCAGCAGCTGCCTTCCTTTCCTCCCTCCACCCAGCTGCCTTCCTTCCCTCCCTCCACCCAGCAGCTGCCTTCCTTTCCTCCCTCCACCCAGCTGCCTTCCTTCCCTCCCTCCACCCAGCAGCTGCCTTCCTTCCCTCCCTCCACCCAGCAGCTGCCTTCCTTCCCTCCCTCCACCCAGCAGCTGCCTTCCTTCCCTCCCTCCACCCAGCAGCTGCCTTCCTTCCCTCCCTCCACCCAGCAGCTGCCTTCCTTCCCTCCCTCCACCCAGCTGCCTTCCTTTCCTCCCTCCACCCAGCTGCCTTCCTTCCCTCCCTCCACCCAGCAGCTGCCTTCCTTCCCTCCCTCCACCCAGCAGCTGCCTTCCTTCCCTCCCTCCACCCAGCAGCTGCCTTCCTTTCCTCCCTCCACCCAGCAGCTGCCTTCCTTCCCTCCCTCCACCCAGCAGCTGCCTTCCTTCCCTCCCTCCACCCAGCAGCTGCCTTCCTTCCCTCCCTCCACCCAGCAGCTGCCTTCCTTCCCTCCCTCCACCCAGCAGCTGCCTTCCTTCCCTCCCTCCACGCAGCAGCTGCCTTCCTTTCCTCCCTCCACCCAGCTGCCTTCCTTCCCTCTCTCCACCCAGCAGCTGCCTTCCTTTCCTCCCTCCACCCAGCTGCCTTCCTTCCCTCCCTCCACCCAGCTGCCTTCCTTTCCTCCCTCCACCCAGCTGCCTTCCTTCCCTCCCTCCACCCAGCTGCCTTCCTTTCCTCCCTCCACCCAGCAGCTGCCTTCCTTCCCTCCCTCCACCCAGCAGCTGCCTTCCTTCCCTCCCTCCACCCAGCAGCTGCCTTCCTTCCCTCCCTCCACCCAGCAGCTGCCTTCCTTCCCTCCCTCCACCCAGCAGCTGCCTTCCTTCCCTCCCTCCACCCAGCAGCTGCCTTCCTTCCCTCCCTCCACCCAGCAGCTGCCTTCCTTCCCTCCCTCCACCCAGCAGCTGCCTTCCTTCCCTCCCTCCACCCAGCAGCTGCCTTCCTTCCCTCCCTCCACCCAGCAGCTGCCTTCCTTCCCTCCCTCCACCCAGCAGCTGCCTTCCTTCCCTCCCTCCACCCAGCTGCCTTCCTTCCCTCCCTCCACCCAGCAGCTGCCTTCCCTCCACCCAGCTGCCTTCCTTCCCTCCTTCTACCCAGTTGTTAGTCCTAAGCTTAACTCACAACCATCTGTCAGCAAAAAGCTTAACTGGCAACCATTTTATCTTTGACTCCTAAGCTTCTTACAACCATCCGTGATTTATAAGCTTAAAACACAACAATCTATTAGTCATAAGCTTAAATCAGAGCAGCAGTTTGAATGAGTGGTGTAGCACATCTGAGACAGGGTAACCAGGTGTGTGGGGGCAGGTAACCAGTTGTGAGTGGGGGGGGAAGCAGGTGTGAGGGGGGGGGAGGTAACCAGGTGTGAGGGGGGGGGAGGTAACCAGGTGTGTGGGGGGGGGAGGCAACCAGGTGTGTGGGGGCAGGTAACCAGTTGTGAGTGGGGGGGAGGTAACCAGGTGTGTGTGTGGGGGGGGGGGAGGTAACCAGGTGTGTGTGTGGGGGGGAAGCAAGTGTGTGGTGGGAGGTAACCAGGTGTGAGGGGGGAGGCAACCAGGTGTGTGGGGGGGAGGTAACCAGGTGTGTGTGTGTGTGTGGGGGGAGGTAACCAGGTGTGTGTGTGTGTGGGGGGGAGGTAACCAGGTGTGTGTGGGGGGGGGAGGTAACCAGGTGTGTGTGTGGGGGAAGCAGGTGTGTGGTGGGAGGTAACCAGGTGTGAGGGGGGAGGCAACCAGGTGTGTGGGGGGGAGGTAACCAGGTGTGTGTGTGGGGGGGGGGGGAGGTAAACAGGTGTGTGTGGGGGGGGGGAGGGGGAGACTTAACTCACCTTCATTGGCGGTTTTTTGCAGTTCTTGGGCTCAATCTCCCTCGACCTGTTGTACAGATAGTTGGAGATGTCGTTTTCGGTCTCCGTGTCGAAGGGGTGTAGCGTCTCCAGGAAGTGCTGCAACCAGAGACACCATAATTATCCTCACGTCACTACTATGGTTGTTTGGTGATACACTGAATCCTCTATTTAATGGACTATATGAAGAGGAAAATCCATTACATCGAGGGTTCGTTAACCATGAAAACCTCCATCTAATGTACTATATACAGATGGAAGTCATGTAGTATATCGAAGGTTGCAATGGCAGGGAGATTTTTAACCAAAACACAGACAAGAGAGTTAAGAGTGTATGGATGCACGTCTTATAGTGATCCCTGGTGTCGCCTCTTCTCCTGAACCACGAAACCCTGAGATTCGGACTCGTGAACCCGAAGAAGTAGACATTGATACATTATTCTCTCCATAAATGCTTCAGGGATTCACGAGTTTGAGTCCCGGGGGTTCGTGGTTCAGAAGGAGAGGCGACGGTCTTTTCTAGGTGATTGTATCAAACCGTAGAGCTGTGTGACCCAAAGAAGCTGAAACCTTGTTTATTTAAAAACAAAAAAAAGAAAATAATGACTTTTCCGGGACACGTCACACCCAATAAATACAAAAGCTCCGCCATCTTTATTGGTATGATTGAGCCAACGTGACAGTGCAAGCGATCAACAAGAACATCCAGCCCAGCGTGATAACCGCTTTACCACCGCAACAATAGTAGACAATTATCAGTCAGTGAGTAGGCAGATAGGATATAATAAATAAACATATACAGTATACGGCTATTACAAAACTATAACATGACATTTACAAATATATATAAAACATTAAATACTACTACTACTACTTTGCTGTTACTCGGAATCGAGTATGACGATCATCCAGCTATGATACAATGATATGAGTTATAAGGGATGTCACCTACTGTAGGTTGGTGAGTTTTGAGGTGACTAAAGAGGCCGATACGGGACACGCAGCGTCGTTCACATTTGTTGCACATGTGGAGGGCTACATCTGCTGCGGGAGGGGCGGTGGCAGCGTCTTTCCGGCATTGGCGCTTGTCTGCCTCGGTTTGCAGTCGGGCTAACTCGAAAGCATTGACACCTTCTTGTGTGGTGCTCCTCCAAGCGTTACGATGTGGAGTAATCGTCTCCCAGGTGTGGGGGGTTGATTTGGCACTTTTTCAGGTTTGTCTTAAAACTATCCTTATACCTCTTCAGTTGCCCGCCGGCATTACGTTTACGATTCGTAGGTGACTGCAAAGTGGCTGCTTTGGCAGTCTACTGTCGTCCATGCGGGTAACATGGCCAGTCCAACGTAGCTGTTCATGGATAATGGTAGCCTCGATGCTCCTACAGTTGGTGTCAGCGAGAATACTGGCATTTGTTTTCTTGTCTTCCCAGCGAACTCGGAGGATGGAACGTACAGTAGACTATGTTGGTAAAAGTTTTCAAGTGACTTGAGGTGCCTCCTGTATGTGAGCCATGTCTCACTGCTATATAGCAGGGTGGGGAGGACTACTGCTCGATATACGAGCAGCTTTGAAGATAATTTCAACTCCTTACAGCTGAAGGCACGATTTCGGAGTCTGCCAAAGGCTTGAGATGCACATCGGATACGATGCTGAATCTCTTCATCGATGTCTGCAGTGGTGGACAGGTGGGAGCCGAGATACCGAAAGTGGGTAACATTAGAGAGGGTAGTACCGTTAATCTGGATGGATGACGGAGGTGTGTCTGAACCAGGGGCAGGTTGAAAAAGAGTCCTAGTCTTCCGTACACTCACGCGCCACCCTCTACCCCTCCCACTGGCTCGAGGGAAGTCGTTGTCAGGACTGCAAACCCAACGGATCCTCCTCCCCCACCCCCCCTCTCATCGTTCAGTGATTTAAGGTGGTAGCTCGAGGCTTCGCTGGATAGAACGAATAGTCCTCCATAATGTCAGTGTGAGAATAAACGGGGATGCAAACATTTTAATAAAATAAATTTGAATATGTGGTCAGAATTATACAGGCTGATATCTATATGAAAAACGCATAATGTTGAGACTGAAAGTAATTAAAATCCATGCGAAAATCTCGGTCTCACACCTATTTGAGATTTGCAGTGCATGTCTGCTTTTCACAGGTGCATGATTATTATGCAAATGTGATTAGTCACAGCCAGTATGTTGATACTGGTATCTAGCACATAATAACATAATCAGATGCATGATAATCAGCCTCTCCGACAATTAAGATATCTAAAGATTGGCAAATAGTTCGCGTAAATCAGTTTCGTTATGAGCCCCCACTGGACGGTTTTCGTGAGGCAGAAGTTGTCTTCGAAGCAGCAGGCCTCAAATCTGCACAACAGTGATACTTAAGTTAAGGTCATTGTTTGTATTACAGACAATGTATTGTTTGCTTTAATATAGTTGTAGTGATATATTTTCGCCTGTAGAAATGTTGCGTAATACAAGACGCTATACGTTTTAACTAGTGCAGCTGCAGTAGGCCGCAACGTGTCTATTTGACAGTATTTATAATGTTATAGCTAAATTATCCATTCATATCCCTAAAGTAGATAAAGTGTTGTGAGGTCACTAAAAAACCTGTAACGTGCATATATTCTCTCAAATATAACATCATGAACTGCTATTCGTACAATCCAGCGAAGCTTCGAGCTACCACATTGCACCACTGAACGATGGGTGGGGGAGGGACGTTCAGTCTGAAGCGAAAGCTAAGACTTCCATTGAGTCAGGAGTAGCGGTAGAGGGTGCACCGAAACTATGGCGCGTGAGTGTACATTCACCTCAAGGCCGAAGTGTGCATAGACGTCTATGTAGGTGTTTAGGATCTCCTGTAGGTCGTGTTCAGTGTGAGCAACAAGGAGGGTGAGGTCGTCTGTATACTAAAGTTCAGTAGTGGAAGCTGCCAACACCTTTGCTCTTGCCTGGAGTCATCTTATGTTGAAAAGACCTCCCTTTACCCGGAACTTGATGTTCACCCCGCTGGCTAAATTGGCACTGGCACGAGTAAGGAAGGCAGCCAAGAAGATAGAAAAGAGAGTTGGTGCCAGTACACACCTTTGTTTAACCCCCGTGTGGATGGGGAAGAACTCTGACTGGGTGCCGTTGTGCAGGACAATGCTGTTCATGCCATCGTGGAGTAGCCCCACAATGGCGATGAATTTTGGTGGACAGCAAAAACGGCTGAGGGTCCACCAGAGGGCTTCCCTTTTGACCGCGTCGAAGGCCTTGGTTAGGTTGATGAAAATCATGTACAGGTCAAGATGCTATTCTCTACACTTTTCCTGTATCTGGCGGGCAGCAAAGATCATGTCAGAGGTGCGATGGTCTAATACCGCCTCAGGAAGAAGTCTGTTTAGGAGGACTCGGGCGACAATCTTGCCAGCTACGGAGAGCAGCGAAATCCCACTCTAGCTGCCACAGTCTGACCGGTCTCCCTTGTTCTTATAAATATTGACAATGGAGGCATTTTTAAGAGCTTGGGGGATTTCCTCCTTTTCCCATATATTCTCCAGGAGAGAGTTTTGACAGATGGTAAGCAGAGGTCCTCCTGCTTTATACACCTCGGCTGGGATTCCATCAGGCCCTGAGGCTTTGTTATTTTTCATCCGTTTGATGGCAGTAGCTACCTCATCCAGGGATGGAGGATATCTGAGGTGGGTCAGGTGCTGGATGCTGAGGGACCTGCTGGGTAGTCAGGACATCCACATCAGTGTTTCGGTTGAGAATTGAATGGTAGTGCTCTTTCCAGCACTGAAGGAGGCCTTCATCGTCTTTAATTATGAGGTTACCGTCAGATGAGCGGAGGGAGGCTGCGCCACAAGTGACTGGCCCATAAAATGTTTTAGTGGAAATGAAAAATTTGCACATCTTGTGCTAATCTGCAAGTTTTTGTGCTTCACATGCTTTATTTTTAAGCCAGTCGTTCTTTAGATTGCGAAGTTTCCGCTGGGCTGCCGCTTTCTTCTTGCTGAAGGTATCAGCTTTGGTTTAAGCAGCACATTTATCATTGATGAGTACTTTGATTGCCGGGTCATTTTTATCAAACCAGTCCTGGTGTATTCTATTGATCTGGCCGAGGGTCTCTGCAGGTTTTTGTCATAACAGTATTAAGAGTATCCCATTCGGCACTGGGATTCACGTTGTTTGCTGTTGGGTTGTTTATAAGCTCATGTTCGAGCTGCTCTCTGAAAGCATGTGCTACCGCTGGATCCTCCAGACGCTTAGTATTAAAACCTCTTCTGGAGGCTTGCTGCCTTTGCTGTTTTGGGGCGACGTGCAATGAGAGCTTGGATCTGACAAGTCGATGATCAGTGTCGCAGCGGTCTGAGCCACACATGGCACGGGTGATGAGGACATCTCGGCAATCTCTTTCTCTGACAATGGTGTAGTCAATGAGATGCCAGTGTTTGGATCGTGGGTGTTGGCATGAATCCTTGAACTAGTCGGCCTGCCTAAATAAGGTATTGGTGATAGTGAGGTTGTGTGCAGCACACTTGCCGAGGAGGAGTAGGCCGTTGGGATTACACTTGCCTAGTCCATTTCTCCCAATGGTTCCCTGCCAAATGTCAGCATCTCTGCCAACTCCGGCATTGAAGTCGCCGAGGAGCACAACCTTGTCTTCTCTGGGGATAGAGGTTAGCACTCTGTCGAGGTCAGCATAAAAGGCCTCCTTGATGTCACCCTCTGCATCCAGTGTTGGGGCATATGCACTGATGAAGAAGGCATGACGTGAGTGATTCAGTGGGACTCGACGCGTCATGAGGCGCTCGTTGATCCCAATAGGCATTTCAGTTAGCCTGCGTAGGATGCGTTGGCGGATGGCAAAGCCAATTCCATAAATGTGGTTTCTCTCTGCAGCAGGGTTATCCTTCCAGAAGAAGGTGTAGCCAGACTCCCGTTCTGTGAGTTGGCCCTCATCTGGGAGCTGGGACTCTTTTATGGCTGCTATGTCGATGTTATACCTAGCCAGCGCTTTTGCCACAAGGGCAGTTCTTTTTTTATTACGCACATTTGTGCCAGTATCCAGAAGGGTCCTAACATTCCATGCAGCGACCATAAGAGGTTGTATTGTTTGTTTCTGTTTGGATGTGTGATTTTGGTTGTGTTTTCGACCACATAAGGATGACCTAACTGGGTGCGGTTGCCCAGTCAGGTTGGGTTTTTAGGCAGGCTATGTTTAGGGCACCTTTTCTTGCCTCCCTCCCCGTGTGGGGTGAACAGTGGCTCCTTGAAAGGGCTGTTCAGTCGCACAGAAAAATACAGTACACGGCTGTTTAAAAATATACAACATATAACAGTTCAAAAAATTATAATATCTGCTAGTTTTAAACACTGATGAAAGTAATAACTGAAAAATAACATACAATATATATATATATATATATATATATATATATATATATATATATATATATATTATATATATATATATATATATATATATATATATATATAGTAAAACCTCGATTAACCGCCCACATATGGGGGGAAGGGGGCCGACAGATAATCCGAAAGGTCGGTTAACAGTACATAAGGTCTACGGAAATAAAACATACATTTTCAAAGTACCTTTCCCTAACCTACCTCATTTAATTCCCTCTATTCATTTTTGTTCATTTGCCATTCATATTTCAATAGAATTTGCTTTAAAACATTAACCACTTTAGTAAATAAATATGAACCAGCACAGAAGCCGTGAATAAAAAATGGAGAAGTCAAAGAACTTATGTCATCACAAAAATTGTGACCTTCCCAGGTTGCTCATCTGACGTTGTACCTCATTGACACACAATTGCAGGGTCTCAATTGTTTCTCTTACTATTTTTTAGGAATTCGGGATTGACGGTTAATCCGAAAGTCGGTTAATTGAGGTTTTACTGTATATATATATATATATATATATATATATATATATATATATATATATATATATATATATATATATATATATATATATATGTATATATATATATATATATATACCCCCCCTTGGTTGTCATTGTGGGTGGCACTTTCAGCACTCTTCGGTACATAAACTATCATTAACACACACAACTAGACCTTCCTGGGGTCGAGAGGCGCCACACAGGAACAAAGTCATTACCTAACATGATGCAATTACCACCTGTTTCCTTGTGCACCCCAGAGCCTACCCCTACACTCCCACCTCCACCTCCACTCCCACCTACTGTACACCTCCACTCCCACCTACACCTCCACTCCCACCTACTGTACACCTCCACTCCCACCTACACCTACACTTCCACCTACACCTCCACTCCCACCTACACCCCCACCTACACCTCCACTCCCACTCCCACCCCCCCCCACACCACCATCACAGCCACAGCAGGGGGTATAACACTGTCTTCCTCCCACACTAGCACTACACTACACTGTCACAACACCCAACCAGTAACTGTCCTCACTCTATAGTTCCCCTTCTCATCTGTCTACCTGGCCACCCGTGTGTCTCTCTGGCCACCTGTGTGTCTCTCTGGCCACCTGTGTATGTACCTGGCCACCCGTGTGTGTGTCTGGCCACCTGTGTATGTACCTGGCCACCCGTGTGTGTGTCTGGCCACCTGTGTATGTACCTGGCCACCCGTGTGTCTCTCTGGCCACCTGTGTATGCACCTGGCCACCCGTGTGTCTCTCTGGCCACCTGTGTATGTACCTGGCCACCCGTATGTGTGTCTGGCCACCTGTGTATGTACCTGGCCACCCGTGTGTGTGTCTGGCCACCTGTGTATGTACCTGGCCACCCGTGTGTGTGTCTGGCCACCTGTGTATGTACCTGGCCACCCGTGTGTCTCTCTGGCCACCTGTGTATGCACCTGGCCACCCGTGTGTCTCTCTGGCCACCTGTGTATGTACCTGGCCACCCGTATGTGTGTCTGGCCACCTGTGTATGTACCTGGCCACCCGTGTGTGTGTCTGGCCACCTGTGTATGTACCTGGCCACCCGTGTGTGTGTCTGGCCACCTGTGTATGTACCTGGCCACCCGTGTGTCTCTCTGGCCACCTGTGTATGTGTCTGGCCACCTGTGTGTGTGTCTGGCCACCTGTGTGTACCTAGCCACGACGCACCACCACTACCTGACCTACAGTATACTGTTCCCCGTCCTCCAACGTCACCAATACCCCAACAGTATCTAGTGCGCGCGCGCGCACACACACACACACACACACACACACACACGGGATCGCCATGTATGGGTACTTAGGTATGTAGCATGTAAAGGTACAGTCGCCTGCACTTATATCTGGTACAATGTCTGGCATGTTTTGTGACATGTGGCATCTGTGTGGAATGTCTATCTAGCAATCTTAGTCTGGCCACTATTATGACGTTCCCTAAAGGTCATTATGGGAGTTTTAACGCGATGTAAACAAACACACATGTGCCACATATCACAAGATACACCAGCCACTGTACCGGGTATAAGTGTAGGAGACTATGCAGTACATTAGTTGGGGCAGGGAGAGGTGACTCAGTTTTGGCGTTACTGTCAGAGAGGCGCGGCGACACACCTCATAAGCTTACTAAAGCATTACCTGTGTGTGTGTGTGTGTGTGAAGAGTTAGTATGAGGGACACAGTACCTGGCAGCAAGACTCCAGCAGCCTCAGACAGCGACACATGGCCGCCAGGTGACAGAGATGGGCGGGACAGAGGGTTGCCACCCCGCCCCGTCGTCTGCCCTCACCGCCACTGGGTGGGTGAGCCAGGGTGGACCCCGCCCACCCGCCCTCCAGAAGACACTCCTCCACTACCACCTCCACAGTGACGGCGCTAATAACTCCCGCCCACACACACACACGCCCACACTCAGGCGCGCGGGCCACAAACAAACTTGCCAACGCCCACCAGCCAACACCACCCCCGCTGACACACGCCTACGCCACCCAACCCTGCGCTACTTCATCCTCAACACCTGCAATGTGGGCGGTGTGAGGCCAGGTAGGGTTGGGTGGCGTAGGCCGGGGTGGAGTTGGGCGGCGCGGGGAGGAGTGGGGTTCTGTCGGGTGGGAGATGAACGAAGTGTAGCGGGGCGGGGCGTAAAACAGAAGAAAAAGTCAGTGGTGAAGCAGAATGTGGTCAGGAGCAGCAGATGGTGAGGAAACACGTGTACAGCCTAGCCTTGGGGTATGGTGACACTGTTAACACTGTAACACTATATATTTCCACTGTATCATAAGATATCCACACTATATCCACACCGTCTTGATTAAATCCACACTGCTGTAAGTATTAGAGCATCGTGCATTTATCCATGACACAGCTCCTGCGCCGCCGAAGGTAAACGTCAGACGTAGAAATGCTCACTACACAATCGCGACAAGGTCGAAGGTTGCCATGGTTACAGTGCCAGCATCAACACTGCCACAATCACCTGGGATATCACCTATGGTAAGACCTCACGGGTTGGTGTTGTAACATTTACTATACAGCGGTATAAAACACACACACACACACACACACACACACACAGTACATCACCCGAGATAAACTAACTCGACACCTCAAACACCACACACTAAGCGTTATATCCGACATACTCATAAGATTAACGCAATACACTCATAAAACACAACACACTCATACAACACACTCATACAACACACACCACACACTCATACAACACACACCACACTCATACAACACACACCACACTCATACAACACACACCACACTCATACAACACACACCACACTCATAAAACACACACAACACACTCATACAACACACACAACACACTCATACAACACACACAACACACTCATACAACACACACCACACTCATACAACACACACCACACTCATAAAACACAACACACTCATACAACACACACACCACACTCATACAACACACACCACACTCATACAACACACACCACACTCATACAACACACACCACACTCATACAACACACACCACACTCATACAACACACACCACACTCATACAACACACACCACACACTCATACAACACACACCACACACTAATACAACACACACCACACTCATACAACACACACCACACACATACAACACACACCACACTCATACAACACACACCACACTCATACAACACACACCACACTCATACAACACACACCACACTCATACAACACACACCACACACTCATACAACACACACCACACTCATACAACACACACCACACTCATACAACACACACCACACACATACAACACACACCACACTCATACAACACACACACCACACTCATACAACACACACCACACACTCATACAACACACACCACACTCATACAACACACACCACACACTCATACAACACACACCACACTCATACAACACACACCACACTCATACAACACACACCACACTCATACAACACACACCACACTCATACAACACACACCACACTCATACAACACACACCACACACTCATACAACACACACCACACTCATACAACACACAACACACACTCATACAACACACACCACACTCATACAACACACACCACACTCATACAACACACACCACACACATACAACACACACCACACTCATACAACACACACACCACACTCATACAACACACACCACACTCTCATACAACACACACCACACTCATACAACACAC
The DNA here is from genome assembly GCA_958450375.1 of Homarus gammarus. Classification (NCBI taxonomy): domain Eukaryota; kingdom Metazoa; phylum Arthropoda; class Malacostraca; order Decapoda; family Nephropidae; genus Homarus; species Homarus gammarus. Next base: position 859,110 of record CAUDMG010000902.1, on the reverse strand, counting down.
ACCACACACTCATACAACACACACCACACTCATACAACACACACCACACTCATACAACACACACCACACTCATACAACACACACCACACTCATACAACACACACCACACTCATACAACACACACCACACACTCATACAACACACACCACACACTCATACAACACACACCACACTCATACAACACACACCACACTCATACAACACACACCACACTCATACAACACACACCACACTCATACAACACACACCACACTCATACAACACACACCACACTCATACAACACACACCACACACATACAACACACACCACACTCATACAACACACACCACACTCATACAACACACACCACACTCATACAACACACACCACACTCATACAACACACACCACACTCATACAACACACACCACACTCATACAACACACACCACACACATACAACACACACCACACTCATACAACACACACCACACACTCATACAACACACACTAAACATTCATACAACACACACCACACACTCATACAACACACACCACTCATACAACACACACCACACTCATACAACACACACCACACACTCATACAACACACCACACACTCATACAACACACACCACACACTCATACAACACACACCACACACTCATACAACACACCACACACTCATACAACACACACCACACACTCATACAACACACACCACACACTCATACAACACACACCACACACTCATACAACACACACCACTCATACAACACACACCACACACTCATACAACACACCACACACTCATACAACACACACCACACACTCATACAACACACACCACTCATACAACACACCACACACTCATACAACACACACCACACACTCATACAACACACACACCACACACATACAACACACCACACACACCACCCCTCACCATACAAACACACTACCCCTCACCATACATCCAGCCCCATCACCATACATACACACCACCCATCACCATACATACACACCACCCCTCACCATACATACCACCCCTCACCACACACACACCACCCCTCACCACACACACCGCCCCTCACCATACACACACCACCCCTCACCATATACACACACCACCCCTCGCCATACACACACACCACCCCTCACCATACATACACACACCACCCCTCACCATACACACACACCCCCTCACCACACACACACACCATCCCTCACCATACACACACACCACCCCTCACTATACACACACAACACCCCTCACCATACACACACAACACCCCTCAACCATACACACACACAACACCCCTCACCACACACACACACACACCATCCTTCACCATACACACACACACACCACCCCTCACCATGCATACACACAACCCCTCCCACACACACGCACCACCCCTCACCATACACACACACCACCCCTCACCATACACACACACACCACCCCTCACCATACACACACACCACTCCTCACCATACACACACACACCCCTCACCACACACACACACCACCCCTCACCATACACACACTACCCCTAACCACACACACACACACACCACCCCTCACCATACACACACACCACCCCTCACCATACACACACTACCCCTAACCACACACACACACACACACCACCCCTCACCATACACACACACCACCCCTCGCCATACACACACACACACACCACCCCTCACCACACACACACACACCACCCCTCACCATACACACACACCACCCCTCACCACACACACACACCACCCCTCACCATACACACACACACACAACACCCCTCACCATACACACACACAACACCCCTCACCATACACACAACACCCCTCACCATACACACACACCACCCCTCACCACACACACACACCACCCCTCACCACACACACACACACACCACTCACCACACACACAACACCCCTCACCATACACACACACCACCCCTCACCACACACACACACCACCCCTCACCATACACACACACCACCCCTCACCACACACACACACCACCCCTCACCACACACACACACCACCCCTCACCACACACACACACACCACTCACCACACACACACCACCCCTCACCATACACACACCACCCCTCACCATACACACACACACAGCACCCCTCACCATACACACACACACACACCACCCCTCACCATACACACACACCACCCCTCACCATACACACACACACCACCCCTCACCATACACACACACACAACACCCCTCACCATACACACACACAACACCCCTCACCATACACACACACCACCCCTCACCACACACACACACCACCCCTCACCACACACACACACCACCCCTCACCACACACACACACACCACTCACCACACACACACCACCCCTCACCATACACACACACCACCCCTCACCATACACACACACCACCCCTCACCATACACACACCACCCCTCACCATACACACACACCACCCCTCACCATACACACACCACCCCTCACCATACACACACACCACCCCTCACCATACAAAGACACCACCTCTCACCACACACACACACACCACCCCTCACCATACACACCACCCCTCACCATACAAAGACACCACCTCTCACCACACACACCACTCACCATACACACAGCACCCCTCACCATACACATACCACCCATCACCATACACACACACACCACCCCTCACCACACACACACCACCCCTCACCATACACACACACACCACCCCTCACCACACACACACCACCCCTCACCCCTCACCACACACACACACTGCTTCACCTATAACCTGTCACTGTTCTCACACTTGTTTCTGTCTTCGTCGTTTTCAGCAGAGTTTTTAATTATAGATTTGAGTCAAGTAAACATTATATTAATTATCACGTTATTAAGGTTCTCACCAGGTAAACCTTAGTAATTATCACGTTATCACGGTTCTCACCAGGTAAACCTTAGTAATTATCACGTTATCACGGCTCTCACCAGGTAAACCTTAGTAATTATCACGTTATCACGGTTCTCACGAGGTAAACCTTAGTAATTATCACGTTATCACGGTTCTCACCAGGTAAACCTTAGTAATTATCACGTTATCACGGTTCTCACCAGGTAAACCTTAGTAATTATCACGTTATCACGGTTCTCACCAGGTAAACCTTAGTAATTATCACGTTATCACGGTTCTCACCAGGTAAACCTTAGTAATTATCACGTTATCACGGTTCTCACCAGGTAAACCTTAGTAATTATCACGTTATCACGGTTCTTACCAGGTAAACCTTAGTAATTATCACGTTATCACGGTTCTCACCAGGTAAACCTTAGTAATTATCACGTTATCACGGTTCTCACCAGGTAAACCTTAGTAATTATCACGTTATCACGGTTCTCACCAGGTAAACCTTAGTAATTATCACGTTATCACGGTTCTCACCAAGTAAACCTTAGTAATTATCACGTTATGACGGTTCTCACCAGGTGTGTGGTTTACTGTACCATAATTAAGCTGTTTCTTCTCCCCTGGTATATTTTCGGGACGGTGAAGAGTGTGCTTCCGAAAGTCATTATTAACCAAGTAATTATCACTGGTCACCGCCGAGGTCAACACTAATTCACTGCCTGGGGTACCGGGTCATCTTCCCAGGTCACCGCCAGGGGGCCGTGATCTCAACCTGGGTTAATTACGTGTTACTTGACGTGGAGGAAGCGGAGAGTGTTTAAGGCGCAACAGGGTCGGAGGTCGGGCGGCGGGTCGGTCGGGTGGTGGTGGGTCGGCGGGGTGGGCGGCGGCGCGAGCGTGTGTTCCGTGGCGCCCCTCAGTCAAGACTAAGCTGAGGTGAGTCTGCCACCCACGGCCGCGCGCCACCCACCCACCATCACTACCATGCCCACCCCCCCCCCCCCCCCACCATCACCACCCATACCACCAACCACCCCCTCCCCTACCATCCAGCCAGCCTCAATCATAAGAACATAAGAATGGAGGAAACTGCAGCGGGCCTATTGGCCCATACTGGGCAGTCCCGTTTACACCCAACCCCTATTGCTCATATAAGCATCCAACCTATGTTTGAAGCTATTCAGCGTATTCGAGTTAATGATGATATTTGGTAACTTGTTCCATTCATCCACTACTCTGTTTCCAAACCAGTGTTTACCTATTTCACGCCTAAATCTAAATTTGTCTAATTTAAAACCATTGTTACGAGTTCGCTCCTGGTTGGATAGTTTGAGTACCTTTGTAATGTCCCCTTTGTTTAGCCCTGCCTTCCACTTATACACCTCTCGTCTCTTGAGGGAGTGCAAATTAAGATGCTTTAACCTGTCTCTATACTCAAGGTTCCTGATACCCGGGATTAGTCTTGTCATTCTCCTCTGGATTCTTTCCAATGATTCTATATCCATCCTGTAATACGGTGACCAGAACTGAACTGCGTAATCCAAGTGTGGTCTCACAAGAGCAAGATACAGTCTTAGGATGACCTCGCTAGTCTTGTAACTAACACTCCTTTGTATGAACCCAAGTACTTTATTAGCCTTGTTACGAGCAAAAACACATTGTTTACTTGGCTTAAGGTTCCTACTTATCATTACTCCTAAATCTCTCTCGCAGTCGGATTTCTCTATGGCATCGTTGTTCATCTGGTATCTGGTTTCCCTGTTTACATCTCCTATACTGAGTACTTTACATTTGTCCACGTTGAATTTCATCTGCCATTTTCAGATCATTCGAAAAATTTGTTTAGATCTTCCTGTAGTTTTGTGGAGTCCTCGTCAGATTTAATAACACGTCCTATTTTAGTGTCATCAGCAAATTTACTTATGTTGCTGATTACCATCTTCACACACACACACACACACACACACACACTAAACAAAACTATCTACTATAAATAATCTCATCCAAGTACAATACAGTATATGAAGTTAAAACTAACCTAACCTTATCTAACCTAACCTAACCTAACCTAACCTAACCTTATCTTATCTAACCTAACCTAACCTAACCTTATCTAACCTAACCTAACGTAACCTGGCTCCCGAATATGCACAACTGGGGTCACACAAACATCCTAAATGTATCTATGCTGTGAAACTCCCCTACAGTGTGGCTGGGTGTAGGGTGTGGCTGGGTATAGGGTGTGGCTGGGTATAGGGTGTGGCTGGGTATAGGGTGTGGCTGGGTATAGGGTGTGGCTGGGTGTAGGGTGTGGCTGGGTATAGGGTGTGGCTGGGTGTAGGGTGTGGCTGGGTGTAGGGTGTGGCTGGGTATAGGGTGTGGCTGGGTATAGGGTGTGGCTGGGTGTAGGGTGTGGCTGGGTGTAGGGCGTGGCTGGGTATAGGGTGTGGCTGGGTATAGGGTGTGGCTGGGTATAGGGTGTGACTGGGTATAGGGTGTGGCTGGGTATAGGGTGTGGCTGGGTATAGGGCGTGGCTGGGTATAGGGTGTGGCTGGGTATAGGGTGTGGCTGGGTATAGGGTTACTACATTATTTTGCCACTTGACCACAACGACCAGAGTATTGCACGTTCTTGACCACAACGACCAGAGTATTGCAGGGGGAGGGGGTGTGGAGGAGGGGGCAGGGGGTGGAGGGGATGGGCAGGATGGTGGGGGGACAGCAGGATGGTGGGGAGGCGGCAGGATGGTGGGGAGGCGGCAGGATGGTGGGGGCTGCAGGATGGTGGGGGGCTGCAGGATGGTGGGGAGGCGGCAGGATGGTGGGGAGGCGGCAGGATGGTGGGGGGCGGCGGGATGGTGGGGAGGCAGGAGGGTGGTGGGGAGGCAGGAGGGTGGTGGGGGGCAGCAGGATGGTGGGGAGGCAGGAGGGTGGTGGGGGGAGGCAGGAGGGTGGTGGGGAGGCAGGAGGGTGGTGGGGGGCAGCAGGATGGTGGGGAGGCAGCAGGATGGTGGGGGGGGGGCGGCAGGATGATGGGGGGGCGGCAGGATGGTGGGGGGAGGCAAGATGGTGGGGGGCGGCAGGATGGTGGGGGGGGGCGGCAGGATGGTGGGGGGGGGGGGCGGCAGGATGGTGGGGGGAGGCGGCAGGATGGTGGTGGGGGGCGGCAGGATGGTGGGGGGGGCGGCAGGATGGTGGGGGGGCGGTATACGCGCGGCTCCACCACCAATTTATCAGGAACTTGCTGACGTCATGAGTGACGTCAGCAAGTCCTTAACCTGGCTCCTTCCAGCAACCAGTGATACACCCACACCTTTCACCCACTTATATCCACACCCACACCTACACCCACTTATACCCACACCCACACCTATACCACTTATATCCACACCTAAACCCACTTATATCCACGCCTACACCCAGTTATATCCACACTTATACCACACCCACACCCACTTGTATCCACACCTACATATATCTACACTTATACCACAGCTACACCCACTTATATCCACATCCACACCTACACCCACTTATATCCACACCCACACCTATACCCACTTATATCCACACTTATACCACACCCACATATATCCACACCTACACATATGCCACACCTATAGTACACCCACACCGTCCATAAGAGTGGATGACACACCTTTACACCCACAACGCTTCCTGATAAACACTAGCTACACCCACAGCCCTAATTCTCAGTTACACCCACAACACACCCACGCTACACCCACAACACACCCACGATACACCCACGCTACACCCACAACACACCCACGCTACACCCACAACACACCCACGCTACACCCACAACACACTGTACAAGGTCACCTTCTCACACATTTCTTCCTTACATCTACGCATCACGGTGGTAATTATAATGGTGGTAGTAGCAATAGTGGTGATAGTGGTAGTCGTAGTAATAGTGGTAACAATAGTGGAGTAGTAAAATTAGTGGTAATAATGGTGGTAGTGGTAATACTGGTGGTAGTAGCAATAGCAATATGAATGGTTTACAATATGAACCTAACCTAACCTTCATAGAGTGCCATATAGGATTGTGCATTGCCTTGTGTTACCTATTTCTGACTATATTTTGTTGAGTAGTGACCGTGTTATCTTGTGATTATTTCTTTATTGTCCGAGTAAAGAGATATCCTCTCTTCCGGTTGTTTGTCACCCTTGGAAATCCCTGGCTTTTGACTCTCCTGTTTTAAAGATCCTCAATAGGTTGGCCAGGACTGAGGTGACCGACGACGAATTGACCGACGACGAATTGACCTGACGACGAATTGACCAGCGACGAACTGACTGGAAGCCGTAGCAATGGTGGTGGTGGTGGTAATAGTGGTGGTGGTAGTAGCAATAGCTATGGTCATACAAGTGGCGTACGCTAATGACGTTCCAGGAGCAGGAAAAGCTGGAGGACTTCAAAAAGTGGTGGGACCTGGTAACATCGCGAGGCCCACAAATAGGGTACCACCCAAACGCCAGCAAGTCCTTCCTCATTGTGAAGCCAGAACATTATGAACGGGTAATGGAGGTGCTTGGCGGAAGTGAGGTCAAAATAACAAAGGATGGCCAAAGACACCTAGGCGCAGTAATCGGCACGACAGACTTCAAGACCGAGTACGTAACTGGAAAGGTGAATGAGTGGATTAGGGAAATCCAAGCTCTGTCTGAGATTGCTAACACAGAGCCACATGCAGCTTTTGCGGCACTCATCCATGGAGTCAAGCATCGCTGGAACTACCTGATGCGCACTATCCCTGATATTGGACCCCTCCTCCACCCTCTGGAAGAAGCTATCAGCGTCAATTTCATTCCCAAATTAGTGAAACGCCCTTACTTAACCCCAGCAGAAGGATCACTCCTTGCACTACCACCGAGACTGGGAGGTATGGGACTGACCAATCCAAAGGAGATCGCTGACACCAAACATCAAAACTAAGTTCAGCTCACGGCAGCCCTCACAGACCACATAATAGCTCAGAACGCAAAAGGGAAGGTGGATACCAGTGAAGTAAACAAGATTCGAAGGTCCATTACGACAGAACGGCCAAAGTGATAAGTTGCAGCAACTGTTGTTGCAAGTACCAGAGAATTTGAAAAAAAAAAAAAGTAGCTATAGCGCAGGAGGTGGGCGCCTCGAACTGGTTAACTACGTTACTGATAAGGGCAAATGGTTTCAGTCTCAATAAACAAGAATTTACAGATGCCAATGCTCTGAGGTAAGGTAGGCCAGTAGAAGGTTTGCCCTCCCAATGCATGTGTGGCTCTTCCTATGACGTTGATCACGCCATGGTGTGCAAGAAAGGGAGCTTCGTATGCATGAGGCATGACGAAGTAAGGGATCTCACAGCAAATATGTTGAAGGAAATCTGCCATGTCACGGTAGAACCGACCCTCCTTCCATTGGACAGTGAGATCTTCCAACATAGGACTTCAAACACATCCAACGAAGCCCGTGTGAACGTCAGTGCTCGAGGATTCTGGACGCGGGGACAGCGAGCCTTCTTCGACATCAGGATTTTTTTTTTCCCATGGCCGCATGTCACCGTAACTTAGCTCTCGATGCTGCACACAGGAGGAACAAGAACGACAAGATAAGGGCATATGAGGAGAGAATTCAGAACGTTGATCAAGACAGCTTCACTCCTCTAGTGTTCACAACTTCTGTTGGGATGGGACCAAGTGCTAGATGCTTCTACGCCAAACTCGCGGAGGTGATCTCCGAACAGAAGCAGCAGCCCAGAAGTTATGTTACAGCCTGGATGAGATGTCGACTGTCCTTCTCTCTCCTTCGGTCGGCTTTGCTCTGCCTCAGGGGAACGAGAGCTTCAGCTCCAAAACCGACAACAGTTGCAGATATTGACTATGAGGCAACAGTCACTGAATGCTACATAAATCTGTGTCTCAACTAATTCAACACAGCTAGGAGAGCTACTTATGTATTAGGATATTTAATATTAAGGTAACAATATGGTGGCAAAGGTGTGGCTATTGGGGGAGACTGGAGGACACGGTATATATATAAAAATAAAAAAAAAATTATAAAAAAAAAAAAAAAGTGGTAGTGGTAATAGTGGTGGTAGTGGTAATAGTGGTGGTAGTGGTAATAGTGGTGGTAATAGTGGTGGTGGTGGTGGTAATAGTGGTGGTAGTGGTAATAGTGGTGGTAGTGGTAATAGTGGTGGTAGTGGTGGTAGTGGTAATAGTACACTACTGGTCACCGTTCATATGCCCTTCTAGTACTGAAAGGACCCGAAAGTCTTGTGTCTGTATACGAAGAGAGAGAGAGAGAGAGAGAGAGAGAGAGAGAGAGAGAGAGAGAGAGAGAGAGAGAGAGAGAGAGATCTATACAGTACGGGGGTCAATGACGTCACTACTCCAGCATATCTACGTCAGCACACCAAGGAAAATGGTCTACAGGGGAGGGCGGAGGGTGGGGGGAGGGGAGAGGGGAGAGAGGAGGGGGAGGGGAGAGGGGAGGGGGAGGGGAGAGAGGAGGGGGAGGGGAGAGAGGAGGGGGAGGGGAGAGAGGAGGGGGAGGGGAGAGAGGAGGGGGAGGGCAGAGAGGAGGGGGAGGGGAGAGAGGAGGGGGAGAGGAGAGAGGAGGGGGAGAGGAGAGAGGAGGGGGAGGGGAGAGAGGAGGGGGAGGGGAGAGAGGAGGGGGAGGGGAGAGAGGAGGGGGAGAGGAGAGACGAGGGAGAGGTGAGAGAGGAGGGAGAGGTGAGAGAGGAGGGGGAGGGGAGAGAGTAGGGAGAGGTAAGAGAGGAGGGGGAGGGGAGAGAGGAGGGGGGGGAGAGAGGAGGGGAGGGGGAGGGAGGGAGAGAGGAGGGGGAGGGGAGAGAGGAGGGGGAGGGGAGAGAGGAGGGGGAGGTGAGAGAGGAGGGGGAGAGGAGAGAGGAGGGGAGAGAGGAGGGGGAGGGGAGAGAGGAGGGGGAGGGGAGAGAGGAGGGGGAGGTGAGAGAGGAGGGGGAGGGGAGAGAGGTGGGGAGGGGAGAGAGGAGGGGGGGAGAGAGGAGGGGGAGGGGAGAGAGGAGGGGGGAGGGGAGAGGAGGGGAGAGGAGGGGGAGGGGAGAGAGGAGGGGGAGGGGAGAGAGGAGGGGGAGGGGTGAGGGGGGAGGGGAGAGGAGGGGGAGAGGAGAGAGGAGGGGGAGGGGAGAGAGGTGGGGGAGGGGAGAGAGGAGGGGGAGGGGAGAGAGGAGGGGGAGGGGAGAGAGGAGGGGGAGGGGAGAGAGGAGGGGGAGGGGAGAGAGGAGGGGGAGGGGAGAGAGGAGGGGGAGGGCAGAGAGGAGGGGGAGGGGAGAGAGGAGGGGGAGGGGAGAGAGAAGGGGGAGGGCAGAGAGGAGGGGGAGAGGAGAGAGGAGGCGGAGGGGAGAGAGGAGGGGGAGGGCAGAGAGGAGGGGGAGGGGAGAGAGGAGGGGGAGGGCAGAGAGGAGGGGGAGGGCAGAGAGGAGGGGGAGGGGAGAGAGGAGGGGGAGGGGAGAGAGGAGGGGGAGGGGAGAGAGGAGGGGGAGGGGAGAGAGGAGGGGGAGGGCAGAGAGGAGGGGGAGAGGAGAGAGGAGGGGGAGGGGAGAGGGGAGGGGGAGGGGAGAGAGGAGGGGGAGGGGAGAGAGGAGGGGGAGGTGAGAGAGGAGGGGGAGGTGAGAGAGGAGGGGGAGATGAGAGAGGAGGGGGAGAGGAGAGAGGAGGGGGAGGTGAGAGAGGAGGGGGAGGGGAGAGAGGAGGGGGAGATGAGAGAGGAGGGGGAGGGGAGAGAGGTGGGGAGGGGAGAGAGGAGGGGGGGAGAGGGGAGGGGGAGGGGAGAGAGGAGGGGGAGGGGAGAGAGGAGGGGGAGGGGAGAGAGGAGGGGAGAAGAGGGAGGAGGGGGAGGGGAGAGAGGAGGGGAGAAGAGGGAGGAAGGGGAGAAGAGGGAGGAAGGGAAGAAGAGGGGGAAGGGAGAATGGAAGAGAAGTAGGAGGGAGGATGGAGGGATAAGGGGGAGGGAAATGGGAAGGATGAGGAGGGGGAAGAGTAAGGAAAGGAGGGAGTGGAAGGAAGGAGGAAGGGAGGAGGGCAGAAATAACAGAGGGAGGTGTGTGTGTGTGTGTGTTGACCAGTGTGAGGAATGAGTGTGTGAGTGTGTCTGTGTGTGTTGACCAGTGTGAGGAATGAGTGTGTGAGTGTGTGTGTGTTGACCAGTGTGAGGAGTGAGTGTGTGAGTGTGTGTGCATAATATAATATGCATTGAATACATTTACAGGGCTGTACAGTACATAAATCAGGAGTTGTTTATTATTTTAACAATAGATGGGATGGTGCTGTTCTTATATCTATCGGTGCGGGCTCTTATGGGCTGAATTTTGTTGTAGTGGCGGACTGTGCGAGGTGGGCGGGGGGCTGCAGGTGGCGGCGATGACGAGGGTGGTGCAGTAGTCCACTGCCAAACCTTGCCAGTGCTTGGTGGTGGAGGTCCCTCGGGGATAGTATTTCCAGGGTGGAGAGAGTGTTGATGTAGCCGGAGTATTCTGAGCCGAGCATGATTCTGCAGGCCCTTTTCTGTACCTTCTCTAGCTGACGTTGTTGGGTGGAGTTGAGAGAAGACGACCAGGCTGGTGACTCATACGTTAGTTTGGGGAGAATAAAGGCGTTGTAGATGGTCCTCAGCTCTGGCGTGGGTGTCCCAAGTGACCTGAGTCGTCGTAGCATGTAGAGACGGTACGAGGCTGCCTTGACTGTGTTATTTACATGGACCATCCAGTCCAGTTTGTGGTCTAGGGCAACACCCAGGAGTTTGGCAGACTGCACTAACTGGAGAGGATGGGCACCCACTGTAACTGCTGGGGCTTGCACTGGAGTGGTGGCAGTATTGATGTGCATGACTACGATTTTGGTGTGGTTGATGGTGACCTTGTTCTCCATAGTCCATGCCTGTAGCCTGTCCAGGGTGCCTTGTAGCGATGATTAGTCCGGTGAGGTGTTGTTCACTGCAACCCCCACAGTGCAATCATCCACGTACTTCCACCTGTGAGGAGTGTCCGATAGAGCGTCGTTGATCAGGATGAGGAAGCACAGTGGTCCCATCTTGGTCCCCTGGGGAACACCGCAGGTGAGGTGTTGGAATGTGGAGACCAAGCCCTGATACCTCACTTCCTGACGACGTCCACTCAAGAAATCAGTGAGCCATGAGACCAGGTTGGTGGGCAGCCCTAGTGCAATGGCCTTGTTGATAACAGTGTGTGTGTGTGTGTGTGTGTGTGTGTGTGTGTGTGTGTGTGTGTGTGTGTGATAATAATAATAATAATAATAATTAACGGTTTATTGAAAAAGTTCTGCAGCTCGAAGGCTGAAAATATACTTTGGACATAAATGACTTATTACATACATTGGTGGTTTAACAAAAGCCTTCATTTGAGAAAGGTAAAGGAACATCCAGTGAACATACAGATTAATGTAGGTGTTGAACAGCAAACACGTAGTGTAGTAACTCCCTCCCAGATGGTGTTAGGAGGGACCTCACGTGGTGTAGTAGTTCCCTCACAGATGGTGTTAGGAGGGACCTCACGTGGTGTAGTAATTCCCTAACAGATGGTGTTATGAGGGACCTGACGTGGTGTAGTAATTCCCTGACAGATGGTGTTATGAGGGACCTGACATGGTGTAGTAATTACCTCACAGATGGTGTTATGAGGGGCCTCACGTGGTATAGTAACTCCCTCACAGATGGTGTTATGAGGGACCTGACGTGGTATAGTAATTCCTTCACAGATGGTGTTATATGAGGGACGTGTGGTCCCAGGCTTTCCTATCGTAGATGGATAACACATCGCTGGTTGTTGTTGGGTCTTACTGGGTACCTGGGACCTCACTGTGTGAAGGTTAACTTGGGTACGACTGTTACTGTTGAGTTCTCACTGACTTAAGTACTGTTCACCACTGTTCACCTCTGTTTAACACTGGTTCCATTCCTTTCCTAAATGAAATTGTAACTTCTGGCGAGAACTTGTTGATATTCCGGTGGGGAGGAGGGGTTCAGGGGAGGGGGTTGGTATGGGCCAACTTAACAGTTGACCTGGCTGCTCCAAGAGGAGCGTCAGGTACGTCTTGACCCTTCGGTGGTCAAGGATGTGTGTGTGCACGTGTGTGTGTGTGTGTGTGTGCGTATGTGTGCACGTGTGTGTGTGCACGTGTGTGTGCGTGTATGTGTGCGTGTGTGCGTGTATGTGCGCATGTGTGTAATAATAATAATAATGTGTGAGTTTGTGTGTTGATAATTATAACACCAGCCATCAATATCATCACTACGTAACCAAGGGCCAATTGCAAGAACAGTCATTGGGTGTACGACGCCGTTTACGATGACCTTCTTGCCCTGATCTTGTTTCAGTTATACCACCCTTTTGAAGCCCTGGAGAGATCTCGAAGTTTCGATATTTTGAGCACAGCACTAGCTAATAATTCCCACCAGGAAACTTGTTTCGAGACCCCTCCAAAGCTTCGAAAAGTGCAGAATTCCATGTGTTAAAAGGCGATATTGCTGAAAAAGACCAGGGCAAGAAGGTCATCGGAAATGGCATCGTACACCCCATAACCGTTCTTGCAATTGGCCCCAAGTAACATAACCTTATGTAAGCCAATATAATCTATGAATAGTAAAGAGTGCCTTAAGAGTTAACTTGACCTTACATGAGCTACTTTCTATGTTCCGGTGTAAGGTAGAAAAAAAAACAAATATTTACCTTATGAAAAAGAATAGGGAGTCATTCCCAGGAAATATTGCTTTGCCCTTGATCAACACCCTCCCTCACAGCCACCAAATCGCTGCCACAACCCAAATAACAAAACATTTCTAAAAGATAACTTGTACAAAATACCTATTACAAGCTGCTGTACTTGATACACTGTATATATATATATATATATATATATATATATATATATATATATATATATATATATATATATATATATATATATATATATATATACATATATATATACATATATGCTGATAACCACCAGCATATACCTAGATCACGCGCACCTACAGTGATTTACTTGCATATACATATATATATATACATATATATATACATATATATATATATATATATATATATATATATATACCCAGTTTTAAGATAATCCAAGAGGTGAGTCATCTTCCCTACACATCTCCTTGAATGCCATTGGCCAATAAAGCTGGCAGTATCGTTCATCATAGCAACGTATAAGTGGTTAGCTGCATTACCCGGTATGTTACTACCTATTATGGGTCATGGTGGGTCAACCATCATTGCCATGTATGAAGAAAATAGGTAATATAGTATGATGCCTGACTGCTCCTAATACAAAAGCACCATATGGTAGACATTAGGTTTCCTGTAATAATGTTCACCACATAACACAACTCCAACCAGGTATTTTACAGTCATGAAATACAGATTGTCATGGGTGTCATTAGAACAACTTACCTTCATGGAAATATCAGATAATGGATTACAAGTACGTACAGTCACCTGCACTTATACCCGGTACAATGGCTGGCATGTTTTGAAATGTGGCAACTGTGTGTTTGTTTACATCATATTAAAACTCCCAGAATGGCCCCATGGAACCTCATAATAGCGGCCAGACTAAGGATGCTAGAGAAGCATCCAGAGAGTTGCCACATCTCACAAAAAATGCCAGCAATTGTACCAGGTATAAGTGCAGGTGACTCTTGACTGTGGTGCACCAAGGAGCTCTGTAGTGCTCCCTTCTTTAACTTACCTTTCATAATTTGTACAATACTGCTATTAAATATATGTACTGTAGAGTTTATCACCAACACACTACAGAAGGTTCATTTGACGAGTTGAAGCGGATGTTAATAAATAAATAAAATAACTATACGTCGACGCATGGGTACGGTACTTACTCTAATGCGCGGCTCCATCTCCAAACAGTAAGGTTGATTCTGATACTGCTGAATCTCCCCGGTGATCTCCGCCACTTTTCGTCGCTTGGAGAAATTTATGAGACCTTCCGCAGCCCGAGGGAGGAAGTCGGGGTTACCCTCTTCGATGAGCAAGATGTTGGTCAGGTACATCCCTGTCAAGACCACAAAACACAAATTATATTCCCATTCATCTCTCTATCAATTTACTGTAAGTAATTAATGCATAAGAAGCTAACTTATCCAACTATCTAAAGGTATATTCAATATTGTACTCAGTACCTAAAGTCTCAACAGGAATAGAGATAAAGATAAAACCTTTCTAGACATCCTAAGAGCTGACCATCTACACCTCTCTCAGATCCATCACCTAACAGTAAAAACAGACACGCACACAACTGAAGGCTAAGCCTTAAAATCCCCATTGTTTTCATTCTATAAATATGATTTTTTTTTTGGCAATAACTCCAATAATTATATAGATTCTAAATTGTATGATTTGTTGAGTGAGTACATGTAAGTGTGTTCTTGAGTACATCTCAGTGTTTATAAGTACATATAACAATGTCCTTTTGTGTCCTTGAGTAGAGTGTCCTAAGCATCAACGCTGCTTCTCTCAGTCAACTCACCAAAGAATGGGACACATGGAGGGTTGATGGATCGAAGTTTTTCTTGATACTTTTTACAATGGTTTTCACTAAGTTCAGATGCTTCTTCAAAGACCTTCAGCTGGCCCAGTGGAAGACGTTTTCTTACCTCCTGTTGGCAATGAAATGTTTTGGTATTAAAATAAAACTCAAGTTGTATGAAATCAAGAGCAAAAACAGACCCTCTTTCTGCACTAAATCAACACTACAATAAATTTCCATTTATATATGTTATAAAAATTCCCAAATAGGATAACAGTGATGGTATACATATTGTCAAGGTTAAATCAGTAAAACCAAAGAAACGGCAACAAACCGTACCATTTTGGTAAGCTCTAGTCTGTGGACAGCTGCTGACCCAAGTGCACTGGACACCTCAAAAATTCCACTAAAGTTGTTGAGGTCATGAAACATCACCATGATCTCGACGACCCTCAACATCACAGCCACGCGCTCTTCAAAGTTGTCCGAGTCCACGATGCACCGCATGAACCACCGCGTTACCTAAAACACACATATACAGGGGAAATATTTAATATTTTATAATTATATAGTGAACATTTGCTTTGGACATTACATATGCAGTCAATGAATTTTATTTACGTTATAACTTGTAAAAATACCAATTATTTGGCATTTGGCTCACATTTCATACAAATATTTAATGTCTAATTCACCAAGCAAAATAGTTTACCAAGTTATAAAATTCTTTTTCCTATAGATGCATAATTTGATGGGCACATTGTGTACCTCATAACAAACAAGGATAAACTTATTGTTTCCCTTGTAAGACTTCTCCTGATCTGCTGTGGTCGCCCACTTCCCTCACAGCACCATCCATACGCAGCACATCCCTCCCCCACCAACACCTCACAACCATTCTCTCACATCATGCTTCCTGGTATATCCTCCTATTTATCAACTCACTCACCACATCATAAGCACTGAAGCACGAACTCTTTTTTGTGAATGAGGGGAAGAGACAAGTCAGTTATAACATGTGATCTGTGTTCTTAGGCAGGGGCAGTCGTGTTAAATTAGTGTAAGTTTCAGCGCACTGCCCATAGCCTATCTACCCCATGAATCAGGGTTTATGAAACAAACCCTAATCATGATCCACCTGTCCACTAAAGTGTCAAGAGTACGGAGACAAAACCTAGAATTGGTTTACTTGACTCTAATCCTCCCTCAGTCATGAATTAAATCTCTATAACCACAGACAGATTCTCCATCCATCACCTTTCTCTTTCCAGATCTACCTCCCTCTTTCCCCTATGCCCACTAGCTTCCTACTTCTCTCTACCCTCTTCTTATCTTTTCCCCTTCTCTCTCCTTGGCCGACTCTGTGGCCAGCATCACAACTGTCTCATCCCTCCAGGTGTCCCCTAATAACGTCCTCTTACGTGGTTTGTGTGGTAGATCAGTTTGAGCAAGTTTGGTGAGCGTTTTTCTTTGTCTTCTTTGGTCCATGGCGTCCCCACTAGTTCAGATGGCTTCACCGCTCTGTACAGTTCAAACTCCAGCAATGTGAGCTGACGGGCAATTTCTATAGGATGAAGCATCAGCAGTGGTCTTACTAGGTCAGGCTGCAAGAACAAATTAAAATTATCATAATATAAAAAACAAAAACATCTGGAGTTCTTAATACAACAATGAAAGAAGGTGTCTCATCCTGCACTGAGTATAGTTACGATATAAACTGTTTATTCATTCAATGTACCCAATTTTTGAACTGATTACAGAAATATCTTTCCAATATTGTGCCATGAACACTTTGTTATATAAAACATAAAAAAGAAAAAGGAGACATTGTCTGCTAATGTGGCAAGAATATTCACCTTGTACATATTGTGATGAAGAGCAAACACTTATCATGGCTGACATATAATCTTTAGAATTCTACTTGGGTGACAATTTTTTACACTCAGGGTTAACGACTGCCTAGTGACAGACTCTGTGGGTGGTGAGACTAAACCATTGACAGAAACCTCTTAATACAGTGAAACCTCCATGTAGTAGACTTCTCTCTCCATATTCCGTGAGAAGGGAGTCTCTCATCTAAAGAGTCCTCAATATAACAGACTCTCCTCTCCATATAGTCCATAACATAAGAGGTTTCACACTATTGTAAGCATGTACATCTCTCTCTTCCTTGTGTAAATAAAGAGAAAGAAATAACTTACATTTGTGGTAGTTCCTCCAGCACTGATGGGAAGAATGGCCTCCCAGTCCTTCTCTTCTAATCTGATGTGCCACTTGGGGGAGGGAGGTGACTTGTTTAAGCTGAAGGTGATCTCTCTCTGTTCCTCATTACACTGCAAGTTGGCGACTCAATTAACAAAAACTACACAATGACATCAAAATAATCTGTTATATATAAAAAATATTAATCAATCATCTATACCAGTGGTTCCCAACCATTTTTGGCTGCGACCCTAAATTTCCCAACAATACGGTGTCGTGACCCTCAGGCATATAATGTACTATATAGCTTGAATGCTAAGCAAATTTTTGTTCATGACTTTATGAAAAGTATTATATTTTTAAAATTGTCTGGGGGCCCCTCACGACCCTACTGAGGACACCCCGAGACCTGAGGTTGGGAACCGCTGATCTGTACTATACATTAAACACAATAAATGAAGTTTGTCATATTTAAAACAAAATATCAAACTTCCTCCACTTGTATTCTCTCTGAAGACGGGTTTTGTGTAGCCCAAAACATTAGAGAAATAAATAAAGTCAGGTCAACCCTGTGTTTCCATCCCACCCATCAATGTTATTCTTAATTATTGCACAAATTACAAAGCAGTTATGGCCACAACAACAAACTATCAATACTGTATAATGTCATGCACTGCAATCTGTATACATGTACTGTAACTGTATAAAATTAAACAATGAACATTAAAGACTAGACGACTAATCTTTCCAAGGTTAACAAAGTCTTGGATCTAAACTATACTGTACACAACTTACCCGCCTCTGGATGATCTTGGTGATGGACTCCACCCACTTCCGCATTGACTTTCCCTTAACCTTCTCCAGGAAACTCGTGAGGTTGTCCAGCAGTGTCTTGTCTCGTTCAAAGTCGTAAAAGTGGTAGTCTACCCAGTGACGTAAAACATTTAAAACTCTGAGGGATAAGACGAAAGATCGGGTGCATTAGCAACACTTTGATGACGGCCACACACACACACACACAGACTTATTGTGTTTTAATTTCCTTTGAGATATCTGGTCTGCCTACACAACAAAAAAGTACAGTATACAAAATATAATAGTATCAGTCAACCAAGTTATTACTATTGATGTAATTTAATATATTATTCATGTATAGGAGAGATACTGGATACATCTACAAACATAATTCAAAGTCACATTTAAGTTCATATCAAGACACCACTACTGTACAATAAACTCTCTTAATAATGCAAAATCAAGTAACAACCTCTTTAAACATTTACAATATGGAAAGAATTACTGTGTCTGTATACAAGTTACAATGCTTCATTACCTAAACTGAACTGGTTGTGAATACTCCTTGCGAAAGCGCTTAAGAATCTCTCTGTGTATAGAGGTCTGCTGGTTCTTCACCTCCTGCGGCTCCTCTTCGCTCACAGGCGGTAGTTCAGGTTCAGGTATGTCAAAGCGCTGTATCAACAGGTCTAGCAATTCCTACAAAGGGAATTAATCAAACATTAATTTTGGGGGTTCTTAATACTGTAATACCTAACAATACTTGCAATCAAAAGTTTAATGTTACAAGAATTAGGAGGTTCAAATATGGCACAATACTGTTTATGGAACGTGTGTGTGTGTGCATGTGTGTGTGTGTGTGTGTGTGTGTGTGTGTATGTGTTGCGTGTGTGTGTGTGTGTGTGTAAAGAAGGCATGTACTGTACAGTGTTTGAAAAAGGAGACCAGAAATAAGTCACATCAACTTTGAACTCCTGAACAGACTGAAACTTGTACAAAAATTCATGTGACCGGATAGACATGAATCTTTACAGGCATTGAGGGATCAGTTCGGGGATTCATAGTCGTCATGGCACCAAGTTCTGGGCCAACATAAACACAAGATAATATGTACCCTGACCCCCCCCCCCCCAATACAAATAACCACAACTATACATTACAACTACAACACAAACACTAACATGATCAATATAATTGTACTTCAGTATCCATAACCTTCCTCCCAGCCTCAACTACTGTACATGTTTCTGTTACCTTCATCACTAAGACTAACCAATACTTCTAACTATACCTTACATGTCACAAGTTCTTTATGAATACCCAGAAATGACCATCACACATGTCTACCATTGTATATATATATTAAAAAATTAACTTTAGATTCAACTCATAAACCTACAACAGGAACTTACTTAATACAGTACTGAACCTAGACACTCTGTACAGCATCACCACATGCTTCACTTACCATTGGTGTGCAAAAACTCCGGTAAGTTGTAAGAAATGTGCGTACAAACATTGGGTCCGCGTACATGTGGTATGTTAACCGCTCGACCAGTTTTGGCAGAGTTGCTCCCTGAAACAAACAATATTATAAGGGTGTTTTATAGAAGAAAACTTAATATAACTGACTATATCAAATATTTCAATCCTATAATAAAGAAATAACCAGTCAAATTTTTTTTAAACTGAATCATAAATTTAAAATATTGGTATCATAGTAATTATTGAATATTAAAAAATAACTAAATAAATAAATACAACCACTTTTATAACCTGAGAGACAACAACATTACCTCTCCTAAGTCCTTCACTATCAACACAGTGAGCGTATTACGTTGAATCATCCGGTTCATTAATGCTGGAAATGCTAAATCATCCAATTCATTCGCTCTAAAATTACCACTTACAAAATAGATAATCCCTCAACTACTGCAAGATGCCAACATTACTACTAGACTGTAACATCAGTCACCTTAATGATGAGTGGAGTGACTGAAGAATGCCAACACTACTAGACTGTAACTCCACCAATTAGTCACCTTAATGAGCGGAGTCCCTGAGTTTTCCTTCTCCTCGATGATGATATTCGACTCTGAGTCTTGGATGGCAAACTGATATACTGAAGGGTCTGGGAGTCTCAAGGGATGCTGCTTCTCCTCATCAAGTAGTATACTGTCTAAGGTTCTTTCTAACATACTGCAAAACAAGATCAAATTATCTCAACCAGTTAGCAAAAACAACTCGTTAAACAGTTATCTTCAAGAACAACTTAATTCACGAGACAACAAACAAATGACATTATACTGTTTCTCTCCTCTGGTCAATCATAGTTTAAAAAAATTATTTCAGGATTTATTCAAGCGTGAAAAGACGAGACAAGAGTCGTATTGTACCTGCGAGTGTTGAGCATGACGAGAGCAGCCATCCAGGTGTTCTTCTCTTCTGCAGACTTTGCAAGTAGCACCACACTGGGCTGGTCCCTCGGTCGAATCTCAAAAGAGTGTTTCACCTCTGTCATACAACCCAAGAGTTAGTTGGTCTGTATCTCATAGCACAAATTTATGTCGAACAGTATAATTTGTAAGAGCTTAATCATCATATTAACTACCTGTAATCAGTTGCCAATTACCCTAATTTTATTAATACCTGGTCTCTTTCTACAGACTCATTTCCTCTTATAGATTTCTACCGACATGAACAAAACATTACTTAAAATTCATCAGCATCAACATCACAGTTTAACAGACATTTTCCACACTTGTGAGGTTAAGTCGTCATTACCAGATGGCATGTCATCCATCAGGCATAATCGAAGCAAGTTTTATGGCCAGACATCCTTCCTACCACCCACCCACTTTTACAGACTGGGAATTATGTATCATATGTAGGACTTCAGTGTTCTTTTAACTGGCCAGGCAGGGTCACTACTCCCATCTTAGATTACCGGTACTTAAAATTTATATTCTTATGAAATCTAAACATAAAACTTATATTCATCTTGTGTCTAAACATTCTCCTACAACTTGTACCAAACACTACACTACCTTCTGTGTCTTCTCTGTCAAGGATCTCCACCATTCTCATTAAGAATTTCTCCTTATATCTATATTCTCCAATCTGAAAGAGAGAAGCAACAAGGTGAGACATTGTAACATAACCACAGTGTTCCACCTCTCAACATGACCCTTAATCTTAACAGTACTGTACAGGGATGACAAGTTTAATACTTTATTTGGCCAACAGATGGAGAAAGTCCTGTACAAGGTGGTTAATACACTGAAACACTGGTCAGACTATATCAATGGCTGCTCACTGCATCACAAACACCTTTCTATTTGAACATTCTAACATTATCTTATAAAAATTGGAATTAAAATAGAGGACTTATCTTCCCTACAACATTCATACCGACGCAAACCCTTGGACGTCCACATATTACCAGAAGCTTCCTCATCATAGTGCAAACATAAGTCCTGTCGCCTCCTCTGTTGCTCCTTGAACCCCGAGAAGCAGACCTGTGACTCTGAAGCATCCATGGACAACACAATGCTTGTGTCTACGGCTTCAGATTCGCGAGTCTGAATCTTGAGGTTCAGGGAGCAGCAGGAGAGGTGACAGTACTTTTGTGGGTGAATGTACATCAGCACAAAAATAATAATACAATAGAACATCAATTTAAAATTATTGATTTAAAGCGACACCCACAATTAAGGACAACATATCAATTTAACGCGAATCTTTCCTATTTTACGGGAATCAAATCTGGCGCATCACATGGAAACAATATTTTAAATTTTGCACCTAATGTTTCCCGCCAGACACCTCTCTGGGCAGCTAAATGGCTGCCCTCCACCCTCCCACATCCCCAGTTCTCACACTGATGCTCTAGTGAACGGACATATTGTGACACTACCTCCTTCTACCACGTGCATCAACCATCACCACTATGTCCAAGAGGCCAGCCACTACATCATTTACTGGCCCATCTACATCTGGGCAGACACGGCCGTCATCCAGTGCTTCCCGCGTGCCAGGTGCCTCCACAGCCACACCACCAGACAGTGATGTGGATGATGAACTGGTCGAGTTGGGCTTTGCATCTTCAGAGGATGACTTGCCTAACTAAGGTGGATGAAAATCTATTTTTGATATCATAAAGTCATGAAAAACTAAGTTGAGAGGAAAGTGAAAGTGCAGGGGGAGGGCCAGTGACATGAGGCAGCAGACAGTACAGGGCAGTACCAGGCAGTAACAGTACCGTCCAGCTCCCAACTCGACTGCAGGGAGTGCTTGCTGCATATACTGTATATCATTACACCATATATTGTTCTCACATTTTTTAGTATTTTGTGTTTCTCTCAAGTACCAAACTAAATTATTCCATTGAAACAACACTTCGATTTAGTGTGAATTCAATTTAACGTGACGACCTCTCTTGGAACGTATCTTGCGTTATATCGACTTTCTACTGTACTGTATTTTAATCATCAGTACAAAAGTAATAAAACACCTCAATGTTCTTTTTCTCACTCAGCCTTAACTGTACTGTATTCATCAGGTCATGTGGGAGTTGCATTAAATCTCATACAAAAAAAAAGACAAATTACAAGACAATTCCCTTACGTCGTCCCATCATCCTCAGCCATGGAAGATGAAATGAATCATAATTTCCACACAACATCAAAGTTTTCCACTAATTCACAACACTCAGTCACTACAAAGTAATAAAGAAGAGACCAACTGCCTGAATGACTGGTTAGTGAGCTTATAAGTAGTGAAATGATAAATAAATAAGTTACTTTGTTATCATCCATATGATTGACTGACTGACTGACCTGGCCTGTGACTGATGATCTCCTGTTATTGCTCTTGCAGAGGACTATTAAACCGTCAAAGAGGAAGACGTGACGCTCAGTCTGCTTCCTCCCGGTGGCTCCCAGCTTCAACAGGTCTCCCTCTGTATCAATGATCACAACAAGGCTATTGGGAGAGTCTGCAAGTACTGAGAGTATAATTAACCCTTTCACTACAGGGACACCACTTTTGAATATTTTATTTACTAAAGATAAATTGTTTTATTTATCTCGGAGGCGACACCATACTCAAGGGGTTGATAGTGACTGGACAGTGATGAAAATAATGAGGAAGGACGTGTTGCTGAGGTGTGTTGCTGAGGTGTGATGCTGAGGTGTGTTGCTGAGGTGTGATGCTGAGGTGTGATGCCGAGGTGTGTTGCTGAGGTGTGTTGCTGAGGTGTGTTGCTGAGGTGTGATGCTGGGTTGTGTCAAGTAAAAGGGAGGTAAACCAGGTAAATATTTAACACCCTGTATTGAAAAGGTTTACCCTTGTAAAACAATTTTAATACTGCAGTAAGAATGAGTGAATGAGGCGAGTGTATGTGTATATTTGTTCTAGATTCTGGTCAAACTGCACTACAGCTGTAAAGACTTAAGAAAAAGAACTAAACAGATAAAATACATATAAGTAATAATGTAGAATTTGAAAGACAATTTTACTCCATAATTTACTGTAATAACAATAAGGTGTCTTCAGTGCAATCTGTGTCTCAACTTATGCACTGTCTTTGTGCATTAAATTCACCAATACAAAGTTTGCACTGTACTGAGTGGCTACAAACATCAAATGGTTGTAATTCATGACTTTACTTTACTATTAATATACACACTCATTAACATGTTCCTTTATGCTGTACAGTATTTGCTGACCCAAGTCTTACCTAAAACAAACTCATTGCAGCACTGGGTGATGACCTTGCCTTCCCAGCCGTCTATAGACCGTTGTAAGTCTTTCATCTTTAATAAAGTTTGTTGTCTACTTTGCCGTCTATGACGTAAATTGATTTCCCTGTGGGATACAAGTTACTAAGATTAATGTATGTCAATAGACACCACAAAAATATTTCTCATCACTTATGACAAACATCATGTTATGACTTTCATATATCATTAGGTACTGTAGCAGATGAATTTCCTTTAGGGGCAAAATAAATAAAAATATTAATCATACCCTATTTTTCTCTTGAGGTAAGGAGCATACACAGAGTTCTGTATGTTGCGCTCTAACTGACTCTGAAGCGGCCACAAGAGCCCCTTCACTTGTTCAAGGCTCTCCCGTCCTTCTTCAGATTCTGTATTACTCAGCAACATCTGTCCGTTGATGACCATAGACACACACAACATGTACAACCAGACGACCAGGTAACCAAGTGTCCGGGGATCCAGAGATGACGTGAAAAGGAATAAAGAAAACAAATTACTTAAACCTTTATCTCTGTGTTTATGACCTTTCCTCCTCAACACATAAAGCCCAGAGTTATATAATAAACTAAATCCTCTATATAATTACACTCAACTCCTCACACTGGTCTTGGCACACCTCCCCTCCTCGGTACAGTACAGTATCTCAAAATATACAGTAAACTTTCAATTTACACAAAATTAACTATAACTGCCAGTAACTGTGATTATAATGAAGCCAACAGTAATTATAACTATTTATGTTGATTATAACCCTCCTCTACAGTAAATATAACAACCTCAAGAAGCATAACACACCTGAACAGTAAATATAACACACCTCAAGAAGCATTAACTCACCTCAATGTCCTTAAAGTAGGTAAAGACATGATACACAGGTACAAGAAGCAGTTTGGGCAGGTAGTACTTGACGGCCTCCTTGAAGCCGTGACCAGCGCTGGTGAGGGCGTCGCTTACGTCAGGTCTGCTCACCACCTCCATCAGCGTCTCGGCACACTCCGCCCGCAAGACATCGCTCGCATATTTCGCATACACGTCGAATTCGGCACCCTGGTTGGAAAGAGACGAGGAAGAAGAAAGACGCTAAGTTCCTTCACCTTAAAATAGCAAATAATATACGAGCAAATGGCTAAATATCTCAGAAGAATTGCATATAAAAAGAGTCTGAATAATTCATTTCATTGCTCTCTCGAACTTACCACTGCAACACAAAACTAACACTGAATCTCTCTCTCATTCTTCTTTCTCTGCTGTTCATTCTCTTTTATTCATTCTCTGTTGTTCATTCAATCATTCTTCCTGTAGCAATACACATTTTCTACTCTGGTGATTCCCTCTCACAACAAGACCCCAAATACCATGTGTCACTCTGACCAGTTTACCCCCAGACACTAAATCCTACAGCCAAGCATCAGCAGTACAGTACGGTCACCCCCCCAAACCCAACTCAATGTCATGTCACTCTCTAAACATTCACAATGACGTCCCCACGACTCACCTCGGCCAATTCCTCAAAGCAGATGCCAATAACCGGAGATTCGTTTTCTTCGGTAACTTCCACAGTGTCTTCCAGAGAGCCGAGGAAGTTGACAGAGAAATCGTAAATCTCCGTGACGTTGGAGAAGATTATCTCGAGTTCTCTAATACCGCTCTCTTGTAATGATGGAATCTGTTGCAGTTTGTCTCGAAATACCTGGATGGCAACATAAGTATTGATTAATAATACCTAATAGTTATCAACTAAAACTGTCATACTGTACAGGTTTACAGCTGGATAGGCATGTATATAAACTACACAAGTACAGTATACAGTTCAGCTTGAATATAGACAATGTAGGTATACAGTATATGGTGCACATAGACCGTGGGAGTACACAGTTTCCTTTGTGCCTAGCCAGTGCAGATATACAACAGTGGTAAACAGTGAGGCAATTTGACCAAGGATAGCTGACCAAGCTGTCAGATGTTTATACCCTGGAGGGCTTTAAAATACCTGTACATTAAAAGTAACAATGAAAATACAAAACACCTGTACAATGGAAAATATAATAAATCAAATAAAATACGATACCTTAAATGTTATTTCTACCTTTAGTAATTGGACTACTGTACTATAGGTTCAAATACATTCAAACAATACCTAAGTTGTCCAAATATTTCTTGCCCAAAATAACAGGTTAAGTTGAAGTTAATAATTTTCTTTCGTCAAAAGTAAGTATAATGTGATTTACCTTAATGATCATATTGAGTTCCCTAATATAGGTCTTCTTCTCCTGTATGAGGTCCTTGACGAGTTCATCGTAGGTGATGGATGTGTCAAGGTTTGTGTCCTCTCCAACGCCACTCATCTCCCCGTCTTCGTCTTGTTGGAACATGTCCATAAGCACCTGAGGAACATGATCACAAAGTTATATTAAAGCTCCTGACGTCTATACTTCTAACTCTTATCTCATGTACCTCATAACTCTTAATATTCTTGTACAGTGACAGACACCACTTGAAATATTCTATTTGGCTAACTTCCAGATGATTTTATTCATCACAGAGGGGACCACAAAGGGTTAATAATCCTATTTTCATGTAAATCAAACTACTGTACAAGTAAAAAGCTTGTTTAGAAACCCTATTAACTTATATTTAGTGTATCAAAAGCAATGTTGTATAAGTAGGCAAGTTAATAATTGGGAGGTTCAGACCAGTGAAGATATTAACAAAGCTATGGTGTCGTTTTAGCTGAGCCCACACACTCTGGACACCACCAGCTGTCCCCACTGTTGCCTCTCCCATCACACATCATCACACTAACATCTTTTATTTTTACTCTTTTCAAATCTTTTCCTGCTTAATGTTGGATGGCAGGAAGCTTGAGCAGTGATATACACACTTTCTCCCTTCTTTGGCTCTACTTTACTCCATTCTTAACACTGTAAAATATGTTCTCTACCAAGGTACACCCTCTGGTTTAAAAAAAAAAAAACACACACAAACACACACACACACCTAACACTGTGCAGTAAATCCTCTATCTCATCCTGTATATTAGGTTGGATTAATTATACAATAAATGGTCTTACCCTCAACTAAATGATACACACAATACAGTGTAGAAAGTGATTCTCATCATCCACGGTGATTCACAACATGTCACATCACTCCACTAGACATTTTAACTGTAGTTCCCAACATAATATTGGTAACAGCATCTTACACAGCCTCTGTAACTCTGAAGACCTTACCTTGTCAGCACACATGGCTACTCTGATGTCTTGTTGGGTCACCTCAATATGTCTAATGTTTTTGACATAATTCCCAGCAAGCTGTTGTGAGATGAATATTTATAAGACATTGTTTCTTGACAAAATCATATAAAGTAATATTTATAGGATCCTTATGACAGCAGTGACCAAAACAATTTTTTTTTCAGATTCATTTAATAAAAAGACGTACAGCAGACTCAATTATCTGCAGAGGTTTGGGACAGCCCCATTGTAGATGATCTTTTTTTGGGGGGGAAAATATAGGTTTTCACTTATTTGATAAGCAATAATCTACATGGAAATACATATTTATATAATGAGTCAGATACTTCCCACACACTCAATACTGTACAGTGAGCACTACTTTAACAAATATGTCAGGTAATGAACGTCACAAAATGTCTCCCTCCAAAGCTGGTTAACACAGTACAGTACAGTGTGTTGAATTACCAGACACCTGCATGACCATAACATCATGTGGATGGACTGGGTATTGTCTAGTAATTATAGTTTACAATAATCATTACTTTCAGGTAATGGATGAATTATTATCAGTAACAGGTGAAGAGTATGAGTCCATGGGTTTTTTCATATCTCAAGTGTTTAGTTTAATAAAATTTCATATAAAAGAAATCCTAGTGTAATAATAAAGAGTTGTCCCTTACCTTTAATATATCTGCAGATATATACTCTAAAACAGCAACTATATACAATGTTACTTGATAATCAATCTTTGTCTGAAGAACATCCTGAAACAACAAACATTAATTTATTAGTTCATCGTCACTAAGATGTTACCTTTTAATTGCTTATCTATTACAAAATCTTTACTTCTCTCTATGACATATGATCAAGAGACAGAGGGAAATAATACAAGAATTTGAATGGTAGAAAGTGACAGGTACAGGACTACTACAACGAGAGTGCAAATACCTACACATACAGCACAGTCAGCAGCAATAATCAACCCCCCCCCCCCCCCAGTAGACAGAGCCACGGAAACTGACAGCGGGGTGATCGGAGAGACCTTACCTCCTCCTTCCCCTTCACGGATAGTTTTGGAACTATCATAGCTGGCGACACTGCATTGTATCAATAGTGTCAATATCGGCCTTCACTGGCTGTGGCTAGGGAGGGGGCGGGGATGGTAGCGATTAGTGCCTCCGACCGTACGGTAAACCCTCAATCTCTGCGGGGGGATTAACTTCATGGGAAACACTACTGAAATTTCTGCCCAACAAATCTCAGTGTTAACCATCCATAAAGTCCAACCTACCTTATTAATGTACTGCACTCATGTATTAAGTATTCTCTGTGCCTCTGTTGTAAAAACTTCCCATCTTCATTGTGGTCAAACAAACTAATCTAGCCCACTGCCCACAATATTGGGTGGGAGACGGGTACTGAGGCACTGACTCATCAAACTATATTCTACCTTCCTTCACATATATTTACAACAGTTCACCAGATCTTATACAGATAAATTCTACAAGTGAATACCATGTAAACCCTAATTAGGTAGGACAATATAACACATGTAATAGTGAGAAGCATAGTGTGCGGCACTTACTCGTAACAAAGGGTGGGCCTTATCTACAGGTAAGACAAGGGGCGACTTCTTGCGCCCCTTTTCAATTGCTTTCTCGATCGCCGCTTGAGCATCACCAATTGCCCAACGGTCAATTGGGTTTGGAAATGTTCGCTGTACTCTTTCCTCCACATCCTGTAAACACACGTAGGATACAATTAGTAGTACTGGTACCTCTTTTATCCAGTATTCTTTGCAATCAAAATAATGAAAGCCGTTGTAAGAGCTATACAGTACAGTACATCCTCGAAGAATTAATATGGTTAAAACACTAACAAGTACAGTAGTTGGTGCAGCAACACTGTGCATTCAACAACCCCAAGCAAGGACCTGTCATAATACACTTCAACACCAAAACTGGAGTCCATCCATTCTATCTTTGAGAGGATATTAAGTGGAAACCAAATAGAGAACAGTACTGGACACTACAGGTAGACCCCAATTTATGAAAGGACTAGGTTAATAATAGAAACCGTCTGTAAACCAAAAATCTATAAATTAATACAGGCTGCTGCATATTTTCCCACCAACTCCAATTATAATGGAAGGTAATTCCTATGAAAATAAAAATAAAATAAAAAATAAAAAATAAATAAATAAATAATACATACATACACACATACATACATATATATATATATCATGTAGATCCACAATGAAAACGTGGATAAGATAAATCTTGATAAAATCACACGGGAAAAGGGAAACAACGGAGCACCTTAGCTTTCGTCTTTGTTCAAGACATCTTCAGAGGCAACTGGATTACATGGACAGAGAGAAGCTTAAATATACAGGGTGACCTTATAAAACACGAGGTCAGGTCATAATGATGTCATCCACTAATCCCCACACCAACACACATCATCGACTGCCTCTACAATCAGCTGTTTGATATGTAAACAAAGCTGCCAGGAATATGACATACACACCTCAAAGTAAGTTAAAATACAGTATTCTATTGTTTTTTATTTATTATTGTACAGTATACTGTACTGTACTGTACTGTACAGTACAGTACTGTATTTAGTTTATATTTAATGTTTTGTTAATTCTATTACCAGTATACAGTACTTTGTATGTATACTTTTTCTGTGAGTTGGAACCAATTACCCAATATCCCATTGAAATAATAGATTCAGTTAACAAAATTTTTGGTAAACGAACGACTCTGTGGAACCAATTGTGTTCATTAATCGAGGGACCACTGTAGTATATATACTGTACTGTATATTAAAACATAACAAAAAGACACTGGATATATTTCTAATTATATTTTGGGGGAGAAATAATGCATTTAAGCAAATAATAATAAAACTAAATTTCATAATAGTATTAAGGACATCTAATCCTATTTAAAAAAGTTAATATATTGATGATAAACTAGGGTGTCCAACATTGCTTAGTTGCTATAGTCGTCTTGTTTATTTAATGAATTACAATAGCTGCCCCTTGATTCCTTGCCTCTTCAGGCCTTCTAGATACAGTACAATACAAAGGCATTCACTCAATCTGCTGGTGTTGTGGTCAGCAAGGTACAGTACAGTATTTACCTGGACCGTGTGAGGGGCAGGCCGAGCACACAACATAGCCAACAGCCGCAAGATGAGACTCTCCACGTACTCCAGTGCATCATCCTTGGCTGCTAATGTTGGATGCACCTGCTTCAGCACCTGCAAACATGACACAGTCTTAAAAGTACAGCACAGGTACACGTACTTCCTAATTCAAGCTCCTTAAAAAAAATTTCATTCCAAGATAAGCCTGTTGATGAACATAAAATACAACAATACCTTAAGTTTCAAAAGTTAGTAAGCCTACATAAATGTCAGAAGCCTTGTAAATGAATCTGATTAATTATGTAGTTATACAGTACAGTACATGCACGGACACCAGGGGCAGTAGCTACCAGAGGAATTGACAAGAAATGGTGGAAAGAAAAAGATGTATGTCACCCCATTGGATGAAGCTGAATAACAAAAGTAAACCAAACCCAAAAGCACAGAGCAATGACAAGTCTCAGAATCTATGTGATGTAACTTGGTGGAATTGATATGAAACGACCAATTCGACATACGACCTGGATTTGGGTCCCTAACCCCGTCGTAAGTCGGGGACTGCATGTACAGAACAATATCTACAAGATCGTCTCTATATACAGACCAGTTTAAAAATTTAGATATAGAGAAATACTGTAGAAGGCAGCCCAAGTCACACATTATAGGGATCTTCATAAAGTACCAGTAGTGTCCCCACAGAATTGTAATTAATTATTAGAATACTGTAACACCCCCCCCCCCCCCCAGGTAAATGATGGTGGCAAAATTAACACTAAAAGAAAGACACTGGTGTTTATGTACAGAAGAGAAGCTGCTGCACAATCATCTGAATTCAATGTACAAAATCTCAGAGGGTCACCAATCCAGTGACCACAGAACAACACTACTGTATTATGGCGAGTATTCAGGACCACTGTAATGGGATACAGTACAGTACAGTATTTTGTTTTGAAATCATACCAAAAAAAAAATCTCATACTAAGAACTTTGTCCCTTGTGTACATGTCCCCCCCCCCCCCCCCGAGCTGAATAAAATCATCTGTCGTTAGTCAAATACAGTACTGTACTGTACAAGTACAGTATAATGCATCATGCTGGAGGTGACACCTATTCCCCCACTGTGGCCAAACCACAGAAACACATATACCAGTACATACGGGATACTGCAAGCTAAATATGATATTAAAGAACAGCATCATATAGTACAGTATACAGTAGTCTGAATAAGGGTACCTCAGGGTACCCCAACACCCACAAAAGGGTTAAGAGTTGGTACATAGTGTCAGCACATAGTGTACAATATTTCCTAAGATGCCATTTCTGAAGACAACAAGAATAAGAGTTATCAGGCATATTCTTCTGATAAGAATTTAAAAAAAAAAATTATTTTTTGTTAATGAGGAAGGTTTACAGGAGTTTGTCTGTCATATGAAGGTTAAATGAGTTACACTTGCACCTCTGATGAGCTTTGTTGACAACAGAGGAACCTTCTACTGTTCAGTATAAAGATTGTCAACTTATTTTCCTAAGATCATACATATGTCCCCCCCCCCCTCCCTCCCAACACACACTCTACAGGCAGCAGCTATGAAACCATGATCAAGGTAGCTACACAACACTTCCTCTTGGTCTACAGTACTAAAGTAACCAAACAGTGACTACCATATGTAACCATCACAATAATACACTACTGTAAGTCCACGCTTAACGTTGTCCCAGACAACGTTGTTTCATTATAACGTCGCCACTCTTTAGATACCCATGATTCCAACAATGTTCCAACTGATTAGTTTTAACATTGTCACCCAACACGGACTACTTTGTATGGTGCATCACCCTCTCTCACCTTGGTGCACCACACTCTCTCGTGAAGCGTCACAGCGTCCCCAGTCTCTGTTAGGCTTCCACAGCGTACATGCGTGCTCAAGTGTTTTTCCTATAAATACTGTACTGTAACCATTCGAAATGGCTTCCAAGCGCCCATCAAGTGTTAGTGATGCTTGTGTTGTGAAGAAGCAACGTAAGACCATTAGCCTTGCTACGAAAATGGAGGTTTTAAACTGTTTTGAGAAAGGTGAATGTGCTGTGGACATTGGTGTAGCGTACTGTCCGGACCATCACAGACAAGATTAAGGTTAGTGTTGGAACTGGTACTTCTATGAGAGCAACAAAGACAAGTCGTGCTCGAAGTTCCCTGATTGAGGAGATTGAGAACATGGAGAAGATGCTGGCTATGTGTGTAAGGGCGGTAACGAGCGGGATGGTTGTCCACCGCTCGCTTGCTTGTTTGCGGCCCAAATGCTGCTGGTGACTACAAGCTTAAGCCCGTGTTAACTGCTCGCACTGCCAACCCACGGGCCCTGAAAGGTTACCGGGTACTCTAAGGCTCACCTTCCTGTCATTTATAAGGCAAATAAGAAGGCATGGATAACCAGCGTCATATTTAGCCAGTGGTTAAATGTGTACGCCGTCCCTGCACTGGAGGAGTATTGTGCCAAGGAGAACCTGGACTTTAAAATTCTTCTTGTCGTTGACAATGCTCCAACACATCCTCCCATTTCGACGATTTATATGACAGTGTTCGAGTTGTCTTCCTGCATCCCAACACAACAGCACTGATGCAGCCTATGGACCAAGGCGTTATCGCCACATTCAAGGCGTATTATTTACGGCGTACCATGGACCAACTTCTCAAGGCTACTGATGGAGAAAATAAGCCTATGATCCGAGAATATTGGAGGGGCTTCAACATTCTTCATGCAATCGACAACCTTGGCAAGGCATGGGAAGAAGTTTCAGAAAGTTGCCTGAATGGCGAGTGGCGTAAATTATGGCCCGAGTGCGTGAACAGCTTTACGGGATTCACTAGCTTGGCTAGACAGGCAGGTTTTCATGAGTTGGAACCTGAGGATATTGAGCAAGTCCTGGCATCCCATATAGAAGAGCTAACAAATGAAGATCTGCAACTGCTAACAGAACAGAGTGCCATTGAAGACGCCGATGACGAAGAAGAACCTCAACGAACGCTAACTACCAAGAGGATGGCAGAAGCGTTCGACATGATCCAGCAAGTAATGCAAATCTTCACTGATGACGACCCAAACAGAGAACGTAGCTCAAAGACTGTCTGCAACATGGAGGAAACTCTTCGGTGTTATAATGAGGGAGGCAGAAGCAACATCTTTACAACAGCCTGCAAGGGAGGAGCGAACAGAAGCCGAGGGGGAACCCCAGTCAGAGCAGGAAGGGGAGCCCCCCTCCGGGTCTCAGTGACTCGCCACCCTCCTCCTCTCCACTACCCACCACATACTCGCTCCACCTCTGCCCATGAATGAGAACATTACAAAATGATTTAGTTTGTTTATCTTTTTGGATGTATAATATATATTTTCTATAAATATTCAATTGAATTTCTGTATATGTAATGTATTTCATGGGGCCAAGGGAGGCTGGGGAATGTACAGTAACTGCCGTATTTCATCTACAGTATATTGCTTATGGGGGAAATTGATTCCGTTAACGTTGTGTTTTTCAAGAACGCAACCATGACGTAAAGCGAGGACTTACTGTATAACATTTTACAGTAACTAACCTAACCATCGAGACTTATATATATATATATTGGTGTACTGTAATGTAGTTAGTAAGAAAATAGTCCATTTATTTAAACTGGCTACAGCAGTGGGCCAGTGGTAGCCATAGCCGAGAAGTAAGTACAGGGAATCCCGGGTTACGAACTGGTGTCGTTCCTGAGGACGTTCGTAAGTCGGATTTGTCTGCAAGTCTGAACACATGCTACAGGCATACCGTACACACAGAACAATGTTTAAAATCCCACTATATCATACCCTAAGTCCTTTTATAAATCTAAAATCACTTAATTTGAGACAAAAGAAATAAAATGACAAAATACAGTAAATGAAAGTAAAAAAAGTAGTCATCAGGTTAATAAAATACTGTAAATCCCAAGTTTAACCCCGTTGGTATTGGCGGGCGTTTGTAAGTGAGGGACCTCCTATACCGTGCCCATATACTGTACAATATATAGTTAAGGTAGCTACAGTACATAATACTCTTCAGGCAGCTATCCTCCAACTTACAGAGGAGTTGTATTCCTGGAAATCCATTTGCTAATTGAAAAATGTATAATGAATGGTAGAGTTCATGACTACAGGTACAGTATCCTGCAAAAATATTATTAAATTATAAATGCACTGAAACAATGAACATCTTAAAGGTACAGTAGAGCATAAATGCAACTCTATCCATCCCGTGGCCAAGTTGACTGCATGGCAGCTAAAATTTTGCATTCTTTATAGATTTTTTTTTTCAAATTTGTATTTTTATTAATTTACGTAAATGTTTATATTCAATAAAAAAAGGTGTCAAAATGGGACTGCTTTTCGTTAGAATGAATATTTGCCGTCTCATAAAAAAGTGTGAAAACATAACTCGTTAAAGACAATTTTTGTTTATCCGGCATACAGTACGTACAGTATATCAGAGGATAGGCTATCTGTATACAGTACCAGGCTAATTAACTATAAGTGCAGCTCAATAGTCATGCCACAGTTCAATATAAAAATTACAACGAGCTACAGTACAGTACAGCGTACATATATACCTTTTAGTCATTCAATAACAATGAAGAAAACTGATGTCGTGTTCATCTCCAAAATTATTCTAAACCTAATACAGATAATCTCTCTGCTGTGTTGTAATAGAAGTTGGGTTCAGTAAATTATATTTGTGGTGTAAAGTCAAACAAGTCGGTCACGTGAAATTGGCCTCCAGCTTATTTCACCTCATGATCAAACACTGTAATGCTACCTGAAGGATTATATTACTTATGTTAGCTTAGATTAACTTATGGCTGTCTAATCTTAAGATGAAATAAGCTGGGATGGCTAGGCCTACTCTTCACATGATCCAATAAGTAATACATGTAATATACTGTACTGTACAGACGCTACCATTTTTCTGAAATTATGTTGTACAATCAACTACTGTATACTGTACAATAAAACAAACTACAAATTCTGAGTTGCACTGAACCTATACCTATATCCAAATCCCACAGGATTTGGATAAATGCGTGACAACATCTGTAAGGTAATGATAAGGTACAATAATCATCTGTAATCTGTTTCTGTACTGTACCGGGTACAGTATTACCGTAGTTTTCTCTCGGGTAAAAATTGATTTAAGGTGTTTGTTCATAATTGTACAGTAATTATAATACGGAAGTAACTACAGATTCAATTCCAGCTCTTAATTTATCTTTACCCGAGTCATTTGTATAAAATATTTACTTGTGACAAAATACAAACCATCCAACCCAAACCTAAACTAATGATCTTTGGCTATGTTTGGTTTATACCGTACAGTACAGTAGGGTACTGTTTTCTATGTGCACCTCTAATACTGTAGCCCCTTAGGTAAGGTACTGTACTTCTAAGTTGAATTTCTACAGTGTTCATTGCAGCATAAGATGTAGATTTTGATGGCAAGGAATATGAGAAATAATTATGGAATTATTTTGTGTATGCACGAGGCAGAAAAAATCAACCTATTAATGGAAAAGACCAACACGAATTAGTCCTCATGAAGTGCCATTATGGGTACGCGGATAAGTGGATACAGTCCTTAACTACTGTGAGTCGCCAGGGATGTAATTACCACAATCAATCAATCCTGACCTAAGAACCACTGAGTTGTGCTAGGGGACACCACCAGTACAGTACCTAACTTAACAGGTGGTCAAGAGCAGTGCTTAGTCTACAGTACTACCTCTAACATGACACTCAGGCCTACAGCAGCCACTCTCATCAAGTGTCAAGTTTTGTAAACAATGAACTCACAGGAAAACTATCCTGGTAGGTCTAACACAAGAAAAACAGACAACAAATGCCATTGCATAAATATTTCCCCCAATCTCCCTCACCAGGTTTCCATTCTACAAATCAAAACAAACATCCCAGAAGAAATTCTTAAAAAAATATCAGGATATAAATGACACCTGTGTCCTTAACTTTGGCTCAAAGATAAACTGAGAGCAGACATGTCCTAGAAATACAGTAATGTAGTGTAAATAACTTCTTGACAATAATAGTTTGCTATCAAAATCTATGCTACAAAACATCGGTAGTAGATCAAGAAAAAAGTAAATTGCAATTTGCTAAGAAGTACAGTATGTACTTGGCTTCAGCACCTTCAGGTATTTAAAATATCAGTGAACTATGATTACACCTGATATGAACCACCAACTATTGCCAAAGTTTTGTATACGTACAGTAGTTATGTTGCTCAGATTCTCAGTGGTCTGCTGTCTAAAATCAGATCCGACTTAGGTCAGTTAAGTTTTGCTTTAATTGAGAAACACCAAAGCCATGGAAGTCCGAGGCTTCTTGCCACTTCATAAGTACAGTACTCTATATTTAAAGTTATTTCTCCGTGCTTCTCCCCGGGATTTGTACGGTACAGTATTTTATAAATTACAAAATAAATGATTCCGTTAAAATTCTGAAAAAATGCAAACTACTATTAACATGAAGTATGGTACTGTACACTAAATTATATGGTACTATTACCTTCCTCCTCTTCACTATATTTATGAAAATTCACAAATGTTCAGATATCACCATATTTACTGTATGCTGTGGGTAAAGTTTCGTCCAATTCTATCAACTCCTTCTGGTATTAATCTAAGAAAACAGACCTGACAACTCTTCAAATACCCACAACCTTTATTGTAACTGTCACCATTAAATATGAATGTGACAATAAAAGTAATTATGAGCTTCCTAACAAAGTTCTTCCCACAATGATTTAGTTACAAAAAGCTAATTACTGTAAAGTAGTAATTAATAACTCATTACGCTAACTAATAACGAAGACAGCTCACCATAACAAATGTGTCCATGTTGTTGTTATGTTCCAGAGTTTATAAGGTCTTCTTAACTACTTGTAATAATACATTTGTCTGGCCGCTGTTCTGTGCAGGGCTACAGTTAATATAACGTACAGGTCTGTGAGAGACAATAACAACATAGAGACAGGAATGACAGATGCACCATCATTACCATTAAGGAGTAAATATGTTAACATCAGTATCATGTTTGCTAATTGTAGAGGACAACACAGTAGTAAATCTCTTTTCCATCTTCAGCGGCAACCGTGTCACGCAGGCAAACTGAACGACCAGAGCTACAGTCACTAAACTTCAATCACTGAAGCTGCGTGTCTGAGGGTTGGTGACAATGGTTATGTATACAAAATGTTTTCAAACTGTGTTTATTAATTGGCTTGATTTTGTCTCACCAGGAGCACGGCTTTTAATTTCAATCACCCGCTCCGGTGTTGGCCTTCCCCTGGCCCTCCTACGCTCATATTTACTCACTAGCTTAAATATATATTCCAGGAATGTTTGGTTAGGTAAGCTGGGGTTAGGTCAGGCAGGTGAGTATTCTGTTCTTATAGATTTTTAAAATTTTCATTAAAAATTAAATTTAGAAGATCTTCAAGTTTAAGAAAGGTGTATGATTGAACTCCATGAGCAGAAAACGGATTTTATGGTGTAAAAAAAAAATAAAAAAATAGAGACAAAATTGACCACAATAATAAACCTGAAAATTACCTAATGTTCCAGTTTTTTTAAAGTTTTAGTAAATTGTTGGAGTGACTCAGTACTGTACAGTTTGTGAACAATGACATGGCAAAACAATAGATGGAACAAATGAACACTAGTGACAGGCACATGAGCATCATCTGTCAACCATCAAACACATCAGGTGGTCATGTTATGATCTGCCAGTTTTAGTATTTTATGTTAATTTTAGCTGTAAGTTAACACAAAGCTTTATATAATTACAGAGAAGCTCCAGCACCTTGTTAATACACAAACCACAAATTATTGTCAATGAAGTTGTTGAGAAGTCTTCAAGAAACAAAACACAAGAAAAATTAAAAACTTGACAGGTTTGTTTTGGATAACTTTGTTTGATAATATCTGTTGTGTTTCTCTTCAAGTGTCTTATAGACTCGGGAACTACAGTCAGATGCAAGTGCTGAGAACCAACCTGGCCCAGCTTATGCCAATTTTTCATTTTTTATAAGCTTTGCTTCAATAATGATTTTGGTCTCAAAACAATTCTCATTAACTTATTTAAGGGAAAGTTTGTGGTCAGTTTAATAATAAGTTGGTGGAGATGTTATATTAATAGAGACAGGGGTTAGGGGAGGAATAAGGGGAGGACAGGAGTGACAGGAGAAGCATCCTCCTCCTCCTCCTCTCAACGTCTCACCTCCTGAAGAGAACTCAGGAACAAACGCTTCCATTTCTGGGAGTTTTCCTCACTGTCGAAGTTGTATACTTGCGAGTCTGTGTTGGACGTCGCGGGAAACATTTTTTTCATCCTACTTGTGGTGTGGACATGCAAATAACTGGGTAGTGTTTACTGCTCAACATGGTAGTACGCAATGGGCCATATCCATGCCTGGGGGACGACACCTCCTCCCGGGGGCCCCACTCACTGTACCACACTTAACACTTACACCTCCCACTTGTCACATCACTTGTAACACGTCTGCACTACACTCACACCACCATCGCTTTTCTCCCACTGTGGTTAATTTAGGTTACATTTTTGTGTGGGCAAAATGCTCAGTGTGCAACCCTCTTCATCAACCGTCAGGACAGGTGATCCTGCACTCAACACTGTTACCAACTACACCTCCTCGCCCTTACACCTCGCCCCGGCCCGCCACCCAAACTCACTCTCCCCGTTTACCTATTTTGGCTACTTTTTACAGACATTTCTATCTCTATTCCCTAAACGACTCCATATACATACCTATCCATTAATAAATCTATTTATATTTCTCCTAGCCACTCTACGTCTTATTTTTCTTACTGTTTATGCCTTTATTTATATTTCTGTTAACTCATGTACACCTCAACCACTCTGCGACTACCTATATGCATCACTCTATCTGGCTATCTATCAAACGTTTATAAATATACTTTTATTTCCTATTTATCAAGTAATTTTGAGATATACTTCAGCTATCCACCAAATAACTATATATTCATCTATCAATTAAGTAGTTTTTTATTCATAACTTTATTTAGGTTAGGTCAGTGAGCACAACCCCAAAAAGAGGAGGAAATTATAAGTATCGAAATAAGCAGTGAGCAATTATATAACTTGTACTAAGTAAACGAAAACTAAGTAATTATAATTGACCACGTAGATAATAAGTTATTAACTTATAATTAACCACGTAAGTATATTAATAGTACAGTAAGCATTTAAGTAATGGTAATTCAAAGTGTAGAGTATAGAAAGAAACATAAATAAAAGGATTGATATTCAGTAAATACGTCATAAAAGTTACAGGTATACAGTATACATGGACAGTCAGTGCAGGTATAAAAAATAATGTAAGCATAGACAGTGCTAGCATACAAACTATATACGCATAGGTAGTGCAGGTACAGTACACAAACGATCTAGTGCAGACATACAAACAATGTGCATAGATCCCTCCAATGGTCTTAATAGCTTTGTCAAGGAGCTATTGTGAAACCCAGTACTGCTCTCGGTTCCACAGTTTGGTTTGGTAGACTGTTCCTTAGACTTACTAACCTCGTAAGTATTTCCTTGTGTTCGCTCTGCATGTTAACTTGAAGTAGTCCCCTGGTATTGGTGGTGCCTGACATAACAAAAAGGGTACAGAGGATTTTAGGGTTATTTTGGCTTACAAATTATTATCTTCACACAAACTTCGAATTGTCATATAATCATGTAGTTCACTTTAAAATATCTCCCCCACGTCTATCAAATAAGTAACTAATACTGACGAATTATAGGAGAGGATTACCCCCTACCCTTTACCACTACCTCCGTTGGATGCTTTGATAATGTCTTCATTAGATAAGGATAACGAAGCTTTAAAGAAAAATCGCTCTAATGAATGATCGAGTTTACCGTTAGTTTACCTTCAACCCCGCCCTCCATTCCCCCCTATGCTATCCCCATGGAAAAAATCTGGATTTGACACACACACTCACACACACACACCATTAGCACCGAGATTGTTAGCGAAATATTCTCGCTCCCTCCTTACAGACGGATATACATAACCCTCACCTCGCCAGACGCCCGAGTAGGCTATTTGCTCTTAAGAATCGTGAGTGCCCTTCCATAGGTCTTCCAGGCAGTATGATCTTAACAAAAAGTGTACAGTACTGTGTTAGAAAGCAGCTCTTCATCACTCAATATATTCCGGACGTTGTCCTTCCTTGTATACAATACACCCGCTAAGCTTCATATTTCCTGGTGGTGTAACTCTTCTTTGAAGGAACTAAACCATCTTTGTCAGTTTATCTTCTGGCCACTCCTCTGATAAGCCTCAAGACGTTCATATCCGCTGCCTGCAGTTTACTTTTTAACTTTTTATTCAGTACTCGTTTCACTTCCTTACGATAACGTTCGCTTAAAATACTTTTAAATATTGTACATTCATAACACCTTGGGTGGAAGTGCCTTTTATTGTCACCTTTATCAATAATTACAGGAAACATGTACATTGTTACACGAAGTCGCAACATCATCCACATAAACAAGGCCTTATCTCCATTATAATCTTTGCTTCAGCTCCGTTGAAACGTTATTTAAATGTATAAGACGTGTTTTACACGGTACGCTACGTTTATCTGCGTCTCACCATTGTACACCCACAAAAAATTAATCGGCACCCTTACGGCGTGATACAATATGACACGGGTGCCGAATATAATTTTTTAGTGGGTGTACACCCGAACGTGGTACTCTCAGATATAAAATATATACGTGTTTTTAATAATTTTTAATATTTTCAGCCAATCAGTAA
Source organism: Homarus gammarus (assembly GCA_958450375.1). NCBI lineage: Eukaryota > Metazoa > Arthropoda > Malacostraca > Decapoda > Nephropidae > Homarus > Homarus gammarus. The sequence continues at coordinate 817,576 of CAUDMG010000902.1, read as the reverse complement.
AATGTTGCAATTTCCTTCCCCGGGAAAGTTGGCACCCGGGCAAAGAATTGACAGGCAAGTGATCTACAGTGTTCATTCTATTCCGAAATCCAAACTGACTGCCAATTTGTTGTCATTTCCCTCACTTTTCCTTTGAGGAGTATCTCATGTAACTTTCCTACATGCATCAAGGATAACCTTTTATAGTTTTTGCAATACGTTAAGTTTCTTCTGCTTTTGTAGATAATGGACTGCCTTCACTCTTGGGCCTCCAGGCTACGAATACTGTATTATGTTGCCTTCATGTCAAGCGCGTACTCTTGATTACTACACACACTTGTCATCAACATCTAAAAATTAATAGATTCAACTCTTCATCACCTCTTCCCCTCACGGTTCCACTGGGTATACAAAAAGGTGTTGTGGGTTTGCTCGTCCTCTGTATAGTAGTTGTAATTTTAGGAATACATATATTGTATCATGTTCTCTTGGGTGTGTCACCTCCAGAGCAGTGATCCACCTCATCTTCCTCACATTCTACATTAAATATTTCAGATAAATATATCTTTAATTCTCCGTTTGTTTATTAATATCTCTATATTTACATATAATTTAATTTTAAGCTTTAATGGTTATATATAATAATTTCATGTCATTATATAATTAGAAACTGTATCTTATTATCATTTTTTTTCTTCAGACCTTATCATCGTCTTAATCGCTGTCTCAGCCACACGCGTACATCGTTTCCTTTGCTGGTAATATCCTGCCTACCTGCCTTTCTACTGTCCCAATTCTTGCTTCATCTCACGTGTTCTGTACAGCTCCTCTAACGTCTCATCTCACCTCATAACTAATATCCTTTCCTTGTCTACGTCTTTCGGTTACAACTCTTTCTAGATATAAACATATGATGGCTATACCGAACTATCTATCTTCACAAAAAATTAACCAACATTACCCACCCCCCCGCCTCCTTAACCCCAAGCTAGAAAAAATACATATCAGACTCATTACTATCTCATTTGGGTTCCCCGCGATGATAACTTCACTAGGCTGGTGTCACATGAGTGTTCAGACAACTTTATCTTCTCATCCGAAGATTAGTTACCCCAGCTTATTTATAACACCTGATGATTAAACAACCAAACGCTACCTGGGGGATTAGGTTACGTTAGATTAGATAGGGTTAGGATAGGTTTGATTACACTGGCTAGGAGACAAATGTGGTACACAGTCGAGATGTTGTGTGGTCAAGTTGCCTGTTGTCAGGAGGAAAACAGTAAATGGTGTTTCGGGACAGGCCAGCCATCAACATCCTGATATTTTTAAATTGTCCTACAACCTGCAACACTACTAATGTTACTTACTGTATATATTGTCCATACTTATTTATTTCCCATAATTATACATTTTCCTTATTTACATGTTCCACCCTCATTTTCCGTCACCCAACACGTGACCGAGCAGTCTTATCAACGCATCACAGTTTCAAGGAAGGAAATTCCTACATGACAAACTCACTTTTCTTGAAACGGTAACAGACTTCGTGAACCAAGGCTTACCAGTGGATGTGCTGAACGTGGATTTTTCTTAGGCTTTTCACAAAGTTCCACATGCACTAAACTCTAAGAACCGGGTACATAGGAAGGATCACAAGCAAGATTTTGAGTGGATGATTAATAGCGGGCTCGAAGGCAGACAACATAGAGAGGTCATAAACAGAATACTTTCTGAATGGGAAAAAGTTCTCAATAGAGTACCAGAAGGATCTCTCCATGGACCGATTATGTTTGTCATCTACGTAAATTACATAGATAAAAATATCGAACCACATTGTCAAGTTTGTGGACGACGCGAAGATATTTGGGAAGGTAGCAAGCCAAGACTGTTGCAACAATACAAAAAGATTTGCGTGAGCTGTTCAATTGGTCTCGAGACTGGCAAATCCTCTCTAATAAAATGAAATGTTAGACCCTACACGTACAACAATCCCAATCATAACAATTATGTTAATAACACTTTCCTAGTTACTGTCGATAAGGAGAAAGATCTTGGCGGCGCAACAAGTGGGGGCAGCAGTGAAGAAAAAAAATGGGGGAATAATAAAGCGTACCATCGAATACTAAGATAGAAAATGCTCCCTCAACTCCATAAGTCACACGTACTTCCCTAGGGACGGTGCAATACAGAGCGACTAAGATGAATCCAGAACTGTCATCTTAAGTAACCAAGTAGAATGAAGTCCTTAATACTAAACAACTCTTCAGAACACGACACAATAGGGGTGATCTCACAGAGGCATTTATATTTTTGAAAAGGACGCCATTAGATAAATTAAGTAAATATTGAAAATTTCCCATACATGTCTTACTTATTTGTTCAGCCACTTATGTCTTTATTTACTTATTGTTCTAGCTCATATACAATATTTTGTAATAAATTGTCATCAATATTCTTTAACTGAAGAGTCAACATAACTAAACCATTTACAAGCAGGAGTGCGTGTGTGTGTGTGTGTGTCTGCTGTTTATTTTATTTTTTCTAAATAGCATGAAAAATATAGGGGAAATCAGAACTACAGCAGGGCGAGAGTCAAGAAACCACAAACAACGAACAAATAAAATAAAATACAACGCCTAAAAGCAGTTAAAGTATACAGTATATGGAAGTTTGAAAATTATAATGGCATATATTAAACACATCTTAATTAAGCAGGTGTCGCCTTCTTCTCGCCCGGAGCGTCTCAAATCATCCTCCCTAAATCAAAGACCTTCATCTATTGACAAGAAAACACCTAAGTAAAAAAAAAAAGTGAGAATGATGCTGGTCTTTACCTGCGACATTTAAATAAAAAAGATAAAAATTGAGACAGGAGGAAGGGAGAGAAGACACCAAAGAACAATACTTGGATCATAGGAGCCTTGATGTAGTACTGGAGGTGTGTAATGTACTGTATAGTACTAGTCATGGTAAGGTGAAACAAGTATGAAGAAGAATGAGAAGTATAGAACCAAATTATGGGGTCACCTGAAGATTAGTCCACCTCAGCTTATTTCACTATGATTTAATCAACCTAACGCTAACCTATCCAAACCAAATTTCATCTAACCTAACCTAGTGCTAACATAACATACCAAGCCAAATCTACTCTAACCTAACCCGACACAGAAGACACCATCTAGTTGGCTGACAAGTTGTGAAGAGGATAAAGTCAAAAAATATAAAATATAACAAAGGTACAGTATAGGCAACAGAGTACAGGTATAGACGTGTAAATGAAGAGCGACTTTCACATCAAAATTTCATGATCCGAGTAGCAAAGAACATGTCAGTTAAATTTTTACGGCTGCATTTAGAAGAGCATTTTAATGTACCTTTGATACTTATCAGGTGTGTGTGTGTGTGTGTGTAGGGGGATGGAGGCTAAAAACAGCTCCATATTAACTTTGAACACCTAAACTAACACACGTACAGTATAATAAATAATATAAGTGTGTTGAGAGATGTGTAACACATATTGACACGGCAATAATTTATGTGCCTATAGAATCTGTATAATCATGAACATCTTCAAGTTCATAAACGTACTATTAACGTCTTTACACGCATACACATAAAAGTTCATTGTCACACAAGTCTCCATGACCAGCTTCACTAGCAAGCTTGCGTTCATGTCTCATACTCATGATAAGATTAGTTATTTTTTAGCTCTCAATAATTACTTGACAAGTGTGTTTGGTTGTACTGCGTCATTTTCCTCTCACTTTGAATACTGTGTGTCTTGTTCTGCCTATACTAACACAGTTGCTATGACCTATTCTTACATAAATTTCCTGAATAAAAAAAAATTCGTGCTTAGCAATTTTCGTTCATAAACAAATACAACTTGTTCGTATGAATTATAATGAGTTTCAATAAAAACGAAAATGACTTTAAAAATGTCAAGGAAATACATTAAAATTCAATGAAGGCCACCGGTAAGTTATTAAGATAGAGATTATTGGAGGTAATAAATAAGACGTTTGACGGTGAATTAAGAAGCCCTATGGAAGGATATGGGGAGACATTAAAAGTAGAGAACCGGGGTTATGAAGGAGATACGAGAGAGGAAGCAGAGGACCAACAAGAGTGGCCATTGTCATATAACGTTGTATCTTAATTACCGAGATCAGCATTTTTTTTCTATATTAATATAATTTAAATTCAAGTACCGGTACTCCCTACATTGATTCAAATACTCGAGGGCTTTAAAAGTTTCCTTGATTTTTTTTAATAATTCTCATATGTGTGGAAGCATAGGTAAATTTGTTGTTATAATCACGGCATGGTTGTTGAAACTAAGTGGCGGCGATATGTCCTGTGTTAATACTGTACCTATATAATGTTGTTTAAATATACTTGGTTAAGATATATGCAGTGCCTTACATCTACACAATAGTAAGGTCCTTAGTTACCGCCTTGTACACTTCATTACGGTGCTGAATAATAATTTTTTTAATTTATGATTTACACCAGTCTTACCAGAAAATACGTCAATGTGTCGCACTGGTGGCTAGATGAACAAATTTATGCCATTATCGCACGACTCCGCTCCAGGTTGGCTACACTGCCGGAGTAGGTGATTGTGAGCGGCGACCGAGCGTCCAAAGAGTGAACTATAGGTGGCGGGGCGGCGAGACAAGTGAGCCTCGCGCACCACAACAGCTCGCGTTAAAGCTGTCCGATCCTTTGTCGATCTCAGCTTCTGATCCAAACCAAAAACCTCAACTCTTCACGAAAATAAACTAGTTGTTTTCCCACCGTGAGAACTATCATGTTATCCTTGGAACTTAACGAAAGAGAACGTGATAAACAAATAGAAATTAATTAATCTACTGTCTGAATTATGTGTACGTGCATATATATATATATATATATATATATATATATATATATATATATATATATATATATATATATATATATATATATATATACACGTACACACTTAATTCAGACAGTAGATTAATTAATTTCTATTTGTTTATATATATATATATATATATATATATATATATATATATATATATATATATATATATATACAGTATATATATATATGTAGGTAACATTTACACATGTTTAGTTTAATACTAAGAATTGTTAATATGTCGTTTATGTTGTTTTGACTGAGTAACTGTCACAACCGATTAATGCAACCTTTCATAACACTGAAAACGTGACTATGTATATCTGACAATAAGTAGAACACGGGTTTGTTTCGGGCCCTTGAGTAAAGTTTGACCAAGACACTTGTTATTTCCTCCCTTTTGACTAGAACAATTCTTAGTATTATTCCTGAGAGACAACTGGTGTTTCACCAGGCCAGGAACACACCCTAGAAATACCTAATATTAACACGCTTATAAATTATAGCACAGTAAAACTTTTCTTATGAAGAATGTGCAAGTGTTCTTATCTCTGGCTTGGGATCACCTATTCTCAAGGGTTAAATAGTTTAAAAATCTCCTGAATACAGTCTGCAATGTCAATGGCAAATTATTTCTGCATTTCCTAATGTTTAATATTAACTGTAGTGATAATAAAGATAAGAATACAATGATCATGCTAATTTCAGATTATATTTACTGTATGTGGCTAAGTAGGAAGGGAAATTAGACAAAGGCAATGGCGTCATAAAACTTGCCTATACTTTCGCCTTGCCCGGAAATCGAACCCGGGTTCGCCTGCTTGCGAGGCGAACATGCTGGCCATTATACCACAGGTCGCCATGATGCAAAATATAACGTAAAGTCCATCGACAAGTTTAGTATGAGTGCACAATCTCAAAGCTTTGTATGAGAATATTACCCGTAACAAAGCTGCCGCCGTCACAAACACCTGACAGTGTTATAAGTTAAATGGTCAAAATACCAACAACAATACTATATTGCTGTAGTTAACAGTTTTATCAACAAAATAACAATAAATGTAACAAAACCCCACCAACTCTGGTTAATTTAGCTAAGGTTGGGTTAATTAAAGATAGAAAATGTTACATTAGCTTATGTTAATAAAGATTACATTAGGTTAACTGGGGTTAGTCTAGATTAGTTAAGCGCTGGTTAATTAATGTTACGTTAGACCCCTACAGTCACTTGAGAGGTTCTCTACCTCGCCTTCCTATATTCTGCCCTTGACGTATTTCCCTTATGTTTACCTGCAATAGGACCACACTTGATAGAAATCTTGATAAAAAGGTGGCACCAACACGGCACAATGGCATATATTACCTCACTAGGGAAGTTCATTGTGGTTCCACGCCACAGATCATTATCACCACAAAACACTTAACTTAGTTCAGTATTCTCACTTTCTCTTGTTTTTCACCCCATGACCCACACCCACTCTACTCCTTAAGCTATGACAACGATGGCAGTGTTACTGGCGCTATGACCTAACTGAGATCTGACCTAACCTAAACTAACATACGGTAACCTATCATAACCTATCACACCATTATCTAATGTAACCTAACTTATCGTAACATCTTAACCTAACTAGATAAATTTTGATGGGTGATTTTATAAGGAATTCCTCATATGCACAATAAAACTGAACATGATTAAAAATGACTTATCATAAAGTACTGCAAGTACATACTAATTCTCAATGTGGCCCTAAAAAAAATAACAAGTAAATGACAGAACATAATTTAGAGAGACAAATCCTGAACTTTTTAAACAAATGACCATTAATTTATCACATGGCTGACTAGAAAAAAACATAAATGACTAATTACACAACGGACTAGTAAGAAAATACAAACTACAGTACCTGTACTTTATTTTTATCTTAGTTTGTGTAATTTATTCTGTTCTACTTTCATAATTTACTTCCATCTCGCTTTAGCTAACAATGATTACAGCATATTACATACAATATGCAAAATTAAAATAAAAAAGAAAGGCGCCATTACTGTACTCAGGCTTCTTCCTTGCGTCGAGGTTGTTGCATACATTTATATTCAACTATGCAAGAAAATCCGGGGGGCGAAGGGAAAATAATAAACAGACAAACAGGCAAACAGAGAGAAAAACACTTTCTTTCTTGAAAACTTGAAGGCGTTCAACTGGGTCCCATTCCTCTCTCAGTCTCCCTACCTCGAATTTGTTTCCCTTGATCAACCGTAAATTTAAATGGGATAAGAGACGAGATAACAGGTATGTATAAAGATAGATAAATACCTTCTTTCTTTAAATAAATATGCCACGGTTATGATAAAGTGAATGTAAGTAAATACCTGTAGGAGTCGGACCATAACGGGAAACGTTAACAATGGCCGGGAGTAGAAGACATGGACAGGTTGTGAAAGTTGCCGATGGTAAGGCCGAGCTGGGTCTTTGGGGGCGGTGGTGATGATGTTGGCTCCTAGCTTCCTTCCCAGTGTCTTCCCCGTCGTCAGCACCATCACACCCTCGTTAATACGTCAGCAGAGTGGTGAGGCACGAGGGTCCAGGATGAGGGCCGCCGTATTTGTGGTACTTGGCGTCACAGCCATCACCGCTCAGCAGGTAAAGTACACTGACAACTGGCCACACCCGCCTCTTTTTTCTTTTACTTTTGACAGTGAGCGTCAGTAAGCTGTCCAGATTTTAGAAGGGTTTAAAAGTAAATTAAAGAAGGCAAAAAGAGGACAAAACACAGCTCCTTAGGCGCCTGCCTCTCTGTTAAAAAATTAGAAGAAGAGAAAGATTAAAGCAGGAACAAATAACAGTATTTTACCCTTATATTAAGGTATTTAAGGGTTTATTTTCTTCAGGGTTTTTACTAAAGCATTTTCTATGCCAATAATAATAAGCCACCAGGCAAAGGGTCAACAGAAAGGTTTTAAATTTGTGGAAGAAAACAAATATGGGAGACTACAGCATCTGGCTTCAGCGAATTGACAAAACCCTCACTGAAGTCTGTCTGATTTTAGCAGAAACAAACCATTCGTGATCTTTTTACTTTTCTTTTATCCTCTTCACCACTGATCGGCTCGTTAGCCGCTTAGGCGATCGGTCACGTCTCTGTTAAGCACTGTTGACAAGTACTGGGCATGCACCGGCTCCTGAATGTACCTGAACCTGCTCCAGTGTTGGTCAAGTCTGGTCTTGAAAGAGCTCACACTCGGTGCCGTCACAACACTCTCTGGCAGATTGTTCCAAGAGTTCACAACTCTCACTCCGAAAAAGTTTACCCTCAGTTTTTGGACTTGCGGCTTCTTCAATCTTGAGCTGTGACCCCTTGTGGGGCGAGCGTCCGCCAGCTCCAAGTAAGGACACTCGACTGAGTAGTGTCCCTTGAGATGCTTATACGCCTGTTAGGTAGTATAAGCTAGGCAAGTTCAGGCGCTCCAATCTCTCAGGGTAGTTGAGATGCCGAAGTGCAGGCACCAGTCTGGTGGCCCTCCTTTGAACATTTTCAACCAACTGACAGTCCCTGTAGGCTTTGGTACTGGACATCAAGAATGTGTAATGATAAATACTAGTAATAATGTGCGTTAGGTACCACTCCCCTGGACTCCCAAACACTATTTTTCCATCTTCCAGGCAGCCATTTGAGTAACTCGGTAAATTATATTAGTGTTTACATTTCGACTTCAATTTTTATGTCTGCTGCCACACTGCTGACCTTGTGACCTTCGTTTGGTGTTGGACAATTACCACGGTTCAGTTGATGCATCTTAACTAGTCTAGTTGGCCGCCATTTGTTGACTGACAGATGATGGTCTACCTGAAGGCTGACATCTCACCCACCATTACCAGCCTACTCCACCCAGTCAAAAAGTGTGTAAGTTGTGTGCAAGGATTATCGGGCGCTCGTCAGCCAGGCTATTATTAAATGGAGCACGTGACCAAGTTTCTAAAAAAATAGATCAGGAATTTTTACAATCTCTGAAAATGACAACAGCAACGGTAGGGAAGCATCGACGTTGTAGGGAAGAGTATCCACTACAGTACTATGTGGTGTTGGTTGGCCCAGGTGATTGATGCTGTCCAGAAGCTCTTGTTATTAAGTACAAAAAGGTCCTAAGAAGCTGTATCGATATACAATACTTGAAACTGATCATACTGTTATAACATATGTATACTGATATATACTGTATATTGATGTGTACAGTATATATAGAGACGCAGAAAACGAAGTTCAGTCGTGTACTGTACTTGCTTAAAAAACTCAATGGAAGCTATCCATGCCAATTTAACAGAATTAACATTTATATATACAGTGCATATTATGAAGTAAAAAGCAAATGTACACTTCGTTGGTCACCAACACTCGTCCTTATTGACTGACTGACTTAACTGGCGATGTTATTCCACGTGAGAAAGTTTTTCAAGTTCATTTCATTATAAAATGTTGTCAGATATACGACCAGCCCCTCACTAAAGCAGTTTTGTCTATTTCTTGGACACAACATTATTGTATATCAGGTAACTCGTTCATATCTGACTACTGTATTTTAACCACAGAATATGGTTAGGAATTTTAGAGATCCAACGTTGATGACTACTACAAGCCAGAGGTAAGTCCAGATACCTGTACCAAGAGACGAATAACCAAATGCTTAGTGCTAAAATACTGTTGTAGTTGTAATATTTTGGCTCGAGGGGTTTTTAGTAAGTAAGCCTAATATTCACACACACACACATGCTAATCAAACTAAACAGCATTGTTAAACACAGTACTGTATTATATTAATTTTATGCCAACAGATGTCAACCCAGGAAACGGCAAGAGATTCTACCTTGGAGTCCCGACAAGGCTTTGCTGATCCAGCTCTTGGTCTACTAGTCTCACCACTCCAACAGCTGGCATTACCAGGCCAAAACCCTTTCCAACAGCTGGCATTGTCGGGACAGAACCCCCTCCAACAGCTGGCATTACCAGGCCAAAACCCCCTCCAACAGCTGGAATTATCGGGTCAAAACCCCCTCCAACAGCTGGCATTTTCAGGCCAAAACCCCCTCCAACAGCTGGCATTGTCAGGACAATACCCCCTCCAACAGCTGGCATTATCGGGTCAAAACCCCCTCCAACAGCTGGCATTTTCAGGCCAATACCCCCTCCAACAGCTGGCATTGTCAGGCCAAAACCCCCTCCAACAGCTGACATTGTTGGGACAGAACCCCCTTCTTTCGCGCCTACAGCAGCCCTTTGCTGGTGGGGTACAGGGCCTAGGAGGAGCACAAGGATTGCAACAGCCTCTTCTACAAACCCTGGCGAGGCAGGGATTCCCAGACACACAACTACAAGGTCTGAGAAGACAAGGACTTACAGCTTCCCAGTTGCAGGGCCTTGGCCAAGGATTTTCAGGCAGCCAGATACGGGGTCTTGGATTTCCAGAAGCTCAGTTACAAGACCTGGGGCAAGGATATCCTGGCATCCAGCAACAAGGTCTCAGAGGACAAGGACTTTTAGGTGCCACAGGTGAGCTCAATGGGTTGGGCAGGCTTAGTGGGCAGCTTAACAATGGTCTGGGAAATCAGCTTCCTGGGGGCTTGGGCGTCAAACCATTTTCAGCACGGAGAGCTGATCAGCAAGAGTTGGCAGAGTTAATCAAATTAGCAAGTTTTCTAGGTGAGGATAACCTGGAACATGGAAACTCCAGACCTCAACGCCTACAAGGACTAGGCAGAGCCTCCAAAAACTACATCACTCCCAAACACGACAGTAACGACGACGACGAACTGATCCTCCTGCTGCAGGCGCTGGAGTCGCTGCCCTCCAACAGTCGTTTCCAAGCTCAGTCTCCCACAGTGAAATTTCCACGTTCTTTGGCTCCTAACGTTGGCATTGTCCCAGGCGGCCACCGCGGTCTGATACGCCGCTCTGGGCAAGATAATAAAGATACTGTGGCAGCCGGTGACCATAGAGGCAGCCAGCCTGTAGGTACCTCTCACCCTGATCCCTTTGATCTGGTGTTCTCCCCATCTATCAGAATAGCTAGGAGTCAACACCACGCACAAGATCAGTTCAGATTTCCAAAGTCTCATTAAAATTGTGCTGCAGAGGCATTTCCAGGTATGGCATGTAAATATAGGTACATTAAAATTGAACAATGGACAGGAATTGTTACATATTCTGAGTCTCAGACAACAGTTGCTTGCATGATGTTTACATTTCATCTTAGTTCCATAACTGCATTTGAGAACTCCAAACTATTAAAGAGACGTCAACACATTTAAGATACAATCCATAAATTAATTATTTTGAAACAGCATAGTTTCCCTTCCAGTAAATTAGTGATGTATGATGTGTTATTATCTTACATTTGTTTCCTTAATTTATGTACACAGCTGCATAATATACAGTTTCAAAATTCCATCTGGGAATCCTTGTCATAATGCTTATACTGTACGGTTATTACATTATTATTAAGTACCTCTGTATTATAAATATCACTTATTTTGTTAATCACAACTTCATAAAACCTGGAAAATTCTTTCTAATTTTATTGTAGAATTACTAGATTAATCCGTTTACCTTTGTAGTACTCTGGAGGACAACTTTGCAGCTCTTCATACAATATTGCCCTGTCCAATTCTTTTACACCTTTGGAGATATGGCCACCTGCTCTGGCAAGTTGTGCTATAAATCCACAATACATCTGTTGTGTAGCTGTCTTGAGCAGCATAGAGCCATGACTTATCAATGTTGTAGAAAGCCTTTGATAACAGGTGCACTTCTAAACAGTACTTCCTCACATAAGAGCTGTAGATGTGACCAATATCGAAAGGATGAGCACATTAGACTACTACTAGATCATATGTGTGTGTGTGTGTGTGTGGGTGCATCAATAGATACGGTTTAGGAAACAAATTAGTTTGACAACCCCACGATAAAAATATACTGAACCTTTCTTCAGGTCATCTGTGTATACATATAAAAAAAGGTACAGTTCTGCCACATATCTAAGGCTTTTCAGGTTTTAAATTAGTAACTGTGAACTTTGGACAGCAAGTCATAGCAGTGATACCAATCCCAACAGCATCCAACATTTCCCTTCATCTTTACCGGTTTAATTTTAACTACGGATTATAACCTAATAGGTGGACCACATACCTCAGGCTCACCAGGCACGCCAACAGTTCTTTGACTTTAGTATTTACCGTCTGTTTAAAACCAGGACTAAATTTCAACAATAAAATCAGTCCCATAATAAAAGTAGACGTGGAACATATTGCAGAGTTCAACTTTCAGTCACAATCAAACACAACACTACAGTAGAGCGTTTCTATTTTTATACTACAGTATATTGAAAATGATCTCATCGTTTCACATTAACCCCTTCACAACATGGATGCCACTTTTAATATTTGGTCAATGCCAGATATTAATCAGCACAGAAAAGACCCATTCATATGGGGGTTAATAACATCCTTATAATACTTTACTCTGTGATATTAGGGTAAATAAAAAAGTGAAATATTTTAATGAAAAATCTTATTCAGAAACTTGTAGAAAAATACAAGAGATCCAATAGATTAGGAGTCTACAGATCCTCCCTGTGACACATGGAAGTACTTCATCTCTGGCAAAATATTTTAGAGAACTTTACATCATACATTTTGTCCCCTGTTGATCACTGTCACAGCCTTACAATATCTGGAGTGTAAAATCAAGGGAATTCTACTTATACATTTAAATATATACTTATAGATTTTTTGTCAAGAATATTTTCCTTCTTAATTCCCCCGACCTGTTGACTGCTGCAGTGGTCAGACTCGGGGAGGAGACTAATAGTAATTGTAGGGATATGCCAGATACAATACAAGACACAGTATTATCACAGGGTGTGTGGAATGGTGCATTTTGTTTCTCCCAAAGGATAACATGGAATGTGTTGAAGCGTAGAAAAGCTATACCTCTTATCACAGTTTTCATCAGATCTTCTAAGTACAGTACACATCAGATCATAATATTTTCAACTGAGAGCAACAAAGCAAAATATAATACATATTAATTCCTAATTTAATGACACAAGATACTGACGCTTGCAGACACAAAGCAAAGGTTCACGTTTTCTGGATAAGACTATCCCGGCCAGGCAGGCAGGGGAGGGACCAGTGCAGCAAACTTAGCACAGGAAGTTCACATCTGCACGACATATTACTTACCAAAAAGATAAATAAAAAATAAAGATAAAAACAAATATCATTGCAGTAACTTTCAATGCCCCTTTGTAAGACATGCACAAAACATACACATTGCATTTTTTCAGACATAGCTGGCAGCCCAAAAATGACACAGAAAATAATAATTACAACTGACAACTAGCAATACATATGGCCACCAGCTATTAACAGGTACAGTACCAAGATAGTGCTAAGCAATAGACAGATGCCACTAACACACAGTACTCTTAGGCATAAAATGTAAATACATGAGATCGCTAACCTGTAACTTAACTTAGTAATGCCATTCTTTTAATACATAAAATGAGAGGTTATTTGCACTTCCTCAAAAAAGCTGCCATTTTGTTACCTAATGAGTGGACCTCATAGATGAGCAAGGGGATAACTGCTGGCCACAGTACTTGCACGGCCAACACTTCTTACTCTCCAGTTGTAACAACCTGTACAGGTCATCTAAAACACTAACATTAATATCTGTTACATATGCAGCCATTGTGCTGTGATATTGTAGAACTGACATTATTCTCCAGATATTAACATTATTCATGTGACAATCACCCTACAGGTTGATAGTAGAGTACTGGCTAACTATCAGAAGGTGGCTATCTTAAGACACGATGGTACTATCAACTACACAACTAGTATTTGAAAATGACTCATCAAATTTCCTAAGCAATACATGTAAAGAACAGGAGATGGAGCATTTTGAATGCATTCATCACAGCCATATCAAGTTGCATCATCACACTGTCTTGAATGAAGAAATATAGGATCACAGCTGCCAGTTCCCCTAACTATGACACAGCCCTTAAGTCACAGAGCTATGACACAGCCCATGAGGCAGAGCTATGACACAGCCCATGAGACAGAGCTATGACACAGCCCATGAGGCAGAGCTATGACACAGCCCATGAGACAGAGCTATGACACAGCCCATGAGGCACAGAGCTATGACACAGCCCATGAGGCAGAGCTATGACACAGCCCATGAGACAGAGCTATGACACAGCCCATGAGACAGAGCTATGACACAGCCCATGAGACAGAGCTATGACACAGCCCATGAGGCAGAGCTATGACACAGCCCATGAGACAGAGCTATGACACAGCCCATGAGGCAGAGCTATGACACAGCCCATGAGGCACAGAGCTATGACACAGCCCATGAGGCACAGAGCTATGACACAGCCCATGAGACAGAGCTATGACACAGCCCTTAAGTCACAGAGCTATGACACAGCCCATGAGGCACAGAGCTATGACAGCCCATGAGACAGAGCTATGACACAGCCCTTAAGTCACAGAGCTATGACACAGCCCATGAGGCAGAGCTATGACACAGCCCTTAAGTCACAGAGCTATGACACAGCCCATGAGACAGAGCTATGACACAGCCCATGAGGCAGAGCTATGACACAGCCCATGAGGCACAGAGCTATGACACAGCCCATGAGGCACAGAGCTATGACACAGCCCATGAGACAGAGCTATGACACAGCCCTTAAGTCACAGAGCTATGACACAGCCCATGAGGCACAGAGCTATGACAGCCCATGAGACAGAGCTATGACACAGCCCTTAAGTCACAGAGCTATGACACAGCCCATGAGACAGAGCTATGACACAGCCCATGAACACAGAGCTATGACACAGCCCTTGAGTCACAGAGCTATGACACAGCCCATGAAGCAGAGCTATGACACAGCCCATGAGTCACAGAGCTATGACACAGCCCATGAGACAGAGCTATGACACAGCCCATGAAGCAGAGCTATGACACAGCCCTTAGGTCACAGAGCTATGACACAGCCCATGAGACAGAGTTATGACACAGCCCATGAAACACAGAGCTATGACACAGCCCATGAAACACAGAGCTATGACACAGCCCATGAGTCACAGAGCTATGACACAGCCCATGAGTCACAGAGCTAGGACACAGCCCATGAGACAGAGTTATGACACAGCCCATGAAACACAGAGCTATGACACAGCCCTTGGGTCACAGAGCTATGACACAGCCCATGAGACAGAGTTATGACACAGCCCATGAAACACAGAGCTATGACACAGCCCATGAGTCACAGAGCTATGACACAGCCCATGAGTCACAGAGCTATGACACAGCCCATGAGTCACAGAGCTATGACACAGCCCATGAGACAGAGTTATGACACAGCCCATGAAACACAGAGCTATGACACAGCCCATGAGTCACAGAGCTATGACACAGCCCATGAGTCACAGAGCTAGGACACAGCCCATGAGACAGAGTTATGACACAGCCCATGAAACACAGAGCTATGACACAGCCCATGAAGCAGAGCTATGACACAGCCCTTAGGTCACAGAGCTATGACACAGCCCATGAGACAGAGTTATGACACAGCCCATGAAACACAGAGCTATGACACAGCCCTTGACAGAGCTATGACACAGCCCATGAGACAGAGTTATGACACAGCCCATGAAACACAGAGCTATGACACAGCCCATGAAACACAGAGCTATGACACAGCCCATGAAACACAGAGCTATGACACAGCCCTTGAGTCACAGAGTGATGACACAGCCCTTGAGACACACAGCTATGACACAGTCCTTGGGTCACAGCTGTGGCACAGTCCTTGGGTCACAAGAGCGATGACACAGCCCTTGGGTCACAGCTCTTAGGTCACAAAACCAATGTCATACTCCCTGGGTCAGAGCTGTAAGTAATGGCCACACCAGCAGTGTTGTACAGTACAGTACCTTGGATATTACAGTACATAAAAATGACTTTAATAATATTAACTATAGGAACAAGAGCTTCACACAGCTCATATAATAGAGGCACACAGTGGTCAGGAGGGTAAGTTACACTGAGAAGTTCAACCCAAAATTTGAGGCACTAACCCGACTGTCACACACGTCACCGACAGCAGCGTGAAATATCAATAGGACACAGTAATCACTGACCAACAATGCCTGCAAAATGCTAACTGTTACACTAGTTGTCTACATCTAAGGATAGCTGAGCAACTACAGGTACAGGTGAGACCCACAACCAAGACAAAGAGCTTTAAGACAGTTCTTAGTTCAACAAGGACTGGAACCCAGTCTGGAAGCACCTTTTTAATAATTAAATAGAAAACCCCAAGCGCGAGTCCTATGACAGACCCGGAGTGAAGAAAGACACCCAGAAACTCCCCGAGAAGTACACAAGCCATCGTATTATTACTATGAAGATTAGAAGATAGTAAACCAGAACTGCCTTCCATTAAGAAACTTATGTACATTAAGTCCATCACCACTTGAATGAAAAATAAATAGAAAAGCAAATAGAGTTGAGTAGTCAAGTAGAGTAGACTCCTACAATACTGACTACCATAACAAGTGTCCGGAGAGAGCCATCAGTGGTAGGCTACAGGTAAGAGAGGCAGAGAGCAACTTGAGAAGGCCAAAATGTGCAAACTGAGTATGATTATTAGTAATAAGTACCAAATGTTATCACAGCTTTTGAGACTTCAATGTTGATAAAATAAATAAAATAAAAGAATGCTTAAACCCTCCCACATTTGAAATGGCAATATCATGTAACTTTGTTCAATCAGGTTGATATTATCATATCTATATAAACCACCAATTATCATAATGTAAGATCGACCGACAAAAATATATAAATCTTGTGCATTTAACCTTACGGGAAGGATTTTTAGTGGCCACAGCCTTCATATAATAGTCTTTAATTTTGTGTGAAATTTATCCAGAATCATAATAGATTGTTGGTACTCTTAATAATAAATTTTTCTTATATTTTGAGATGAAAGCAGGTAATACTGAGATTGTTTATCTAGCATAAAAAATATGCTGTATCAAAATCAGGGAGATTTGCTTTGGCTGAAGGATATCAACTATGTCCCCATCCATTTAAATATAAGTACATTACATACAAATAGCCTTAAACCTACTGGAATGTTGAATGGAATGGTTAGTTGCAGTTGGCACTGGACTCTAACTGAAGCCCAAGGAGGAAGTTCTTTCCCTCGCACTTTGATCAACCGATGAGTCATCCACTTGTCGTGTAGGGGGAGCTAGTCTGCCGACACATTGTGAGCAACGAGAGCCAGGGCTGCCTCGGACACATTTCTGTTATCATCCACGGCCGGCTTTACTTCCTTTACCTGTCCTTTTCGTAATGCCCCGAGAACCTCCTCTGGATTGGCGTTGTCGCCCTGTTGTGTGACGAGCTTAAGGTAGTTAAGGTAAGCATCGTAGTTATTTGTTGCTGCCAAGTTGAGTAAGGAGATGTAGCTGTTGTTAGGAGCCATCACCCCATCACCTTTTTTGCTTTTTTTCCCATCTTTTGGAGCGATCAGGACCGGCTTTTCTGATTTGATCTTAAAAGTGGCGGCATAAGAGTCAGAGTCGGCAACGGGGAGTATCAAGTGAGTGGTCGCATCGCCGACCGTAGTGGTGGCATTTAAAAAGTGATCGGCGGCATTTTCCTTGGCGGACGGAATTCCTCGGCTCTTGCGTACGGCAGAAAGCCTCCGGAAGAAAGTCCTGCGGGGGATACGATATTGTGCTATGGCTTTGGCCGGGGTTAGTTGACCCAAGAGGACGGCTTCAATGCCTTCCTCAAGGTCCAAGTGTGTATATGTTCTCTCACAAGACTTTCCACCAAGGCTGCCACTTCGCTCCTTGGTTGATAAACTATCCACGGAGGCCTGATGAATTTGCTGAAAGGGTTGAGAAGAGTCACGGACTTCTTGTGCAAAGGGCTTGATGTCTGATGTAATGGTGGACGGTATATCTTGTTGCATTCTTGACTGTACATCATGTGACACACACTGAAGAGATTCCTCTACCTCACCTTCAGCCTCGCCCTCAGGACCTGTTAATAAAATACAAGATTCATGTCTCCCTCGCAACTTTCTTCCTGACAGAAACCTTTAAGTTAACAAGCATCTACGTCTTTGAAAAAGCTCAACAATGAAGATAGCCAAACTGACATAACTAAAACTTCCATCATGATATAACTTATTTTGAGTGAACAATTATTAGAGAACTGTATTATGAGCAGCATCTCCCATTACTCCCAGCAGTCTTCCAAAAACAATGGTCTCCATTACAAATTTTACAGGAATTCGCGCACACTCAACCAAACTTGTTCCAATATTTATGACAAACACAAATGAAGTAAGTTTTCCTCAATACTGATGTAATCAACTGTGCACCTGTCTCATTAAGTTACAACTTTTGAAACTATAAGTTAAATACTGGAAAAGCCTTCAAGATAATGAGTGAGATGATGGAAGTAAGCAAATAGGAAAAGGTGAAAATTATTGAACAGAAATGCACCATGACTTTTAGAGTCAGGGGCAACTTCTAAACATTCCACAGTTCAAGAACTACCGTGAAAAATTCTTGGAAGACCTTAACTCTGAAACTCATAAAGCTGGTGGCAAATCAAAGATTTTAAAATAAAGAAAATATTTAGTTTAGAGGAGGGAATTATGACCTTTAGCAGGTGAGAGCCACTTAATGTGTATCCTAACATGTGCTGGGGCCATTAGAAGTATGCCATGTGATCAATGTTGCCCAATAACATGAAACACACAGGCACTAAAATGGCACTTAGACAGGAGGCAGAATTTGGCCTTAACCTCTTCACTATGGAATGCCAATTTTATTATTTTATTTGGTTAATGCCATGTGATTTTATTCAGTAGAGAGAGACCCAAATGGTTAAGGGTCCAGAAGACAAAGTGAAGGTCATTTGTAAGACTGTGTGTGGATGGTCAACAACTACAGGAGGAGCTTTGTAACACCACTTGCTGTGAGTAAAAGACCGGACATGACTGAGAGTTTCATGTTAAAGTAGTGAAGAAAGTCTAGAAACAAAACAACTGCAGTGCATTAAATGTTAAATCAGTTTACTGTGTTTATATACATATATATATATATATATATATATCCACAACAAGTGAGTCATCATAAGTTCTGGCTGGTGGTTGAGATTCATTGTGCTGTCCACTGACACTACTAACATCACATCCACTTCTGGCAATTATTGATGGCCACTATCAGAGGACTGTGACATCAAGTACTACTGTTTATTTCATTACCACTGTATACATTGGGTTCACTTTTAAAATCTTTATACCAGCTTATTTCACCTGAACATTACCCACCCTAACACTATTTGGGGTGATGAGGTTGAGTTAGGTTAGCATTAGGGTGGTTAATCTTCAGGTGAAATAAGCTAGGGTGGGTATTTTTCAGGTGATCCCTGTACTGAGACGATCATCATGGGAAGCCTGTAACCTCTCCTGTGACGCTCAGTACCACAGCTGGGCTCCATCAATAGTCAATTCAAAGAGAGTTATCATAAGAACATAAGAATGGAGGAAACTGCAGCGGGCCTATTGGCCCATACTGGGCAGTCCCGTTTACACCCAACCCCTATTGCTCATAAGAGCATCCAACCTATGTTTGAAGCAATTCAGCGTATTCGAGTTAATGATGATATTTGGTAACTTGTTCCATTCATCCACTACTCTGTTTCCAAACCAGTGTTTACCTATTTCACGCCTAAATCTAAATTTGTCCAATTTAAAACCATTGTTACGAGTTCGCTCCTGGTTGGATAATTTGAGTACCTTTGTAATGTCCCCTTTGTTTAGCCCTGCCTTCCACTTATACACCTCTATCAGGTCGCCCCTCGCTCTACGTCTCTCAAGGGAGTGCAAATTAAGATGCTTTAACCTGTCTCTATACTCAAGGTTCCTAATGCCCGGGATTAGTCTTGTCATTCTCCTCTGAATTCTTTTCAAGGATTCTATATCCATTCTGTAATACGGTGACCAGAACTGAACTGCGTAATCCAGGTGTGGTCTCACAAGAGCAAGATACAGTTTTAGGATGACCTCGCTTGTCTTGTAACTAACACTCCTTTGTATGAACCCAAGTACTTTATTAGCCTTGTTACGAGCAAAAACACATTGTTTACTTGGCTTAAGGTTCCTACTTATCATTACTCCTAAATCTCTCTCGCAGTCGGATTTCTCTATGGCATCGTTGTTCATCTGGTATCTGGTTTCCCTGTTTACATTTCCTATACTGAGTACTTTACATTTGTCGATGTTGAATTTCATCTGCCATTTTTCAGACCATTCGAAAAATTTGTTTAGATCCTCCTGTAGTTTTGCCGAGTCCTCGTCAGATTTGATAACACGTCCTATTTTAGTATCATCAGCAAATTTACTTATGTTGCTGTCTATGCCGATATCTATGTCGTTTATGTATATAATAAACAATAATGGTCCAAGTACTGAGCCTTGGGGAACTCCACTTGTGACGTTGCTCCAATGGGACTTAGTGCCGTTAATGCTCACTCGCTGTTTCCTGTCCTGTAACCACGCCCTAATCCATTTAAGGATGTCACCTTTGATGCCATGAGCTTCTACCTTTCTAATTAGTCTTTCGTGGGGGACTCTGTCGAAGGCTTTGCTAAAGTCGAGATATACCACATCATAATTGTGCCCCTCGTCCACTGATTCGAAAACTGATGAAAAGAATGTTAATAGATTAGTTAGGCAAGAACGTCCGCTTGTGAAGCCATGCTGGGAATCATTGATCAATCGGTGCTTCTCCAGGTGATTTCGAATAGAGTTTGAAATGATTGCTTCCAGTGAGGGAGAAGAGGAAGAACACTCAATGGCCTCTTCCAAATTCAGTTCATGTACAACCTCACCTCTTGTAAGACATCCAGGTTAAAAAATTAATGTGGGTGTGGAAGTGAAACAAAGAATAAATATAATATTTCAAATTTGCACAACTGAAAATTATTGAGTGCATTTGTTCATTATGAGACACACACACTGATGCTTCCAAGTAAGATTATTGATGTCTGGTCTGAGTTGCTGTCATACTGAAGAAAATAAATATCTCTTACCTTGTCTTATTTAAAACTATACATGCTGTTTTTTCCTGGTGTGTGTCAACCTCGTGTACCCACCCAGTTGTTGGCCTCAATGTTACTGATCCTCCTGTACTGTATGTTCCATCCACGTTAAAGAGAAGTGTTGTCTCCGTCACCTCTACACATCAATACACAACACGACCTCATATAACGGAGACTCGTCTAATGTATTTCCTCCTTATGGGTATGAAAAAAATTGCATCAGACGTTAAAGAATCTATGAACACGTCTGCTGCCATCTAAAAGAACCCATGAAAACATCTGCTGCCATCTAAAAGAACCCATGAACACGTCTGCTGCCATCTAAAAGAACCCAGAACATGTCTGCTGCCATCTAAAAGAACCCATGAACACGTCTGCTGCCATCTAAAAGAACCCAGAACATGTCTGCTGCCATCTAAAAGAACCCATGAACACGTCTGCTGCCATCTAAAAGAACCCATGAACACGTCTGCTGCCATCTAAAAGAACCCATGAAAACGTCTGCTGCCATCTAAAAGAACCCATGAACACGTCTGCTGCCATCTAAAAGAACCCATGAACATGTCTGCTGCCATCTAAAAGAACCCATGAACACGTCTGCTGCCATCTAAAAGAACCCATGAACACGTCTGCTGCCATCTAAAAGAACCCATGAACACGTCTGCTGCCATCTAAAAGAACCCATGAACACGTCTGCTGCCATCTAAAAGAACCCATGAACACGTCTGCTGCCATCTAAAAGAACCCATGAACACGTCTGCTGCCATCTAAAAGAACCCATGAACACGTCTGCTGCCATCTAAAAGAACCCATGAACACGTCTGCTGCCATCTAAAAGAACCCATGAACACGTCTGCTGCCATCTTTTTTATATCCTTTAATGCAAATAAGCGCTCGTGAAATAAATACGCTCGGCCCACTAACTCTTGCCAGTTGTCTTTGCGATCTTCTGCACGTTTTAAGCCAAAATTTTAGACCCATCGTACATGAACAATGGCCTGTGAGTGAGTGTTGGTAAAGTAGCCAAAGTGACCAGGAAAGTCATTAGTATAGTTGTGATAAAGAGGTCTTGAGGCAGGTGAATCCGCCAGATGTGGACTGGTCACTTGGCTTAGCTTAGTCTACCATTAACCCCATTGAGAGCAGTGACTTAGCGCTTTGAGTGTATTAATTATGTTTCTTTATATATCTTCATCCTTTGAGTACAATGAATTGGCTCAATAAGTATGACTCATTGAGTACAGTGTCATCTTACAACTCAAAGGGTTAAGAGCACCATACTCAAGGGGTTGCCATCGTACTCATGGGATTGCCATCATACTCAAGGAGTTGCTATCATCCTCAAGAGATTGCCATCATACTCAAGGGGTTTTCCATCATACTCAAGGAGTTGCTATCATCCTCAAGAGATTACCATCATACTCAAGGGGTTGCCATCATACTCAAGGGGTTATCATCATACTCAAGGGATTGCCATCATACTCAAGGGATTGCCATCATACTCAAGGGGTTGTCATCATACTCAAGGGGTTAAAATACCTCAACAAAATTGACTGGTGAACGTAGGTTAAATTTAGTTGCATGTTTTATTCATGTTCTTCATTTTATGTATAAAATGTCACAGCTACATCTACAGAGCCATTACTATCAACCAAGGCAGCTGTCCTTTCTGGTAGCGTCTGGAGGATAATAACTCACACTGCCAGGAACACATCTCTACAGGCCCCATGTTACAATGACCTCTTAAAACGGGTTAAAAAATCACTTATGGAGCGCTCAGGAACGTACCTTGTCCAGGATGAAGAGGTCTTCTTGTGTATTTGTCAAATTAACAGGTGACTGGAAACACATAATTACTGAACTATAAATAGAACAACACAAACTATAACAACAACAGTACAGTACCTATAGAATTTGAATCACATTCTGCAGAGTTCACGGGTGACTGGCCAGCGGACTCATCTATCTGAAGCTCTCCGTCTGTTTCATCAGCAGCTTCTTGTTTAAATGTCTGCAATGAAACATTACCATCAGGCAAGTGTCTTTTACGTTAACTTGGTAAGCAATAAAAACATGAGAAAAGGTAGAACTAATGACAAAGTTATCAGCTTAATGAGTGATGTTGATACTTTTGATGCATTCTTGAGACTTAAGAATAAATCATGTGAGCTTATGAGGTTTGTCAACATATATCTCACTCTCAGGTGGGAACAGATTGAGGATGACAGAGGGACAAACAGCCAGGTGTTCTCTGTGTCTCGTCCTTACCTCTGGTGGTATGGTTGTGACTGCGGGTGAGGGTTGAGATGTGTCATTTGGCGGAGTGTCGTTTAGGGAGGCGGGAGGTGTCAGTGGCATGGAGGTCGCGTGGTCGTCGTGTCTGGGTCGTTTCCTCTGCGGACCAGGACTCGTGTTGGTTCCCTCCACCTTCTTGGTGGTAGGTAGATGCTTCACCATTCCTGAACCTATTCTTCCAGTGTTTAAACCACCTCTACTGGTCGTCATTCTGGGCTGGACAATAGCTGTGGTTGGCACTGTTATTGCCCCCAGTGTGTTGGGTACAGGTAATGTGTTAGGCACTTGGATATTACAAGGGGCGTGTTCCAGGAGAGGGATGCACCGTTCCAGCAGCTGACGTTTGGTGAAGCTGCTGATGGCTGCTGAATCTGCCAGCCCCTTTACCCTGAGTGTTTCTGCAACTTTTAGAAGAGCTGCCAGCTGTTCCTGTGTCACATTAACCTCTCCCCTGTACATAAACATGACAAGAGCCTCCACAGCCGAGTAGGGTAGATCGTGCAGCAGAATTAAAGGATGCGGATGGCTGCTGTGATCCCGCAGGATGTGTTCGAAGTATGACGAACATGCCGACAGCACCACTTTATGACAGTCCAACCTTCGACCTTCTACTACCAGGCTAACATCCACAAATGTTCCAGCCATCCATAACTTGTAAAACACATGTTGTAGTGTTGACTGGTAATTATTCCAACGCAAGCAAAACTGTTGCCCAGGATCCATCTTTCCTCAACCCTCACCACATAATCTGTAATAAAAATAGATTGCCTTTAATAAATATAGCATTTTCAGTTCACAATTAATAATTCAAAAACATGAATGCTAAAAGATAATTTCAGTCAACAACACAACGGTGAATCACACCCAAGACGCAGTAGTGAGAGGCAACTACATTACCGTTGTACCAACAGAACCTCATAATGGGTGAACGCATGAGTTTACACACCTACTGTACTTTTAGTGCAAATTATATCTGAACATGAATTCAGATTCCAGGATGACAATAGCAGGGAACTTCCTTTCGGGATTACGCTTCAAAATTTATGAATGTAAAAAATTATATTATCGCTTTTATATATACAGCTGCACCCCGACTTACTACGGGGTTAGGGACCCAAATCCAGGTTGTAAGTCGAAATGGTCCTAAGCCGAAAATGCTTAAATAATACATAGAAAATCTTTAAATGGGTCTCTTTTTCTTCTCAGCACCACAAAACTCCCACTTTTAAACTTGCCAGCCATTTTAAAGTGAATTACAAACGAAAATTTTGTCAGTACACAGCGCAATCACTGACGTTGGGACTCGAAAATACATAATTTGACAAAATTTTGGTACGACTGAGGCAGTCGTATGTCCAAGTGGTCGTAGGTCGTAGCTGTATGTATATGTGTATATATATAGATATATATATATATATAATATATATATATATATATATATATATATATATATATATATATATATATATATATATATATATATATATAAGCTGCATGAGACAAAGTTATTATTTCCAGTATTGTACAGTATAAGGTCAGTTCCAGACAATTTCAGTCTTACAAATCCATTAGAGAGAGAATTCAGACCACATCACTGTACACTATCTGTCAGAAGTACAGTATAGTCCAGTTTTTGCCTGCACAGCTCTTGTCAGACCAGCTCTGAACTGAAGATGATAAGCAATAATTGACATGAAGGCTTCCTTCACCTTGTACAAGTTGACAAAACCATTTAACACAATCTACAGTTCACAAAATCATTAACCTAACACTACATTGAAGAGGACTGGCAAAAAACCCCATTACACCTCCACATTTCTAAACAAGTGTAACACCATTCATGACATGATCAACAGCACTTGATGATCCCAGATGAATACTGAAAGGTTTGCCATCAAATATAAAGCACAAAAGTATTGACAAAACCTTAACTGACACCAAAAACTGAGAATTTTCTGGAAAGACATTAGCTCTCATAAGATGATTACCAGCACAGTACTAAGGAAGTTGCTACCAGTAAGCCTATGTATTGTATTAAACAAAATCATGCTTTAACCAAAGCAAGTGTTGGTGGTACAGCAGTAATGCACGTATCTCACCACCACCATGTCAAGGGTTCATATCCTGCTTGGCCCAGACACACGTCAGAAGGGTGTTGTCCAGTGTGACCCTCACTACCAAACATCACAGGTTTCCCAGAGTCAGGTTTCCTCCTGTACTAACACTGGATAGACTAACCGTCCAAACGGTTAGCAAGCCGATAAAATTACAAAAAATAAAAAATAAATAACAATAATAATAATAATAATGCACAACATTAGACGTGGCGCTCAGTAGTGGTCACTCCTAGTTAAAATCTACTACAGGGTACTGTACTGTATTTCAAAACATGCACACCACTAACACCAGTTCTAGTTTTTTTTCATAAAATAAAGAATTAGTTATGTGAATGTGCTATAATTCCAGCTAATGGATCCTATGTTAAACCAGAGAAAAAAATAATTTGCCAAACTGAGGAAAGGTTAAGTATACTGTAGCCTTGACACCTTCACCAAATAAACAAGAATCATCAAACTTCACTTCTGTCTGGTTATGCAATTTACAGGATAAAGTTTGGCAACACTATGCAGTGTGAGGTATCACTCATGCTATAAATCAAATGTAGTTCAGCAACAAGTTTTGTCTATTCACCCAAGGACGGATGGCACAGGAGCACAGCCCTGCGAGATCATTTCCATATCCTCCAATAATGAAGCAACTTCCAGACATCACAGCAGTAAGAATGCTCCGAGTAGATTCTAACAAATCATCACTGAGGTATACTGTACAATACTGCATGTCTGACATAACCACAAGAAGACCCTGAATACTTCCGCCCAAACCTAACCTTAAATTTAGTGCTCAGTGGTCCATTCCTGCTAAATCATGAAATAAGTTGGGGATTGTTTTAAAGATTACTTGACTGCATTTACTTCTGTTATGTAAACTATCGTGCCACTACATGAGATACTGTACCTGCTATTCCTGTTTCAAATCCTAACCCATTCAACCTAAGACAGTTAATACTAAACAAGGTGTGTTACTGAAAGTCAAAACTAAATTATCCATGAAATAAATATTCTAAAAATAAACTCCCAAATGTACTGAATTATTTGGTGCCTTTGGTAAACTTCACACTACCGTTAGTATACACAAAACACAGTAGATGTCATCATAAATGGGAGTCACAAGACCTTGCCAAAATTTAGACCAGACTGCAGGGTTTTCTGCAGAATCCACCCATCAAAATAAAGCTAAACACTTAATGGCGAGTCCTGTGATAGTGTTGCTATAGACTCCCACAGGTGAGCATCATACAGCCATAATCAACAGGTAGCACAACACCTTGTAATCACTCACAGACACACCACTCAAGAAAGCCTCTGTCAGCCACGCAGTTTGTGGTGTTTAGTATTTCCAGACAACTTAATAACCACCTAATCCAGGGGCTATAGACACGGTAGAACAAAGGTGTTGTGTTGGAGGCGGTGTTGTGGTGGCCAGCCCTGACTCACACCACCATCAGCCCAGGGTCACCTTTACCGACAAATTTATATTTTTTGTGCCACAATATAATTCTCAACTGGCCCTCCACCAGACAGGCACCCACCACCATCACCTTACAAAGTGTTTCTTGTAGCATGTCCTGAGTCACGCCACCACAACCCCCGCCACCACCTGGCCCTCGGACGGCACCAACATCACCTTAATAAAATCTTCATTCTTCTTTAAATTAACAATGATCTCATATTAATTTTTACATCAACTGTTACTACCACACACCAGTCGTGCATTACATAGTTGGTTCAGGCGGTGTCCTTGGCTCAGCCGCCGGTAAAAATGTGGTTAAGTTGTAAGTCCTTGTTTCCAGCGGCTGTGGCAACAATCACCTGGAACTGTTGGTGATGGCGAGTCACTCGAACTGACACCTCTAACTGCCTCCTCCTCGTTCTTACTAATGTCACTAAGTCTTCACACTATTCACAGCGATACACGACACTCATTCCTACAACTGTGTGAGACAAAACAGACAGTCACCTCTGCCTATTAATTTAAACCCGACCACAATTACCTGAGACGCTGGTGGTCCCGGTGTCCACTAACAAAAGTCTAGGTTCCAATAATGTCTACCACAGCAACGTTCACCACCACCCTACAGTCACTAGGTGTTGCCGCCACCACCCCCTGTACACACCGACACTCATACACCACAACTACACTTAGTAAACTGAACGTGAAGGATGTGTTGGAAGGAACTGACCAGGGAGGTGTTTGCAGGAGAAGTGGTGATCGTGGTGTGAGTGAGGGCGGCGGGTGGCACGCAGCCACGCATGGCACTGGTCCTGCCCGCCCACCAACCAACCCGCACCGCCCACAATCACCACATTTCACACCCCCAAACACCCGCCCAACACCCTCACACTACAACCATATAACTACATTACATATTTGACTTACTCGAGTATCAAGTATATCATGTCAATAATCGTTGTAGAAGCAACTAGTAGATGCTAATGCTGTTTAACGTTTAACACAGTGAACGAAAAATGTGGAGATGATCGAAGGTTAAGGAAGAGCGTATGGCTTCCCGAGGCGCGCGGGAGGGGGGAGGGGGAACGCGTCCTGGCCTGCGGGCATGAGAGGGATACTCGCCCGCCCCGGCTACTCTCACTAGCACCCAGATGACTTCACCCAACCCGTGGTCTTTGAATACACTCTTAAATCTTTCCTTCGTGGAGTGAACAACATATACAGTCAACACCACACATAAGCTAGATGAACAAGATGCGTTTTTCTTAATCTATGAAACACGTTAGGGTGGCTGATGTCGAATTTATACAACTTTATGATATCACTCGCAAATACTGTGTCATTATTTTACATGGACTTTTAAAGATATAGGCATTTACTTAATACCATATATTCAAAATATGTTATATTTTGATACACAATGCAAAAAAATGTGAATGTCGTTAACATTTATGGCAGGACAAGCGAAGGCAGCTGGGAAGATATCTTGAAAAGCATCCAAGTCAAGTCAGCGGGCGAGAACAGGGCGCGGCCGTTGGTGCTCACCTGCCTGGCCGGACATACACACGTGGCACAACGCACCTTCGTGACACCTTCCTGCCCTCCACACTCTTAATATATCAGAACAATAAGCCAACCCTTAACTAATTCCAGAGCACAAAGCAAGTCTTCGCCTCTGTCAACAAAGAGGAGTGAGAGAGAGAAGGAGGAGGTGGTCGGTGCCAGGATCATGTTCTACTGCGCATCGATAGTCATCTGGAAACAAAGGCTGCTGGAGTAGGGCTTCGCTTTGTCTCATATCCTGTGATCCCCACATGGCCTGCTGGGCAGCAGTCTGCCCTCCTCTTGGCATGGCTCTCAACTTGGCCAATAACATGAACGTTCCTCACCACCTGGCCTGATGACCCATAGGGAGGTGCTGAGGCTTCCGTTGGCCTGGTGTTGAAGTTTCAGTGTCATGTAGGAGGCACGCGGGGCCCTCTGGACGTGCCTGAAGAAGACACAGGATACCGGAGATGTGTGGTAAGACGGAAGTGGCGGGGGAGGCGACCCAGGGATGTGGACGTCACCAGCGATCATTCCGACGCTGGTACTATGTCAACATGCCCTCACTCCCTCCTTCACTGCTTACTCATCCCTCATAATACTCGCCCTCACTGCTTTCTCGACCCTCAACTGCTTACTCACATCTTCATAATACTCGCCCTCACTGCTTACTAATCCTTTTAGAACATTAATCTCATGACACTCCCTTGCAATGCATTCAACCCCTCACAATATTAATCATCGTAACTTACTCATCTCAATCACGTCTTGCCCAACACCTCGAAACAAACCCTTATAACTTGTTCATTAATAGCAACTGCTCACTCATTTCCTCACTAATACTCACCCTCACAACTTACTCATACCCCACACAGCTAGCGCATCCTCTCACAAGCATATCCAGCTCTCCCCGGGCGACCTGATGCGAATATGCAAATCATCGCCGCAAAAATCGATATTCCCCTCTCATCCCAGTAACTTACGCACGGAGGGAAGCACATGTTTACGTCGCTTAATAAACGTTAATGGATGAAACATGTGTTTTAAAATATAATTTTGTCGTGTTTATTGTTTCCTGTTGGTGAGAGAGAGAGCGGGAGGTGGTGAGAGGGTGGCGAAGGAGTGTGGGAGGTTGTGAATGAGGATGGGAGGTAGTGGAGAATGTGAGAGGTAGTATGGGGCTGGTGAAGGAGTGTGGGAGTGTAAGAGGTAGTGAGGAAGGGAGTGTAGGAGGTAGTGAGTGAGGGCGAGAGGTAGTGAGTGAGGGCGGGAGGTAGTGAGTGAAGGCAGGAGGCGGTGTCGAGTAGCCAGGCTTCCTGGATCACTACTTACACTAATTGATGTCTTCACAGCGACGCGTCTCTAAAATCTCTCCTGTATTTTATTTCATATATACTTATGTCATTTTCTAATTAAGTCGTTTATATCTGCTGTTAATTATTTATATTACTGGTCTGTTGATGGAGGTTATTTAGGATTAATAATGTCTTCAAACTAACGCCGAAGAATAACCGCCACAAACTTGTAAGGTATTTTGTTTCATACGTAATCGTGTTATACAGAACATCTACATCTGATTTAAAGTATTAATATTGGTGGTATTTTACGTTATAACCTCAATTGTCTTTCCTGAGTTTAAGAAGGCCAGTGAGCGATAGTTTGAGAGACTACAAGCGGTACTCGTGGACGGGCAACAAGACTCCTCCAGCCTGTGAGTGTTAATAACATTGCTGATTGACACAGCTTAAACCTGAAGGAAAATGGAAAAGCCAGTGATCAGGACAATGGAGCGAGGACGACAGTGTGTGCAACAGTGGACGACAGGAAGCGACCTGGCTCAACATCCCCTTGGCGACAGGTGTGTGGCCGCCGCCGCTGCTGCTGCTGCTGGAGGCGCCGACGCTGAGCCACGCGCACTCTCACTCCACTACACCTTCTGTACAGTATACTTAAGGTGTAGGTATGTAACCAGTCACGAGAGAGAGAGAACAGTATGTTAGTGAATAACACCAGATTCGTTATATTATAACAAAATCTCCCACCATTTGAGTCTAACTGTTTTGGCGAGGTTTTTGAAGTCACTCTGAGAAGAGACACAACAAAGGACTAAATACCTGTTAAGAGGAGGCCAAGACACTCGGTGCAGGACACAAGCTCACCTAAGTTAGCCTTATTTAACCTCACTTAATCTAACACAGTAATCGGAATTTAAGAAACTGGTAATAATTAGCTCACTCTATTGTCTTGGTGATGGATTTTGTCAAGAGAGAAATAACTTGGCGGGATAAGGTTGGTGTGTCGTATGGTGGGCCAGCCTAGCAGGCGTTGAGGTGCCTCGAGATGGCGATTTAGTCCCCTTGGGAGAAAGTAAAGTAGAGAGAGGTCACCCCCGCGGGCGTAATTACCTGGACGAGGGGGAGGAAGGTGATGGGGAGAGGCAGGGAAGATGGAGAGAGGGAAGGAGGGGGGGGGGGTGTAAGGCGGGGGAGGAGAGTCACCCAGGGAAGACACACAAGGGACGGGTCCACTACACTACCCCGACTCCTTCACCTCATTTATACCACTCTAAACCCCCGATCGTCTTACCCAGCCTCTCGCCCTCTATCTACATCTCTAAAGCTATTAAATAATGTTATTGTAAACTCGGCAGATACGACCGTACCATAATGCTCTTTCACACTTTTTAGGTATAAATATCCCTCCACCATGGCACACTGCCGTTTATGGTAATTTTTCCTTACTTGATGCATCTTCTTGAGTAAGTTCACCAGAATTGTATATCTGTTGTAGATTTACATAAATTTTCGTTAATCAGTGATGGAATGGAGACAGCGAGGTGAGAACAGGGGAGTGTTGGCAGCGCGGGAGGGTCGAGGCGGCACCCACTAGGCTAGGCTGTCCCCCGGGACCCCAGGTAGCAGAGCCAGCCGGACCCGCCCGTCACAAAGACCCTACCTGCCTGCCTGCCTGGCTCCCCGCCACCACACACACCCACAACCGCAAACATCACCACACACCCCTTCACCTCACACACACAGTCATCACACACCTTCCACGCTCTTGCGCTCGTCTTCACCCTCACAACACACACACACACTCATGCACAAACACAAATACACTAACTCTACGCAGATACTGTACTTACCACTACACACTCAAAGCGATATAACACGATTACGCACGATCTGCTTCAGAATTCTTAAAACCTTTATCGTTAAGCACTGTACCCGTAAAGACCGTTGCACTGTTCACACACACACACCTCGCAATAATGAACGTTTACACCGGTAAACTTTGACTAGTCTTCTCTAGTAACAGAGTAGGTAAGATTTAAAATAATTTCCCATAAAAAGTGGTGAATTGCCGATCATAAGAAATTCTACTGGAAAGGTTAAACTTGGTATTTTTTGCTCGAGAAGTACTGTACCTGAGTGGGTAGCTGCCTTACAGCCTAACACATACTTCTTAACCAAGACAGGCTTTAGTAAAAGACTTTACAGTGTTTCTTAACTACTATATTGCATAATTAGAAAATAGAACCTACAGTATGTTATAACGAATACCAAATAATGTTTTTATCTAAAAGTTATCAATGGTAAACTTGCTATGTTCAAATATTAATCGACATGCGAAAACACCTGTGAACAAACAACAAACTTTATGAGTGTCTCACTTTCAAATCGTTGTTATTTAGTGTATAGTATATATTACTTTTGTGTACTAGTCCAAAGAACTTAGTTGTTGATACAAATAAATGACATCAATGTAACAACAACGTCTAAAGTTATATTTACTATATAAGATAACTAATAAATCCTGGACGATAGTGAATCATCATATAAATAAAGCTGATGACAAAACACGCGGTAGTGACATGATGCATCAGGTACCCGAGGTGGCCAGCGAGAGAACGGTGTGTCTAATATATGAACTGACTTAGTATATAGTACGTGAATAAACACCTCAGTCGTTTAAGCACAGAAATATATAACGACATCACTGGTGAAGAAGGTAATGTGGATGGTATTTCGAGTAAGAGGAGGAGAACGCTTATAGGTGAATCATGGAGCCATCTGCCGCAGGTTGGTGGCGGTGATTACAAAATTGTAATTTCTATAATATATGTAGAGTGTGCATTCCTAGTTCTTTGTCACTGTGAATAAGTAAAGAATTGCTAACTGGGATAAGAGCAAACCCCGACAAGACACAGACAAAACGGATCACATGAAGAATTACCACCCAAGCTTTTTTCATCTAAAAATTAAAATGTATTCTATGGGGGGGGGGGGGGGGGTAGGTTAAGATGGTTAAACCTTAAGGTGAAAAAAGATGGATTGGAGATTCTTCGGGGGTCCGACACAACTAAATGGGATAGTTGTATTCTTCTGTAACTTTAGGATAGCTGTTTAATTTTCACGTGTCAGTTTGTAGTCTATGGTGGGTTTGTATTTTGACTATTTAATGTCCTGGAACGTGTTGTGAAAATAATAATGTCTCACTGCCCAATTCTCATGTTGGTTCCCGGAGCAGTAAGGGAAGAAGGGTGTGTTGTGGGGCACGTGGTTATATAGGGTATATGATGTGGGGCAGAGGAGTATTGTGGGAGACTAAAGATGTGTTGTGGGGCAGGGATGTAGTGGACTGTATAGGGCTGTGTTGTGGGGCAGGGATGTAGTGGACTGTATAGAGATGTGTTGTGGGGCAGGGATGTAGTGGACTGTATAGAGATGTGTTGTGGGGCAAGCAGAGGGCCAGCGTCCCAGTGTTGTTGGAGGACAAGGAGTCCCGGTGAGGTAGAGGACAAGGACTGTGGGGCAAGAGAGCGTGGTGGTGGTGGAGCCCCCACAGTGAAGGTCAGCTGGCTGGCACCCGCCCCGCCCCGCCCTGCCCTCCATCAACCGCTACTCGCACGCCAGGTGTTCCTTCCCCTCCCTTCTCGCCTCCCTCCACCCTCCCACACCCTCATCTATTCATCTTCTTTAGCGCGTTTCCGCTTTAAAATGTCTCTTGTAAGCAGCACATCATTTGTACTGTATAGCCCGGGTATGAAGAGTGACACACCTTGCGATCAATTTTCTCTCGACTAAGGGATGGAAAACACATCTAGTTAATTTAAAGGCTCATGGTATCGAGGGGAAAGTTTTAAATTGGATAAAATCATGGCTCACCGATAAAACGCAGAGGGTCAGCGTAGATGGTGTTAAATCTGAGTGGGGCCGTGTAACCAGTGGGGTTCCCCAGGGGTCAGTACTAAGAACATAAGAACATAAGAATGGAGGAAACTGCAGCGGGCCTATTGGCCCATACTGGGCAGTCCCGTTTACACCCAACCCCTATTGCTCATATGAGCATCCAACCTATGTTTGAAGCAATTCAGCGTATTCGAGTTAATGATGATATTTGGTAACTTGTTCCATTCATCCACTACTCTGTTTCCAAACCAGTGTTTACCTATTTCACGCCTAAATCTAAATTTGTCCAATTTAAAACCATTGTTACGAGTTCGCTCCTGGTTGGATAATTTGAGTACCTTTGTAATGTCCCCTTTGTTTAGCCCTGCCTTCCATTTATACACCTCTATCAGGTCGCCCCTCGCTCTACGTCTCTCAAGGGAGTGCAAATTAAGATGCTTTAACCTGTCTCTATACTCAAGGTTCCTGATACCCGGGATTAGTCTTGTCATTCTCCTCTGGATTCTTTCCAAGGATTCTATATCCATTCTGTAATACGGTGACCAGAACTGGACTGCGTAATCCAGGTGTGGTCTCACAAGAGCAAGATACAGTTTTAGGATGACCTCGCTAGTCTTGTAACTAACACTCCTTTGTATGAACCCAAGTACTTTATTAGCCTTGTTACGAGCAAAAACACATTGTTTACTTGGCTTAAGGTTCCTACTTATCATTACTCCTAAATCTCTCTCGCAGTCGGATTTCTCTATGGCATCGTAGTTCATCTGGTATCTGGTTTCCCTGTTTACATTCCCTATACTGAGTACTTTACATTTGTCAATGTTGAATTTCATCTGCCATTTTTCAGACCATTCGAAAAATTTGTTTAGATCCTCCTGTAGTTTTGCCGAGTCCTCGTCAGATTTGATAACACGTCCTATTTTAGTATCATCAGCAAATTTACTTATGTTGCTGTCTATGCCGATATCTATGTCGTTTATGTATATAATAAACAATAATGGTCCAAGTACTGAGCCTTGGGGAACTCCACTTGTGACGTTGCTCCAATGGGACTTAGTGCCGTTAATGCTCACTCGCTGTTTCCTGTCCTGTAACCACGCCCTAATCCATTTAAGGATGTCACCTTTGATGCCATGAGCTTCTACCTTTCTAATTAGTCTTTCGTGGGGTACTCTGTCGAAGGCTTTGCTAAAGTCGAGATATACCACATCATAATTGTGCCCCTCGTCCACTGATTCGAAAACTGATGAAAAGAATGTTAATAGATTAGTTAGGCAAGAACGTCCGCTTGTGAAGCCATGCTGGGAATCATTGATCAATCTGTACTTCTCCAGGTGATTTCGAATAGAGTTTGAAATGATTGCTTCCAGTAATTTGCCTACTATTGATGTTAGACTGATTGGGCGGTAGTTAGAGGATAGTGATCTATCCCCCTTCTTGAAGATCGGTATTACATTCGCTATCCTCCAGGATTCTGGTACTACACCTGTTTTTAAGGACATGTTAAACAACTTTGCTAAGGGCATACTAAGCTCTTCCTTACATTCCTTTAATACTCTGGCAAATATCTCATCGGGACCAGGTGACTTATTAGGCTTTAGTTTGTCTATTTGCTTACTAACATCGTTACTAGTCACTACTATCTCACTTAATTTGTTTTCTTCACTATCTCTGAATAGAGTCGGTGCCTCGGGTATCATGTTTAAATTTTCGCTGGTGAAAACTGTTGAAAAATATTTATTCAAATTATTGCTCATTTCTCCGTCGTTATCAGTGAGCTCGCCGGAGTCTGACCGTATTGGTCCAATCTTTTCTCGTGTTTTAGTTTGGTACATTTGGTAGAATCCTTTGGGGTTTGTCTTTGCCTCCCTTGCTATCCTTACCTCATTATTCCTCTTTGCTTTCCTTATCTCGGTTTTAACCCTACTCGCCAATACCCTATAATAGTCCCGGAGGTGAATTTCGCCACGATTTATCCTTCTACCTATAGCCTTCCTTTGGCCAATGATGTTCTTTAAATAATTATTTATCCATTTAGGGTCATTGTTGTTTGATCTGAGTTTTTTGTATGGTATGTTCTGCCTTTGTGCATTAAGTAACTCACTATTTAAATTGTCGTGGAACTCGGCAATCTCAGATCTCGTTATCAGGTCGGTGTCATCTGTCAGGTTCACGGCCAAGCGCGACACCCCCTCTCTTAGCTGCCTCTTTAAACTGTCAAAGTTTGCCCTTCTGAAATCTGGTACTTTAGTGGAATTTTCCTTACGTCTGCCCTGAAAATCTAACTGGAATCGGATTTCTTTGTGATCGCTGTTTGCAAGTTCGTTCCCTACCTCGACATTGCTAATGAGGTTTTCTCTGTTTGACAAAACTAAATCCAATATATTATTACCCCGTGTGGGTTCGGTTATATGTTGACTTAGGAAACAGTCCTGGATCGTCTCGAGAAAATCCTCTGATTCTGAGTTTCCCGTAAGGTCGGTCCAATCTATTTGGCCAAGGTTAAAGTCGCCTACTATACAGACTTTGTTGTGTATGGAAGCCCTGCGCATTTCATCCCAGATAAGTCGCTCATTGACTCTGTCAAGATTGGGGGGTCTATATATTACTCCTGTGATTAATTTTTCCCGACCGTCGCTTAATTCTATCCAAATTGTTTCTGTATTCCTCTCAGTTTTTATTTCCTTATTTATTTCACACTTCAGATTATCCCTAACATAGATTGCTACTCCGCCTCCTTTCCTGGTCTGCCTATCGGTATGGAACAGTTTGTAACCCGCAATTTGGTATTCGACTGGTAATTCACGTGTGTCTAGGTTGATCCATGTTTCAGTGAATGCAATTATATCGATTTCTTCTGTACATACCAAGGCCCTAATATCATCCATTTTGTTTCTCATACTTCTACTGTTCGCGTAATATACATTTAAGTTAGTCGTGTTCTGAGTCCTTCCCTTACCGCGTTTAGTTTTAAACTCCCTGTCTAATTTAGTTATGTCATCATTCCTAACACTATTTCCCTGTAATCTTTCGCCTTGTTTACCCGCTCCCACTGCAGTCTCCTCCACCCCCGTGCCCCTATGTTCTCTTAGCAGTTTAAAGACTTCGATATCTTTTGAACTGCCCCCTCTAGAGCCCCAGCCAGGGTTGCTACTCCATCCCTAGACAGGTGCACCCCATCCCTAGCATAAAGGTCCCTTCTGCCATAGAAGTTGTCCCAGTTGTCAATGAATGGGACTGATATTGACTTGCAATATCTGTCAAGACGGTCGTTAACACCAACCGCCCTTGACAACCATTCACTGCCAACTCTCCTTCTAGGCAGGACACCGCATATGATAGGGATCCCTCCCTTAGTCCTAATACGATCTATGGCTGCCTTGAACTTATCAAGAAGCTCCTCGCTCCTACACCGGCCAATATCATTGCCTCCTGCACTGAGGCAGATAATGGGTTTGTTCCCATTACCAGACAAGATATTGTCCATCCTGTCAATTATATCCCCCACCCCAGCTCCTGGCAAACACACCCTCATCCTATTTTTGTTTTTACCACAAAAGGCCCTGTCCATGTACCTTACCTGTGAGTCACCAACAATTAAAGTTTTTATACCTTCCTTGTCATCCCTGTCCCTGACTGTACTAACGTCCAATTCGTCTATCAAGGGACTGAACGGGTTGGTACACTTAGCTGTTGTTGTCGTTGTTGTCGTCTCCTTGGTGTGCTTCTTCACCAAAAGCTTTGTCTTCCCACTACTCACAATTTTCCACTCGCTTGATTTTTCGTCAGCCACTGGCTTTACTCGTCCAGCCTCTCCTTTTAACATCGCCAGCTCTTCCCTTAATTTCAAGTTCTCCAACTTGACCTTCGCCAATTCTTCAGTGGACCACTCCAGTTTGGTCACCAAACTCTCATACCCAAGACCGCACCTTGCTCTGGCCATATCTGATAATTATCCCTCCGGAGCTAACCCTGCCGTGACCTTTCCCCTAGTGAGGTCAGAACACAACTGAGTGAGGTCAGAACACAACTAGGCCCACTCTTGTTCATAATCTACATAAACGATCTAGATACTGGGATCAGCAGTGACATAAGCAAGTTTGAGGATGACACCAAAATAGGGCGGCAAATTAATTCCGGGCAGGATGCAAATGCACTACAGGAGGATCTAATAAACTGCAGGGGTGGTCTGAAAAATGGCAAATGAAATTCAACACCAGCAAGTGCAGCGTACTTAATATTGGAAGAACAAATACTTATAATGTATACAGCCTTAACAACATCAACCTAGAGAAGTCGACTTGTGAAAGAGACCTAGGGGTACTTGTAAGCCCGGACCTACGGCCTAGAAAACAGTGCGTTAATGTTCGAAATTAGGCAAACAGAGTATTGGGTTTTATATCTAGAAGTGTAAGTAACAAGAGTGCAGAGGTCTTATTGCAACTATATCTTGCGCTAGTCAGGCCGCACCTCGATTATGTGGTTCAGTTCTGGTGCCCTTATTATAGAATGGATATAAATTCACTAGAGTCGGTGCAACAAAGAATGACGAAAATGATTCCGGGACTTAGAAACCTTCCATATCAAGATAGGTTAAAGAAACTTAACTTGCATTCCCTAGAAAGACGAAGAGTGCGGGGAGATATGATAGAAGTATTTAAGTGGGTGAAAGGAATCAATAAAGGGGATATAGATAAAGTTCTTATAATATCCGAGCAGGATAGGACTCGTAGCAACGGATTCAAATTGGATAAGTTTAGGTTTAGGAGGGAGATAGGAAGAAACTGGTTCACAATTAGGGTGGTGGACGAGTGGAACAAGCTTAGCAGCTTTGTAGTAAGTGCTGGAACGCTGGAAAGTTTCAAAAGGAGGCTGGATAGATTCATGGATGATAGAGAGTGGTAGTAGCTCTCGACAGGAGCTGCCATGCACAGGCCAACCGGCCTATTGCAGACTCCTTATTTTCTTATGTTCTTATGTAAAGTCAGGGCGGTGGCGACGCCAGTTTAAAAGTGTGTCATTAAGACATATTTTTTACGACTAGTTATGAAGAAAGTTTAGCGTACGACTCTTTGATAATCTGGACGTGTGGCAGTGTCCAGCTGGGAGCTCCTCGGTGTTACCAGACAACTGTCACCCTGACACTACGCCTCACCAGCCACCAGCACAGTGGCGCGTCCCTCGTTTCAGGTTACAAGCCATGTCGTGTTGGTAACACTGCCTTCTGGGCCTATTTTTTAAATATATTCCCTTACTGTCGTTATACAGTCCCATATCTAAGTTAAAATTAATAATTCAGATAAGGCTTTAGGTGTCTTAAACTATCGCCCCCAAGGGCTTAACCCATCCTTCTCAAAAAGTTAATGAGGAAAAAAACAGTTGTAATTTTTTTAACTTTGACCCCAAGACCGCGTTGGGGTGGTGAAACTTCAGCTGGGTTAATCTTGGGACAATCTTCAGGTGAGTGCTTTGGGAGAGAGAATCATATTTTATGTAGATAATCTTATTTCACAGGATGACTAAACACCTTAACCTGAACTAACGCTAACCCAACCTAACCGAACACTAACCCAACCTAACCTAACGCTAACCCAACCTAACCTAAAGCTAACCCAACCTAACCAAAAGCTAACCCAACCGAACCCTAACTAAACCTAACCCCTCTGGTAGCGTTAGGATATTTTATCTGGTGAAATAAGCTTGAGTAACTAATCTTCAAGTGATCCGGGGATGAGATGGAAAACATATTTACCAACACATCATCAGCAGCAGGTGTTGTGGGAGGAGGTAGCTTGTTGTAGTAGTAGTGGGTGGACGGTCACGGGAGCTGGTGAGTGAGAAGGGGGCAGGTGAGGAGGTGATGGGTGAGGGAGGGTGAGAGGGGATACGGGCACATTGCATCATGAGAGCGTGGTGGTGGACGTGCAGACCCTCCCTGGGGTGGGGGCGGTGGGTGTGGGGTGGTCCTGAGATCGATAATGTTAGGTAGCGTCTCTGATGGTGGCAACGGTTGATATAATTCGATAGCGGACCAACTATCAAACGCAATTAAGCCGTTAAGCCTAAACACCCATCGTCTCCGCTCGTTATTATTATACATTTAACTTGATTTGTTTATAGTGAAGCTCATTTATATAATAATTATATTTAATACTATAATAAATAAAATCACTAAAAGGTAACCATATTAATTAAATTTGAGATGATTCAGGAATAGTTATATTTCACCTAAAGATTAACTACCCTAACACTATTTTCGGGGGACACGATTAGGTTAGATTATGTTAGCATTACTATGGTTAGGTTAGCATTAGGATGGTTTGGTTAGGCTAGCGTTAGGATGGTTTGGTTAACGTTAGGATGGTTTCGTTCGGTTAGGTTAACGTTAGGATGCTTAGGTTGGTTAGGTAATCTTTAGATGAAATAAGCAGGGATGACGTCATGACCCGAGAGTAACATCACAAGTCTTACTGCAGGTGAAGGGTCTGTGGGTAGTGGCGCTTACCTTCTTGTTCGAGGTCAGGCCTGGCAGGTGTTACAGGGTAATAAGAGGTCATACACCTTCATGATAACGATACTAATATTAATGTAATAATAACTACTACGGTAATATTAGTAAAATAATAACAATACTACTACAATCACTACTAATGATGATGATGATGATAATAATAATAACACAAGTTAACAAATCATACCCGGGGAGTCTCATTAACTGTCATGTCAGGTGGTGGGGAATTTAGTGTCCTTTACCTGCCCTGTTATTATGGGGGAGGAGCAAGTGTTGGGGAAGATCTTCAACAATACCAGAAATGCAATAATTTCAAACACTATTCGAAATCACCTGGAGAAGCACAAGCTGATCAATGATTCCCAACATGGCTTCACAAGCGAGCGTGCATGTCTATCTAATCTATTAACATTCTTTTCAGCAGTTTTCGAATCAGTGCAAGAGGGGCACGACTATAAGAACATAAGAATGGAGGAAACTGCAGCGGGCCTATTGGCCCATACTGGTCAGTCCCGTTTACACCCAACCCCTATTGCTCATATGAGCATCCAACCTATGTTTGAAGCTATCCAGCGTATTCGAGTTAATGATGATATTTGGTAACTTGTTCCACTCGTCCACTACTCTATTTCCATACCAATGTTTACCTATTTCACGCCTAAATCTAAATTTGTCTAATTTAAAACTATTGTTACGAGTTCGCTCCTGGTTGGATAGTTTGAGTACCTTTGTAATGTCCCCTTTGTTTAGCCCTGCCTTCCATTTATACACCTCTATCAGGTCGCCCCTCACTCTACGTCTCTCAAGGGAGTGCAAATTAAGATGCTTTAACCTGTCTCTGTACTCAAGGTTCCTAATGCCCGGGATTAGTCTTGTCATTCTCCTCTGGATTCTTTCCAAGGATTCTATATCCATTCTGTAATACGGTGACCAGAACTGAACTGGGTAATCCAGGTGTGGTCTCACAAGAGCAAGATACAGTTTTAGGATGACCTCTCTAGTCTTGTAACTAACACTCCTTTGTATGAACCCAAGTACTGTAATTGCCTTGTTATGAGCAAAAACACATTGTTTACTTGGCTTAAGATTCCTACTTATCATTACTCCTAAATCTCTCTCACAGTATGGGCCAATAGGCCCGCTGCAGGTTCCACCATTCTTATAGTCCGCACACAACACACACACGAACATCATTATCTAACTTGACCTAAAACAGTAATAACGGCAATGTTTTGAACGCTGGATTAGGTTCAGTTAGGTTAGATCAATAAAGAGTTAAATTAGGAATAAGTTAGGATATTAATAGACTATGTTAGGATTAAGTTGGATTATGTCAACATTGCATAAGGTTAATTAAATTATGTATGAGGATTAACTGAAATTATAGTATGTTTAGGATAGTTTTGCTTAGATTAGATTAAATGAGGTTAGTTTAGCTTAGAATAATTAAATGTTCGTGTATCTTGAATTGGATATAGTATTAGGATGAGGTTAATTTTGGAATAGTTAACTTAAAATAGATCAGTTATTGTTTGTTAGATCATACCAAGGTTGGGTTACGTGGTATATTGTCCTGAACGTATCGGTCTTGTTTAACCCCCGGTGTCTCTTGTGGCAGCATGGCCGTCCCCGGGGAAAACCACGAATCCAGTGGCGAGGAAAATGTTATACTCGTAGCGTCTTTATAGTCAAACTGCGCTTATCGTGTTGTTTTCCTTATTTCTTGTACGTGTTTTTGATACTACAGTAATTTTAGTAGTTAGTTTCAGTGTTCTGTAGCTGTCAGGTTTTTACAGATTATTTAATTTTTAAGTTAAATATCCTTTTTCTATTTGACTGAACTAATTTTATATGTATTATTTGGTCTTTTTTGGTAACATTCAGTTGTAATTGTCCTGAGAATTTGATATTATTTTAAGTACAATTTGCCATCTTGGAGTTGGCAGTTATTACCAACCTAATTCTTTTCTTCCTTCCTCTTACAGTGTCTATTTATTCTACTTTAGTTTATATGTTTTTCTATATTTCATTTTTATTCCAATCTTAGTACTTCAACTGTACCTTCTCTTCTTAAAATGTGTTTATATAATTCCCAATTTATTCCAATCTGTTTTATTTAATTCAGGACTTATTATACATTATTTTCATTCATTATTATTTGGTATTAGTTTTCTTTTTGGTTCGTTCTCGTCTTCTTGAACGCGCCATGTGAACAAACGTCATACAATACCGGGGTCAATTGTTGAGCACGACTACACCAGGTGTTGTTGCGGGCTAATTGCTGTCATCTCAGGGGTCTTGGGGGCATTTTATGGTTTGATTATGTTGGGATCTCAAGGTTCTCCGGGCGT
Source organism: Homarus gammarus (assembly GCA_958450375.1). Taxonomy (NCBI): domain Eukaryota; kingdom Metazoa; phylum Arthropoda; class Malacostraca; order Decapoda; family Nephropidae; genus Homarus; species Homarus gammarus. Next base: position 775,019 of record CAUDMG010000902.1, on the reverse strand, counting down.
ATTTCAGTCTCGGGATCTTCAGGGGTGTTTTTTTTTATCGGGATCTTGAGCTTCTGGCAGGAGTGTCCTGTTATGGGCATCTGGGGGAGATAAGTTATATATCTGAGGGTTTCTGGGATTATTAATATATCTGGGGCTTCTGGGGATAGGCGCCTGTCTACGAGTGTCCTATAATCTCTGGTGACTTTTGGGGGATAGTCGCGTGTCTACTAGTGTTTTATACTCTCTGAAAACTTCCGGGGTAATCACCGTGGCATTATACAAGATTCAGGGGGAGCACCCGAGACCTATCCGAGCTAGTCGTCACTAGAGGGGAATTTCCGCCCTTGTGAGACGTCAGGAACTAATTGGGGTCCGGGAGGTGTCGATTCACTCATGGATTCACTGGAGTGTCAGACAGTCAGCCGCTGATTTTCTCGTGTGTAAATCGTCAGCGAATATGATTCACGGATCAAATAGTATTAAGTTTTTTGGCAATTTAATAACCTTAAAGGAACTGCAATTCAGTATTATCGAATATAAGTCGCTACTAAGTTTTGTTGGAAAGCTTGTTTAATTATCCTGGTATTATAAACTAAAGGCGTTTATGAATTGTAGGTTAAGTTAGGCTAGTTTAGGTCCATCAGAACATACAAGTGGAGGAAACTGCAGCGGGTCTAATTGGCCCATACTGGGCAGTCCCGTTTATACCCAACCCTTATCGCTCATTTTTTTCATCATATTCGCCACTTATCAGGTTACTAGCCGTTTGGGCGGTTTATCCAGCGCTAGTACAGGAGGAAACCTGTGGTGTTTGGTAGGGTCACACTGGATCCTTCTCTCGTAGTACCCATATTCAAAAAGGGAGACAGAGCATCAGCGTCAAATTACCGGCCGATCAGTTTGACGTCAGTAGTGGGGAAATTTCTTGAATCAATTATAGCAAATAGCATCCGATCGCATTTAAAGAAAAGCAAATTAATCTACGACTCTCAACATGGGTTTACAAAGGGAAAATCTTGTCTTACAAATCTGCGGACGTTTTTTAGGAAAGTCTTCGAGGTAGTAGATAATGACGAAAATTACCATGTTATTTATTTAGACTTTAGTGAAGCATTTGACAGAGTACCGCATCAGAGGCTTCTGAGAAAAGTTAAGGCTCATGGTATCGAGGGGAAAGTTTTAAATTGGATAAAATCATGGCTCACTGATAGAACGCAGAGGGTCAGCGTAGATGGTGTTAAATCTGAGTGGGGCCGTGTAACCAGTGGGGTTCCCCAGGGGTCAGTACTAGGCCCACTCTTGTTCATAATCTACATAAACGATCTAGATACTGGGATCAGCAGTGACATAAGCAAGTTTGCGGATGACACCAAAATAGGGCGGCAGATTAATTCAGGGCAGGATGCAAATGCACTACAGGAGGATCTAAATAAACTGCAGGGGTGGTCTGAAAAATGGCAAATGAAATTCAACACCAGCAAGTGCAGCGAACTTAATATTGGAAGAACAAATACTGTCAATGTATACAGCCTTAACAACATCAACCTAGAGAAGTCGACCTGTGAAAGAGACCTAGGGGTACTTGTAAGCCCGGACCTATGGCCTAGAAAACAGTGCGTTAATGTTCGAAATAAGGCAACCAGAGTATTGGGTTTTAGATCTAGAAGTGTAAGTAACAAGAGTGCTCACTTGAGTCGGTGCAGCGAAGAATGACGAAAATGATTCCGGGACTTAGAAACCTTCCATATCAGGATAGGTTAAAGAAACTAAACTTGTATTCCCTAGGAAGACGAAGAGTGCGGAGAGATATGATAGAAGTATTTAAGTGGGTGAAAGGAATCAATAAAGGGGATATAGATAAAGTTCTTATAATATCCGAGCAGGATAGGACTCGGAGCAACGGATTTAAGTTGGATAAGTTTAGGTTTAGGAGGGAGATAGGAAGAAACTGGTTTACAAATAGGGTGGTGGACGAGTGGAACAAGCTTAGCAACTTTGTAGTAAGTCCTGGAACTCTGGAAAGTTTCAAAAGGAGGCTGGATAGATTCATGGATGATAGAGAGTGGTAGTAACTCTCGAAAGGAGCTGCCATGCACAGGCCAACCGGCCTATTGCAGGCTCCTTATTTTCTTATGTTCTTATGTGTCTGCGCCAAGGCTTGAACCCTTGACATATTGGTGAGTTATGCGCGTTACCGCTGTACCACCAACTTATGTTAGAAGCTATCCAGCGTATTCGAGTTAACGATGATGTTTGGTAACTTGTTCCACTCATCCACTACTCTATTTCCAAACCAATGTTTACCTATCTCGGGCCTAATCTAAATTTGTCTAATTTAAAACCATTGCTACGAGTTCGCTCCTGGTTGGATAGTTTGAGGACCTTAGATTAGGTTAGGTTAGTTTAGTCTAGGTTGTGTTTTTATTAGGTTAGTTTCGACAAGGTTAGGTTAGGTCATCGTTAGGTTGGTTAATCTTTGGGTGAAGTAAGCCGAGGGAGGGGTTAATCTTTGGGAGATCCGATGACTGAAATATATAACGGTTGGTGTGATACATTTAGACAACTTGTGGCTGTGGTGATCGTTCAGTGAAGTGTCTCGCTGAACTAACTGATGCGTAACTAACCTTCACCTTCAAGACATCAGCAACGAGTTTTTGTCTTGCCTGAACATCAGTAAAGACCAATAGTTGAACACGACACATCACACTAGGTTACTTTTGATACTGTGTTAGTTTTTATTTCTTCCGTCTCCCTCTTTTTCTCAAATTTTCCTTTTATCTGTAATTATTAGATGCCGGTATTATTATGAGTGATATAACTCCAAGAATACAGGAATACAGTGAGCAAAAACACACACTTACAGAGAGAGAGAGAGAGGGCAGATGAAGAAGGACCTTGAGAGAGCGGAGTAGTAACAAAGAGCGAGGTGCCTCATCCCCGCCACAGTGGTGGATAGCGTGCCCCGGGGCCTCCCTGTGTCGCCTGGCACACACTCACAAACTCTGCTGGTCTGTAGAGTCTTTATAATTCGCCAACCCACGATCCAAGGCCACTGAATATTGGAGGAAATAGATGGGAGACAATGGAAGAGGAAGTTTGAGAAGCGAGGCACGAGGGAACGGAAGTGGTGTTGGGCTGCAAGTGGCTGCCGGCACAATCTGGTCGGTCGCGCCAGCCAGCTTGCTCCTGTCCAGGCCATTGCTTCTCCTATGAAAAACAGCGTCCATATATAGTTTTACTTATTTATTATCATGTAACTAACCGTCGTGTGGATTATTATTTCATTAATAAGCGCATCTTGGCATAAACACTGTATCTATTATCCAGTTTTACTTTAAGAAAAATAAACTCGTTGGTCTGGAAATTAAATAACGATGTGTTGTGTGTACTAGGAAAAGTCCCGCCTCCAGCGCGGGCCACGTGTGTCCCCCATGACGTCACGTCCATAATGCTAACAACAACAGCTCGACAAACTCCCACACGCAGCTCATCCTACAACTTATTGTTACGTTCATCAAGAGCACATGTGAGGAGGAGAATACTAATAAGAAGAGTGAGGTGGTGTGGCAGCGAGGGCCAGATTGCTGACTAACACAAAGTGGCGTCATCATCTTAGTTATCCCAGCCCGCCATATGGCCCGCACCCCCACCAAGGAGACACCTTCCCTTAACATTATTGTACAGTATCCCACCATCCAGGTTACATCATCTGGCTTTGAAGTTGTGGGATAAGTTAAGGTGACGATGTATGGACCATGAATTATATTGTTTTGATTGCGTTTGGTTGGTTGGTTAATTCGGAGGCTGAGTAATATTACGCTCTTAGGCTTAGGTTAGCTTGTTTGGTAAGGTTACATTGTCTCGGTTAAGTTAGAGTGGGTTAAGGGGTCTAGGTAAGGTTAGATTTGGTTACGTTCACTTTATATTCTTTGGTTTAAGCGGAGTTATTTGGGTGATAAGAACAGGTTGTTAGTTAACGGGTTACGTCACGCCAGTTTAGGTAATTTGAGGTAATCCTTGTCAGGTAAGCAAAGTTTAGGTCGGGTCCGGTTTTATTAAGTTAGGTTATATTAGTTTAGATTGTTCTAAGCATTATTATCATCCCCAGTCTTAGTATTGATGCTCTCCTCAGCCGCCACCTCGACACTCGACTCTGGAGGAAAACAAACCAATATTCGGCAGGAGAGAATGTGACAGACGGTGTGTGGCAAACGGTATGGGGTGGTGTTGACGCAGGCATTGATCCAGCCTACTCCACGTGTGACTCACCCACTTCGAACTTTAGATCATTGTCCACTCCGTCTCAGACCCTACCACATTCTCATCTTTACCTACTCCAAGTTCCACTCACTGTGTATTCCAACAGCTATCGCCCACGCAGCCTAGTGATTAACGCCCACTGTTGAAGACCTTTCGCCCACATTGCCTACCTCGGGATCACCACCCACCCGGTAATATATTGACCCAGACATCAAGTAGGTGTTTGTTTAATGACTGCTGAGTGAGTGAGAGGCGTGTTGAGAGAGATTGGTGGAAACGAGATGGTGATTAGTCAGTTTCTTGAGGTTTGTCTCATAGTAAGATGGATGTGAGAACGTAGAATATTCCTGAATATTACCTACCGGCTTATTAACACCGTAACCCAACCAAATAGTAAATGCTAACCTAACCTATATCTCAACACAACGTTAGAGTGTTAAAGGAACAGTTGAAATAAGTTGGGGCTAATCTTCATGTGATCCTAAAATAGTGATGGTAGCGTTAAATGTTGTTGTGGGGGGAGGGGACTGCTGACTAGGCTAACATTATTAGTAGTCAGTGGAATATACGACACGAATTTGTCTTATTGCCGGAGTCACAATGGTAATGGTTAAGTACTTTTATCGAGATGCTAAACTGTTCTCTCTCTCTCTCTCTCTCATGGAGTTCAGTAGCGTCAGGTCCCAAGAGACACTAAGGGTAGGTTCAGGTAAAAGGATTGACAATAGTGACAAGACCTTGATATATGCGGCCCCACTCAACCATTGTCACTGACCTTGAAGGGTAGGGTGGTGGGAAGGGTTAAGGGGAGGTCAGCGTGGGTCATTGTTCCAGGTTTTCTGCCGAGGTCAAGGTAAATCACCATGAGCATTATAGGACGTGTGCGGAGTATGTCATTAGTTTGAGTTAACCTAACCTAATTTTGTCTTAACTTAAGACTTTGTTAAATTTAATCTAATCAAATAGAACCTAACCTAACCTTACAGGATATTCAAGATGTAAAGAAGCTTGGGTTCGTGTGATTTTGTTCCCCCCCCCCCTACTTACCCTCATCCCGCCCACGGGTTGTCGGAAGCCTCGTAATGAAGCCTGGAAGGGAGAGGAGGGGATGGGGAGTCGTGACGCAGGAAGAGGAGGGGGTGCAGATAAAGGCCATGTGTGCCAGCGCTGTCTCTCCCTAACACACACACACACAACCCTTCCATCCCACCAATGTCATTCTCTTATCTCTTGTCTACTGTTCACAAGTTAACTGTTTATTTATTTATTTTTATATTAACGGGGCGAGGGATGTTGAGTAGGACACACACAGGGTTGATGTTAATTAGAGAATAAGTAAAACTGGAAACTTTTTCAGGTGTTGAAGGTTAGGTGATAGTCGCGATATACGTTTGTGTTTCCTTCCATTACCTCCGCTCCTCATCTTCTTCCTCGTCTCATCCCCATTCTTTCCACTTCCTCTTATACTTTTAGTCTAATTTCTCAAAACAAAAGCTTCCTCTGCATGATGGATCAAAGACAGCTGAGAGCAGGAACACGAAGTGGGTGATATGAAGATTAGGCACCCTAGCTAACTTGATGAAACATCCTAACACCACCTAGATGGTTTGGGCCACGTTAGCTTTAAGTGTTTAAACAGAGTGAAAATGAGCGCTGGGGTGCCTAAACTAAAGGTAAATCCTCATAGCCAGCAGCCTAGTATGGAGCGGAGGTGTGCCTAAAACTTCAAATGATTCCAGGAAGTTAAGAGCCTAGTGTGGGTTTCCCTCTATGACACTGGCCAGGAACTTCCATGTGACTGACGACGACTCCACCTCTCAGCCACACGATACACTTTCACCACTAACTTGAATTATCTACAGTTAGGGGAAATATTACTATACTTATGAGCCATGAGAATTGATCATTGTGTAACAGTTTTAATTGTCCAAGTTTGACGTCTCAATTGTAGTTAGGAGGACTAATGAATGACCTGAAGATTAGCACCCCCAGTTTGTTTCACCTGCTGATTTAACAACAACGCCACATGGGGGTTAAGGTTTGGTTAAGTTGGTAGTTTAGTTAAGATTAGAATTAGGTTAAGTTAGGTTAGGTGAAATTAGTTTGAGTTAGGTTAGCTTTAGGGTAATTCAATCACCAGGTAAAATATAGTAGTGCCTATGAAAAATCCTTCCTTGTGTTGCATTAGTGGCCACATCTCCAGGTATGAGGAAAATTGAACTCACTGACCTTCTGAGAAACACAGGAACCACAGCACCAAGGTCTAGGGATTGGCTTCAGTTACCTCGGGGGTGATGACGATTCCTCAAGTCAACCGATTACGAGTTCGAAGACAACCTTAAAAATCAGGCATTGGGAATTTTAATAGGACTCGGATATCAATATTTTGAAGTTAGAGAGATTATGTCTTGGTTGTATAATGGTGTTGAGAGAGAGAGAGAGAGAGAGCAGTATGCCGTGTGCTATGCGACTAAAATTTCGACGTGCCTCTCTCAGGAAAAAAATACAAAAAGTAATAATAACAATCGTCTTCAGGGAGAGATAATTGATATTAGATTATAAAATTTTAACTAGGTTGATACAGTGGGTTATATATTGACGGTATACAGTTAGTTACCCCTGACTGTAGACTGTTTTGGCGGGTTTCATCTACAACAATAACAACAAAACCGTCAGCTGATTTGTGACGTCGCGTGCAGCCCCCACCCCCCCCCCCTTATAAGGTGCAGTGTTTAGATTATACATTGGTTGATCTTACCTGTAGAAGGGGTATGAAGACGAGGTTAAAGTTATACAGTGGTCACTCCTGCCCGAAGGTGACTTACGAACTGTTTGAAAAAATACAATGTTCGTATTTTCTCTGGACACACACACACACACACGAATATGATGCTATAGATAAATAAAAACTGAAGTTATATATAGAACGAGAGAGAGGCGCCCCAGGTGTGCGCTACGCATGAGGTGCGTCGTGCGTTGCTGAGGAGGTGACGCATGCGTGGGGGGACCTTGAATCCTGTGAATTTTGTGGGAGGCGGCATGATACTCCAGGCCAAGGGGAGTATTCCAGTGTTTTAATGATTGTATCAATTTTGGGGGGAATTGTACCAGTCTTAGGAATTGTACCAGTGTCTTAGGAATTGTACCAGTGTATTAGGGATCATACTATTTCTACCAGTGTATTTTCAAGGATGTTTGAATTACCTGTGTGTGTAAAGATGTCACCAGCTGGACGTGAGAACTCGTGGTGTCTGGTGGAGTCAGGGTAATGATGGCTGGTTGGGTGACTGAGACAAGGTTCACGGCCGAGCATGTTTTATTGTTAGTGGGTGTGGCGCAGCAAAACCCCTGGAGTGTACGTCAGTGTAATACAGTGTAGGTTAATGTAGGGCGGAGTACGTCAGTGTAATACAGTGTAGGTTAATGTAGGGCGGAGTACGTCAGTGTAATACAGTGTAGGTTAATGTAGGGCGGAGTACGTCAGTGTAATACAGTATAGGTTAATGTAGGGCGGAGTACGTCAGTGTAATACAGTGTAGGTTAATGTAGGGCGGAGTACGTCAGTGTAATACAGTGTAGGTTAATGTAGGGCGGAGTACGTCAGTGTAATACAGTGTAGGTTAATGTAGGGCGGAGTACGTCAGTGTAATACAGTGTAGGTTAATGTAGGGCGGAGTACGTCAGTGTAATACAGTGTAGGTTAATGTAGGGCGGAGTACGTCAGTGTAATACAGTGTAGGTTAATGTAGGGCGGAGTACGTCAGTGTAATACAGTGTAGGTTAATGTAGGGCGGAGTACGTCAGTGTAATACAGTGTAGGTTAATGTAGGGCGGAGTACGTCAGTGTAATACAGTGTAGGTTAATGTAGGGCGGAGTACGTCAGTGTAATACAGTGTAGGTTAATGTAGGGCGGAGTACGTCAGTGTAATACAGTGTAGGTTAATGTAGGGAGGTATTCTTCAGTGTAGGTTAATGTAGGGAGGTATTCTTCAGTGTAGGTTAATGTAGGGCGGTGCAGGTTAATGTAGGGCAGTGTACGTCAGTGTAATACAGTGTAGGTTAATGTAGGGCGGTATTCTTCAGTGTAGGTTAATGTAGGGCGGTATTCTTCAGTGTAGGTTAATGTAGGGCGGTATTCTTTAGTGTAGGTTAATGTAGGGCGGTATTCTTCAGTGTAGGTTAATGTAGGGCGGTATTCTTCAGTGTAGGTTAATGTAGGGCGGTGCAGGTTAATGTAGGACAGTGTACGTCAGTGTAGTACAGTGTAGGATAATGTAGGGCAGTGTAGGTTAATGTGGGGCCGTGTACGTCTGTAATACATTTATTTTATTTTATTTTTTTTTTTTTTACGGGGATTAGCCCACCCGGGCACAGGTCAATGACCCACATTGGGGCCTGGGGGATAATAATAATAATAATAATAATAATAATAATAGTAATAATAATAATAATAATAATAATAATAATAATAATAATAATAATAATAATAATAAATAATAGTCATAATAATTCATAATAAATAAAATTTATGATAAAACAAACAAAAATAAAATAATAAAATAATGATGATAATAATACAGTAACTGTAATAATAATAATAAAGAACTATAAATACAAAAATGAAAAAAAAGATCAAAAGTGAGAAACGATATATATATGTAGGGAAAAATTAATCACAGGAGTAATATATAGACCTCCCAATCTTGATAGAGTCAATGAGAGACTTATCTGGGATGAAATGCGCAGGGCTTCCATACACAACAAAGTCTGTCTAGTTGGGGACTTTAACCTTGGCCAAATAGATTGGACTGACCTTACAGGTAACTCAGAATCAGAGGATTTTCTCGAGACGATCCAGAGAAAACCTTATTAGCAATGTCGAGGGAGGGAACGAACTTGCAAACAGCGATCACAAAGAAATTAGATTCCACTGAAGTACCAGATTTCAGAAGGGCAAACTTTGACAGTTTAATGAGGAAGCTGAGAGAGGGGGTGCCGCGCTTGGCCATGAACCTGACAGATGACACCGACCTGATAACGAGATCTGAGGTTGCGGAGTTCCACGACAATTTAAATAATGAGTTACTTAATGCAAAGGCAGAACATACCATACAAAAAACTCAGATCAGACAACAATGACCCTAAATGGATAAATAATTATCTAAAGAACATCATTGGCCAAAGGAAGGCTATAGGTAGAAGGATAAATCGTGGCGAAATTTACCTCCGGGAGTATTATAAAGTATTGGCCGGTAGGGTTAGGACCGAGATAAGAAAAGCGAAGAGGAACTATGAACTGAAGATAGCAGGGGAGGCGAAGACAAACCCCAAAGGATTCTACCAAATGTATCAAACTAAAACACGAGAAAAGATTGGACCAATACGGTCAGATACCGGCGAGCTCACTGATAACGACGGAGAAATGAGCAATAATCTGAACAAATATTTTTCAACAGTTTTCACCACCGAAAATTTAAACATGATACCCGAGGCACCGACTTTATTCAGAGATAGTGAAGAAAACAAATTAAGTGAGATAGTAGTGACTAGTAACGATGTTAGTAAGCAAATAGACAAACTAAAGCCTAACAAGTCACCTGGTCCCGATGAGATATTTGCCAGAGTATTAAAGGAATGTAAGGAAGAGCTTAGTATGCCCTTAGCAAAGTTGTTTAACATGTCCTTAAAAACAGGTGTAGTACCAGAATCCTGGAGGATAGCGAATGTAATACCGATCTTCAAGAAGGGAGATAGATCACTATCCTCTAACTACCGCCCAATCAGTCTAACATCAATAGTAGGCAAATTACTGGAAGCAATCATTTCAAATGTAGGACAGTGTACGTCAGTGTAATACAGTGTAGGTTAGTGTATGACAGTGTAGGTTAATGTAGGACAGTGTAGGTTAGTGTAGGGCAGTGTACGTCAATGTAATACAGTGTAGGTTAGTGCAAGACAGCGTAGGTTAGTGTATGACAGTGTAGGTTAGTGTATGACAGTGTAGGTTAATGTGGGGCAGTGTAGGTTAGTGTAAGACAGCGTAGGTTAACGTGGGGCAGTGTAGGTTAGTGTAAGACAGTGCAGGTTAGTGTAAGACAGTGCAGGTTAGTGTATGACAGTGTAGGTTAGTGTATGACAGTGTAGGTTAATGTGGGGCAGTGTAGGTTAGTTTAAGACAGTGTAGGTTAATGTGGGGCAGTGTAGGTTAGTGTAGGTTAATGAGGGGCAGTGTAGGTTAGTGTAAGACAGTGTTGGTTAATGTGGGGCAGTGTAGGTTAGTGTAAGACAGTGTAGGTTAATGTGGGGCAGTGTAGGTTAGTGTAAGACAGCGTAGGTTAACGTGGGGCAGTGTAGGTTAGTGTAAGACAGTGCAGGTTAGTGTAAGACAGTGCAGGTTAGTGTATGACAGTGTAGGTTAGTGTATGACAGTGTAGGTTAATGTGGGGCAGTGTAGGTTAGTTTAAGACAGTGTAGGTTAATGTGGGGCAGTGTAGGTTAGTGTAGGTTAATGTGGGGCAGTGTAGGTTAGTGTAAGACAGTGTAGGTTAATGTGGGGCAGTGTAGGTTAGTGTAAGACAGCGTAGGTTAACGTGGGGCAGTGTAGGTCAGTGTAAGACAGTGCAGGTTAGTGTAAGACAGTGCAGGTTAGTGTATGACAGTGTAGGTTAGTGTATGACAGTGTAGGTTAATGTGGGGCAGTGTAGGTTAGTTTAAGACAGTGTAGGTTAATGTGGGGCAGTGTAGGTTAGTGTAGGTTAATGTGGGGCAGTGTAGGTTAGTGTAAGACAGTGTTGGTTAATGTGGGGCAGTGTAGGTTAGTGTAAGACAGTGCAGGTTAGTGTAAGACAGTGCAGGTTAGTGTAAGACAGTGTAGGTTAATGTGGGGCAGTGTAGGTTAATGTGGGGCAGTGTAGGTTAGTGTAAGACAGTGCAGGTTAATGTGGGGCAGTGTAGGTTAGTGTAAGACAGTGTAGGTTAATGTGGGGAAGTGTAATACAGTGTAGGTTAATGTAGGACTGTGTAGATTAGTGTATGACAGTGTAGGTTAATGTGAGGCAGTGTAGGTTAATATAGGACAGTGTAGGTTAGTGTATGACAGTGTAGGTTAATATAGGACAGTGTAGGTTAGTGTAGGACAGTGTAGGTTAGTGTATGACAGTGTAGGTTAATGTGGGGCAGTGTAAGACAGTGTAGGTTAATGTAGGACTGTGTAGATTAGCGTATGACAGTGTAGGTTAATGTGAGGCAGTGTAGGTTAATATAGGACAGTGTAGGTTAATGTAGGACTGTGTAGGTTAGTGTATGACAGTGTAGGTTAATGTAGGACAGTGTAGGTTAGTGTAGGACAGTGTAGGGGAGAGGCAGGTGAGGGAGTACGATGTGTCGCGTTAGTCACTCGTCAGGTTCCCAGGTGGAGGTGAACCTTTATAGCGGGTTACCTGTGTTGGGTCAGCCATTGTTTGTTTACCTGTACTGACAACCTATTTGATGACCCCATGTGACCTTGTTAGATGATTTTGTTGAACAGATAATTATGTAAGTGTTTTTATTTTTAAGTGTGTGTTGTGTGTGTGTGTGTGTATGGGGTGTAGTGTGTGTATCCTGCTCCGCTTGTCCCTCCACCAAGACCTTCCTGCCCCCGGTAGTCCTCCTCCTCCCCCCCCCCCCCCCCCGGGGCCACGCAGGATGCACCCCTGGCCACGCTGCCACTTAGGTATTTCCGGCAGGAGTGTGAGGTACTGCAGCGTTGACTCACTCATACACACACTCACTCGCACTCACCCACTAGCACACTCACTCATTCTCTCGCGAGTGTTACTCATCCCTCCCTGCTGTAACTACTGTGACACGCACATAACCACACATTCCCACGCACACCCTCCCCAGCACGCGCGTGTGTGTGTATGCGCCAGACACTATGTATGTATGTATGCGTCATCACTAATGCATTTATGTTGATAGATTTGTTCCGACAGCCTCACTTATAAGAACAAATTATCTCACACCTCTTTGAGTCAGACGATCAGTCAGTCAGTCTGTTGGTCAATCAGTCAGTCAGTCAGTCTAGTTCTCTTGGTAAATCACCACTTTGGATAACTGTTTATGACACGTTGAAATCTCCCTAGAATATGAGTGAATGTGTGTGTGTAGAGAGAGACACTACATCTTAAGAACAACCTAAATCTTGGCCCCGTTATCAAGGACTGACCAGTTCTCGGTTTGTTGAGTATGAGTAGGAGTCAAGGTTGAAGCGTCCAGTTGAAGGTGCTACAAGTTAATGACGATAATGGTGTGGCACTCTTCTCTCCAGGTGGGCGTGAGGGAGGGTTAATGGGCGTGAGGGGATGATGGGCGTGAGTGGTGATGGGTGTGAGTGGTGATGGGCGTGAGGGAGGTAACGAGCGTGAGGGGGGTGATGGGCGTGTGATGAGTGTGAGGGGGTAACGGGCGTGAGGGGGGGTAACGGGCGTGAGGGGGGTAATGGGCGTGACGGGGGTAATGGGCGTGTGGAGGTGATGGTCGAGAGGGGGGTAACGGGCGTGAGGGGGGTAACGGGCGTGATGGGCGTGGTGGTGATGGTACTTAAATTCTTTCAGACACCTAGACAGTGAGAAGTTGTGATGATGATGGGGACATGTTCAGCACCTCCACCCTTCCTGCTGCTGTTGATGATGGGCGTGTGTGTGGGCGTGGAGGAGGGCTGGGGTAGCGTGGAGCACCTGGCCCGCGCCCACAGTCTGGACACCATCATTGTGGAACACCTGAAGACCTACCTGAGGCAACACCTGCAGGAGGTAGACCTGAGGAACAACTTACCTACAGGATACTTTAACACTCACCTCGCCAAGGTCGCCAAGTGAGTTACTTCTACAGTAATACTTTTTAGTGGCCTCCAGCCTTCCATTATTACCATACCTTCATTACCTAACTATCCTAATAAAAAGGTAACTACCCCACTACTACAATACTACTATTTTTTTTTAATGGCCTCCATCCTCCCCCAATAGCCACACCTTCGCCGCCATTTCATTTCCTTAAAATTAAATATCCTAATACATAAGTAGCTCTCCTAGCTGTGTTGAATTAGTTGAGCCGCAGATCTATGCGGCATTCAGTGACTGTTGCCTCATAGTCAATATCTGCAACTGTTGTTGGCTTTGGAGCCGATGCTCTCGTTCCCCTCAGGCAGAGCAAAGCAGACCTAAGGAGAGAGAAGGACATTCGACATCTCATCCAGGCTGTAACATAACTTCTGGGCTGCTGCTTCTGTTCGGATATCACTCCCCCACTCCCTGGATTTTTATCCAGGAGAATGAGGCGCCGATGGCATTGCAGAGATCACTTGCTACGGCACCAAACTTGTTAGTGCTGAGGATGACTCTCCAACCGTTTGCATCCAGGCCTGAAGGGTCAGCCCCTCCCTGTGTTTTCAGTGCTTTTTTCTACACCATTCCTCCTGTTATTTTCTTGAACAGGACAGCATTAGGGGTGATATAGGCCCCCTGCAACCTGATGCCTTCCTCCTCACTTGCAGGGGGATGTTTTTCCTTCAGTTGTTGCAATGTCTCTTTGTTTATTGGCAGAACCCCACCGGAGGATTCCTCTGTGAGAGATCTTACCGCCAAGGACACTTTTCCCTCACGCATCTTGTTACCAAATTTTCTGGCAACATCCTCGGTGTTTTGCTTTCCGTCTCCTATGAATTTTAGACTCCTGCAGTGTTCTTGCTTTGCATAGATCAAGGGCCCCTTTCTGCTACATTGTCAATCTCCTTTTAATTGCTGCCACGTTTTCTTTGCACTTGGACCTTGCGAGTGTCCTCTGACAGAATAGATGGGGTATTATGGCCAGTATTTGAAGAGATAATGGGGCCAGGGGGGCTGTCATGATTGTAATTGATTTTGAGGCAAATCATCTCCCCGATCATTTCTTTGGTGGCCGCACACTTGGGCGGCCACCTGATCCCTTCTGAATGCACTTCTTTGACCCATTTCACTGCATTGTCCCCTGACTTGCCTTTCCAATTTGTTGACTGTATGTCATTCGGCAAACTTAACACAGGGTCCTCTGTAATACTACTACTACAATACTCCTACTACTGCTACAATACTCCTACTTCTGCAATACCTCTCTTACAGGTATGTGTCAGAATACGACTCCTGGCACGGGACAAACCTCAACACAAGTCAAGGTACAGCAGGGATGGTGAAGGAGGTGGCAGAGGACCCTGTGTTAAGTCTGGTGACGACGAGGAGGCTAGCGAAGGACTGGCCGGTACTCAGAGATGCTCCTGTACTCCACCACTGGCTAGGTATACAGTATATATATCTCTCTTTAACTACGTCTGTCTCTCTTTATCTCCCTCTATGTCTCTCTTTATCTCTGTCTACCTCTATCTCTCTCTTTATACAATATCTCTATCTTATGTTATACTTCAGTTATTCTATTTTTTTCTGAGTTGAGTTAGATCAGGTTTGATTATTATAACCTAACTAAACTTAACCTGACCTAACATAGACAATTATTGATTGAGATTAACTCCTGCACGTGTCAGATGTGGTGGAGGGAGCGGCAGGGGCGGAGGTGGGGGTGGGCGTGGTGATGAGGGAGGAAGACCTGGACGCCCACACTCACGCCCTCATGCGCCTCCAACACGTCTACAACCTCCACGCCGCCCATCTCGTGCATCCTACACCCCACGGCCCAGGTGAGTACTGTAACACACACAGACCCTCCCCCACACACGTCCATAGCCCCACACACACACACACACAAATAACCTTCAATTTGTTGCTGTAATATTATCTTAAAGGCTGTTACTGAGAAACATTATTATTCATGTAGCTTATTGTGTGTGTGTACTGTATTCAGCTCACCTTCACCCTCACTACAGCACTACGAGTGTCAGACGTGGTGAGCATAGGCATTGCGGCGTTGGACAACAGCATGTACGGGCGTGCTGTAGAGTGGCTCAGTGCCGCCCTTCAGTACACCCACAGACAAGGTATGGAGAGTGTCGTCTGCTGAATACATTTTTTTTTTTTTTTACGGGGTTTAGTCCACCCGGGCACAGGTCACTGACCCACATCAGGGACTGGGGGGCGAAAATATAATAATAACAATAATCATAATAATAAAAACTATTAATATTATTATCATTACAACAAGTAATAAAATTAATAGCAAAAAAAATAATAATAAAATAAAAATATAATAACAATGATACTAATAATAACCATAAATAATACAAAAACGAAAAAATAAATCAAGAGTGAGAAACGATACACAGTATAACCCCGCTTTACGCGGTCAATTGAACCCACGGAGGCCCGCGTAAAGTGGGAAAGGCGTAAATGGAACAACAGAACATATGGGATTAATTGAAATCGAGACTGGACCGACCCCCAAACTCCACTTTTTGCCCACACAATGCGTACGTTGTAGTAAAAATAACATCTTAACTCTATGATGGTATGCACACACACACATAATAAAGAAGAGAAATATCAATAAGAGAATAATATACTGTACCAGGTAAAAGAAAAATCAAGGTTTAACACTTGCGTCATGGTAGGTGAGGTTAGAAAAAATCAAGGTTTAATACTTACATAAGGTTAGGTTATGTTTTAAAAAATCAAGGTTTAACACTAACCTAAGGTTAGGTTATGTTAAGAAAAATCAAGTTAGGTTTAACACTTACGTTAGTAGAAGAGATGGGTCGGCGTACGGGAATGGAGGCTGGTTCCGAGGCAGAGGGCAGGCTACTGGCCCTCAGGTGAGTCACCATCACTGTCATCCACACTTATTAGTGCCTCCCTGACAAATCCCTCAAAGTCACCATCACTGTCTCTGTCACTGGCTTGGGCTGGCTGTGGTGGGTTGCGGGCAAAGAACTCGGTAATGCTTTGTTGACGGCTAGTGTTGATGTTGTCATGATACACCTTGATGTAGGGCTCCATAGTCTGCAACAGCTGGGTAGTGAAGACTTCATACCGGTTATCGTCAGGGTCATCGGAAAGGAGGAGCTTCAGTTTCCCTACGCACTCAATGGCACCCCTTACATTGCCATGAGATAACTTGTGTTCTTCTCTGGATGACGCACCGCCTGTCTCTTCACTGACGTGATCTTCTAACATCTCGTCGGCAGTTACATCAGGATCCCTTATCACCTCCATAATGTCGTTGTTGGTGGTCTCGGAGAAGCCTGCAGCTGTAACACTGCGCAGCTTCTCTGGCAAGGTCCACTGCTACTGCAACAGTCTGAACCTCACCAGTCACAGGTTGACTCTGCCTCCCAACTGGGATACCTTGCAACACATGTCTCCATGCGTGACGAAACATTGCTACAGACAGCTGATCCCATGCCTCCACCAAGAAGTCCACAGCTTTCTTGACATTAAATTTCCTCCAAAAGTGTTTCACAAGAACTTCTTGCTCTGCCAACTGTTGTTCCTCGTCCTCGTCGCTCTTGCTAGCGGTGTCACCTATGTTACGCAACTCATCCTTGGTGTTGGTATAGTCGTTCAGGAGCTTAAACTTCTTTGCAGAGAATGCAGCTTTCACATTTCGGATCAATTCTTGGTCCATGAGCTGGATTAATGATGTAGTGTTGGGAGGAAGGAAGACCACTTTTACGTTGGGGTGACAATCTAACAATAGGGGCGAGTGTCCTGGTGCGTTGTCAAGCAGCAACAAAATCTTGAATGGAGCATTCTGTTGCTTACAGAATTTTTTCACGTCGGGAACGAAACAGTCATCAAACCAGGAAAGGGACAGTGTAGAGAACATCCATGCCTTATGTGCGGTCAGCCAGTGGACATTTAGCTTGGTTATGTCCATGTTCCTGAAGGCGTGTGGCTTGCGGGCTGTGTGGATCACCGATAACTTGAGTTTACAGGAACCGGAGGCAATGATGGTAAAGAGGACGGTGATGCGCTCCTTCTGCAACTTCCGGCCCCGACACTTGCTGGCAGACTTGACAACGAAGGTCTTGGAAGGTAGCTTTTTCCAAAACAGACCGAATTCATCCATGTTAAACACCTGGTCGTCGGTGTACTGTCCTTCCTCCATAATCTCACGTAAGAACGGAGGAAAATCCCTAGCCGCAACACGGTCAGCACTCGCTTCTTCACCACCAATGTTAATGTTAGTGATCTTGTTCCTCTTCTTAAACCTATGCAACCACCCAGAGGAAGCATTCAAGGGTTTGGGCTCTGCAATTCCCATCTTACGTGACACTGCTGCTTACAGTTTACGTGCGTACTCCTGAACTGAGCGCGTGTCCACCGCCATGTTCCGTCGCGCCTGACGAATCAAGTAGCTCACAAGTAAATTCTCCGTCTTGAGAAGCACCTGGTTGTGGCAATACTTGATCATTGAAGCACCTGCAGACTTTGTGATGTTCATGTGTTCTTTTATCTTGGCTGCATCCTTCTTTATCGTCCGGATTGTAGATTCGTTCACGCCATGCTGGCATGCCAAATCAATCTGTCTTGTTCCTTTCTCCAACTCTTGGATCATCTTGTACTTCACCTCGTAGCTTAGCGCAAATCGTATCTTCTTTGGCTTAGGGCGGCTGGGTCCAGGTAATGCAAGGTTTTCCTGTGGTGGTGGTCCGGTGGCAGCCATTCTTATGGAACAATAGATACTGATATACACGGTGTGGCCGGGAGGGGTGTAACTGACGCGGTTAGGTCAAGCGGCTTCATCCCTCCCGCGGCAGGGCACATCATATTACATTAAACCAATCACAGCTAGCGGGGAGGGAGGTAAGGATGCGTGGCCCAATCACAGTCCGATACGTCATATGACGTCACCGATAACGCAACAAAGACATACACTGCGCAACCTACTCGGGCCGCTTACCCAACACAGCAGGAGGTTTGAATCCAAAAATGGCGCGGCGCGATAAGACTTCCATCCGCTCTCCACGTATATGAGTAGATGCACCGCTTAAAGCGGGAATTCCGGTTCTGGCGGGGTACCGCGTAAAGCGGGGTATTACTGTACAGTATGTTGTGTTGTGTTGTCGACAGTAAGAGAAACAATTGAGACCGTGCAGTTGTGTGTAAATGAGGCAGAAAGTCAGATCAGCAACCTGGGACTTGGTCACACAGGGTCTACCATTAGACAATACTGTACATTATGCTTCCAATATCTTCCCAGGTGGTAGTACCTCCCTGTTTGGTAGCTGCCTACTACCTACTATACACTGATTATAGTGTTATTTATCAACATTACTATTACTTCAACCATCATTATCAACAATACTCATCTCCATCATCATTCACCACCATTATCACACTCCTCACCATCACTATGCAAGGGCAGGTGGTGATGGTGATGGACAACTCAAGTGGAACAGCATCAGACAAGACCGACAAACACAACAGCTTAATATACTGCTACATCTCTCCACTGCTGTTGTGAGTATAATAATAATGTTTATTGTGTTCATTGAAGTTTTCTTAAATTCATGTATGTTTATTTCAAGTTCATGCACATTTTTTTAACATTTATGTACCTTTACTTATGGTCATGTACACTCTGGCGCCACAGTTTTGGTGCGTCCTCTACAGCTACTCCTGGCTCGAGGGAAGTCATAGTTACGGCTGCAAACCCAACGGTCCCTCTTGTATAGTGATGGTAAATAAAGTGTTGTGAAGTCACTAAAAAAATGTATTGTGCATATATTCTCTCAAAAATTACATCATGAACTGCTATTCGTACAATCCAGCAAAGCTTCGAGCTACCACATTGCACCACTGAACGATGGTTGTAGGGGGGAAGGGGACGTTCGGTATGAAGCCAAGGCTACGACTTCCACTGAGTCAGGAGTAGGGGTAGAGAGTGCACCGAAACTATGTCAATATATTTTTAAGTTCTTTTTGTTCACATGAGTTTACATGCACACAGCACGACCATCAGCTGACCAAGGAGAACCACGACAACCACCCAGGCAACTACCCTCTACCTTTATCACAGGTAAGATGTAGAGATATAAGAGAGATAGAGAAAGTAAAGAGAGATAGAGAGAGCAAAAGAGATAGAGACAGAGAAAGTAAGAGATAGAGAGATTACTTAAGAATTACAATAAGAAACAGAACTTATTAATGAATTAGGAGCTAAGTTCATGGGCTATTTTTTGTTGGAAACTGAACATCATTTTTTTATTATTATTACGCTAAAGTAAACAGTAACCCACCTCACTGTTACAGGTGCCACTGGAGGTACAGAAACAAGAGGAGAACAAGGTGTTGGAGTCCCAGGAGATGGAGACCTCAGATGTCATCTCCTCCACACCCAGAGACAAACAAGTGTTATCTCTCCTGTGTCGTGGCCACACCCTCCTGGTTAGTGTCCCAGGGTGGGTTGAGGGGTCCCAGGGTGGGTTGAGGGGTCCCAGGGTGGGTTGAGGGGTCCCAGGGTGGATTCAGAAAAGGGTTCCCAATTCCTTCTCTACCTAGACTACTGTGGGATCAGGATTTACCTTTTTATGTGAGAAAACCGAGGCATGTAGAGTAGAGGATCTTTCTGGGTATTCATAAAACTCTAATCACAACCAAGGACTATGTACCATCACTAGACAAAGTACACAATGCAATCGAAGTACAGTATGTTAAGTGCAGGGTTAAGGTCACAGCTGAAGGTAAGAGGTCAAAATGTTAATGTGAGCAACATAACCAGTGAGTCGAGACAGAATTTGATGACCCTCTACTGTTGCATGAAGCATCACCTGATTGGGAGTACATCTCACTGTAAAAAGTCAAGGTCACAAGATGATTGTGAGTTAAAGTCTGTCTGGCCCCCCATGATTTAACTATTATTATTATTACTCAGACAGCATCAGAGTCATCACGTCTGAAGTGCCATGTTGACAGTCGTGGCAGTCCGTGGTTGAGGTTGATGCCTGTCAAGGTGGAGGAACACAGCCTTGACCCTGCCATTCTCTCCTTCCACGACTTGTTCCTCCCCCACCAGCTGGCCGTCCTGCGTCAACTGTCCAGACCCTGGTACTGTACTCTATCTCTCTATTTATTATGGTTTTTAAAAAGTACTTCAGCCCATTGTGAGTCATGTTTACCCCTTGAGGACTAGAGCCGGAGGGTAGTGTCGTGACTCTTGGTCATATGTCCCCATCTTGTCTGTCAGCGGCTCTTTTTCACTACCTAGTTGGTTATTACTTTAGGCCAGTGGTTCCCAACCATTTTTGGCTGCGACCCTAAATTTCCCAACAATACGGTGTCGTGACCCTCAGGCATATAATATATTATATAGCTTGAATGTTAATAAAGAATTTGTTTATGACTTTATGATAAGTATTATATTTTTAAAATTGTCTGGGGGCCCCTCGCGACCCTACTGGGGACACCCCGCGACCTGAGGTTGGGAACCGCTGCTTTAGACAATGAAAGATAACGAAGAAAATCTATGTTACTGTACATTATGCCCCTATTCTATAGTTCAATAATAACGGAACCATCAGAATTAACCCTTTGATTCCCGAGAGGTTGAACATTTACTGACTTCTGGATGTGACTGCTTCAGTTTTCCTCAAGATAAGAAAACTAATCTTAGAAAATAATAAATTTTCTCAGAGGTCCATGATTCATAAATGTATCTCAATGACGAAATCTATTTTGGTTGTTTAAGAGGTGTGACCTGAGTGAGGAGTTGTATTAATATTCCTTCTCTTAAAATAGAACTCGATTCTTCAACTTTTTTGGTTGCTATATTTTTCCTGTTTATGAGAGCTACTTTGAGTGTGTGTGTGTACAGTATTAATACTATCTGTGTGTGTGTACAGCTGGAACAGGCCCGGGTACAGGGAGCAGACAAGAGCCTAACGTACATGTACAGGTCGTCGTACAATGCCTGGCTCAGAGGTCCAACCCACCCTGTCGTCCGCGCTGTCAACCACATGATAGCAGCACTCACAGGTACTGTTCACCCTCATTATTTTTCCTAAATACAGTAATGATAGTTTTTATTTCAGATTATACAATAAATCAATTAATACAATACAGTACATCATTCTTAAATGGTTTATTACATGAGATATTTAATAAATTGTTAGTTATCATCTTGAATGATTTTGTTTTATAAGATTATATCCAAGACAGTTTTAGTTTACTTAAGACGTTATGAAAATTTAGTGCATTTTGCGTAACAGGTTGTAGGCGAGTTAGTTCATTATGGAAATAAA
Organism: Homarus gammarus; assembly: GCA_958450375.1. Lineage (NCBI taxonomy): Eukaryota > Metazoa > Arthropoda > Malacostraca > Decapoda > Nephropidae > Homarus > Homarus gammarus. The sequence goes on along the minus strand of CAUDMG010000902.1, from coordinate 753,570 downwards.
AACTATTGTTAATATTAATTTCTTGTTATAAATCTCTACTGTTACGGTACTGTTAAAAACTGTTATTATAAAACTATTATTGTACAACACAAATGAACAGTAAAGAGGTAGATAATGCTGAAGCTTCAGGAGGTGCACACATAATTTTATATGATGTTTATTCAGGTCTGGAGATGGATGAGGATAAGGAGGAGGCTGAGCTTCTCCAGACCAACTTGTACGGTGCTGGCGGCCACTATATACCCCACATGGACTTCCTCGCTCTCTACCGCTCACTGGTGAGTTCTTCTACAGCCATAGTTTGTTCTCATCCTGTGACTCTCTACAGACCCAGTGTTGTCATTTACAGTAGAACCTCATCCAACATATCTCTATCTTTACTCCTTTGCCTCTTTGGTGTGGGGTGGATCCAGGGACACACAAAACTCAAGAAAGGTGACAGATAAGTGAATTTTTAACAAGACAAGTGTAGAAAGTCACAGTATTGTGGCAAGTAGAAATATCCACACATACTTGTTCAAATATTTAAGTATGAATATTAACAATCACTTACGGAATGAACCTGAAGCACATGGGGACAGGTTTAGGTGCAAAGTACAGTTCAGTAATGACTGGACACTTCTCACTAACCTAGATACTGTATAAAGAAAAATAAAATCTGCTTAACTAATTCATAATAATGGAGTCAGGCAGATGTTTGTGATAATGAGTAATTATACAGCAACATCTTACCTACAGTGGCAGTAGTGACTTGACTCAGTTTTCCCTCACAGTGGGAAAGTGACAACCCCGTTGAAAAGTTGATGAAAGAGTTCCCGAATGGTGACCGCATCGCTACCTTCATGATCTATGTAAGTCAGTTTATTTTTGCTTTGATTAACTGTAATGAATTAGATTATATGCATTTTTTAGTATGAAAGTAAATTCTTTTTGCCAGCATCAGGAGCCACACATACACACCTTCTTCAGGATGGTTGTCAGGTGAAATAACTTTGTTAATATTAATCCTCTATTGGGGATGAAGGAGAACATCTAGGTATGGTTCGGCCTCGTTGTTAAAGCGATGATATTTTAATACCTCTTTCTGTGCTGTAGGTTTAATGAGCCAGCTAGATGTTCTCACCCCCAGTTAAGGGAAAATCTATAAGAAACTACAGTACAGTATATTATTAACCACATCTTGCAACGCAGAATTTGTCTGTTAATTGTAAACGAGATACACAGGTACAGTACTGTATTGTACAGTACATGTAATACACTGAATTAGCAAATGATTAAACAAATGAAGTTACTTATGTTCATGGTTTACTTTTGTTTTTTTATTTTTTTCAGATGAACAAGGTGGAAGAGGGCGGGAGGACGGCCTTCCCCCGCGTAGGTGTGAGTGTGGAGCCACGTGAGGGCAGTGCTGTGTTCTGGTACAACTTGCTACCATCAGGGAAGGGAGACCTCCGCATGCTTCATGCCGCCTGCCCTGTCCTACGAGGAACCAAGTGGGGTACGTCGCATTGCTTCCCTCAAGGGATACATAGATTATAAACAGTTGAGGGGATATGAACCCACACACACACAGACATTGACCCATGAGGGAAGAAAACCTTAGGGTTGGCTATGATCTAAGACTTCAGGCACAGTTACACTCACACAGACTTCAGTGCACTAATGACCACTGTGTATTCTCATCAGCATCACTATGAATCTGTGATCAACAGAACCAACTAACCCACAACTTGGCAAGAATTAATTACCTTTAATTTTTAAGTTGTGTATTGTATGAAGCTGCATAAAGTACAAGAATATAAACCATAATTGTTAAAAGTCTTGCACTTATGTAAAATACAATAATCCACATATTTACAAACTAAATTTTCAATTTTAAATGTTGTGTATTGTTACAAATGATGTAGTTGGTCCTTAAAGACCCTGGGTGTTGAACCACACACATACAGTATAAAGCACAGTATTATTCCCAGGGCAACACAGAGGCAGTGTATCAGAATATAGGTGTACTTACTGCTAGTGTACAGTCCAGTACTAGCCACTTGTAAGTTTCACATGCTACTGATTTGTAACAAAACATTTGGAATATGTCTTCATAATTTTCATTTGGTTCAGTACCTCAACACACGTACACTTGTTGAGGATCACCAATATTGACCCCGGACACTTGTTGAGGATCACCAATATTGACCCCGGACACTTGTTGAGGATCACCAATATTGACCCCGGACACTTGTTGAGGATCACCAATATTGACCCCGGACACTTGTCGAGGATCACCAATATTGACCCAGGACACTTGTCGAGGATCACCAATATTGACCCCGGACACTTGTTGAGGATCACCAATATTGACCCCGGACACTTGTTGAGGATCACCAATATTGACCCCGGACACTTGTTGAGGATCACCAATATTGACCCCGGACACTTGTCAAGGATCACCAATATTGACCCCGGACACTTGTTGAGGATCACCAATATTAAGATTTAGAAAAAAATATTTATCAAAATAGTTTAAATTTTAAGCAAACACTAATATATTTGTTGATGCTTTTACAGTATATGATGAAAAATATTGACTTCTTTCTCGTGTTTCAGTGAGCAACAAATGGATTAAACATTACCCACAGATGTACCACAGACCGTGTCTCCCTCTTGCTGTATAACTACCTTCAAGTTGACCAATTCAGTCCTTGGGTTTATGCTTCATCATGTTCAACTTGTACACTTGATGAATTACCAGTATTGTACTGTACCATTTTTCTCTTGGTTTAATTATAAAAAATTTGAAGTACAGTGCAGTTGTGTAGTGACACAGTCACCTCAATACTGTACCAGCATTGTACTGTACAGTACTGCTCTTAGTTCATGAATTACAGGAAGTTGGCATTATGAACCTTTGTCATGAAGTTTATACCTCAATAGAAACATTAAGTAAAGAATAAAGAGGCTTTTAAATATTATTATTTTTAAATTACTAAATGAGATGATTTAAAACAGAGTGGATGGTGGAATATGACTTTATTAGTGAATACCAGAATATTATTTTGAAGTCTTAAAAAATAATGTAATTTACCGTTAATCTCGGACTCAATGAAAATAACGACAGTACAAACATTCAATCAATAGTTTTAATTTCTATTTCTCTACCAAAAATCATGCAACCTGGTCAACACATTTGTAACATTTCCATAAAAAATATAATTATATTCCTTAAAATGTAAATATCCACTAAAAACTGTCTGCAGTAACATCTACACAGTTACAACTATTTTGTGTTTCTAAGTTATGAACTTTTATTGCATCATAAAATTAACATTTGGATACTTACAGTTCTTTGGCAATTCACATGCAATTAAGAGTAGTCTTCACCTACAGTATTAAGGTAAATATTATGTGTGTGTTCAATAATTCTACTTCCAAACCAAATCCAGTACAGTACCTGGAAATTGTACTACTGCACCGATATTACCTATTAATACTGGATAATTTCATCTACTCACAGTACAGTACAGTACTGTACTGTACTACTCATCTCAATATAAAATACTGTATGGTAGAAAAATATATTGGTGTAATTTACAGGCAGCGGGGAAATGTAGTCATCAAAATTAAAAACATCATCTATGAATTTTGTCCATCATATTAATCTTAGAGATCTAGTTGTTCTTGTTCTGGCAGAGGACGGCTGCCTACTGCTGGTCGGCTTCACTCCTGTAGTTGTCTTGGTTTTGGATTTAAGCTCTTTTGTTTGCTTTTCATCTTTGGCTGAAGCCCTTCCTTTGTTTAAGAAAACCTTATTTTCAGATTCATAACTCACCTCCATGTCATCACTACCGTTTGAGTTATCATTTGGGCAGCTTTCCATGTCACTGACATCAATCACCTCCATCACACACGATGGCTCCTTGGTTTTATGACCAACCTTTTTCTTGGTTTTTGATTTACCAGTTAGGGACAAACACCTGTCACTAATTACACTCTCTGCTTCTTTTATAGATGGATTAATGTCTCTGTTAGCAGGAGAAAGTGGACTGAAATCTGGCATATTTAGAGCCAGTTTTGTGGTACATTCATCTGAATCTGTCTCATTGAGACAAGATATTTTCTTCACCACATTCTTTTTCTTTCTAGAGGAAGCGCCAGTTGCCTTTGTCTCAACAGCCAACGTTTTCATTGATGTCATGGGTATTTTTTTCTTTGGTCGTGTTGGAGGCATTTTTTTAGTCGAGGTTTGGTCTTGCAAATCATCATCACTGTAAATACAGAAAGATTTTTCGTGACATCTTCCCGGCTTGGGGACACCGAGATATTGCCGTGATGATTTAATGCAGGAGCTTGTCTCTACCTCAGCCTTAGTCTTTAATGGGGTAACCCAACCACTGTTATATTTTTCTTCTTGTTTGTTTGGGCTTTGTTCACATACTTCACCTAAAACAAAACAAATTATTAAAACTACCAAACTATCACCTATGTATCATTATAAATATCTGAATATGGTGTAAATCACATGCTGTTAAAAGTACGTGGTCAGGAAGCACAAGAATCACATGATTTTATACAAGTCTTCCTACTGTTATTCTTTATAAAAAAAATAGAAAAATAATTTTATCAGTTATATTCAGCAGAAATTTAATTATCAAAAGAACCAGCTGAAAAGTTAATTTAAACCCAGCTACCCAACCATTTTTGAAAAGTATATCCCAATTACTACCAAGTACAGTGCTACTTTAGACAACTTCTTGGGTGATCTGATCTTGGGCACACTTCTGTAAAATATAAGTAGGGTATGTAAGACAATGTGTAAGCCATCTCCTCAAAAATTTTAATTTCTATCTGCTGACACACACAGAAACTTTCTTAGTACTTCACACTTTCACTGTCCTCCCATGTTACCTTTGCTCACACACCACATACAGTCATTCTACCTCGACCAAATCCCTCCATCATATGTATGCTCAGTTAAATTCCTCAAATTGTGTGTGTGTGTGTGACTGGCTGGCAAAGTGAATGCTACTTAAGAAGGCCAGTTTTCACTGCATTTAAAGTCAAGGATAATAACTGGAGAATAATGACAGAAAATATTGATTACCAACTCTTATGAGATTCCTTTGTGATATAAGCTGTACTTACTGTACATAACAGGTTTGGTTAAAATCCACTGTTATTTGTACAACGTAAGTGTGACACACGGACCATCTCTAACAACACACTGAAGGGCATCATTAACTCACCACTACTGTCACCAGCATCCACCTGTTTTAGTATCCTCTCTAAGGCTTGACCTTGAAGGATAAGTTGGATGATAAACTGCTGACTTTCGAACATTTGCTGAGTGACAAAGGAAAAAACATTATTGGCATAGTGTACGTAGAAAACATCACTGTAGTACAACCAACAATAATACCCAGTACAAGTAATAACCCCACACTTCTCCACAGATGAAACTGTTAAATGTTTAGTAGCCAGTATGAATGTTTTGAAGATAAAAAATAATATTAACCAACAGCAGTTAAATTGTCATTTACCAACTTATTATTAAAAAAAAAACCCTTATAAATATGCAGTATACAGTGTTGTTGCCATCAAGTAATACACACACACACTATTCTGGTGTTATAAAGGTTTAATCATTTACTTTTACACTTATTTAAGAACTATGAGAGAACTGTAAACAGAAATCTTCATTTATTAATTATTTTACACCACAATACTGCACAACACATTAAAAACGTTCATGTATTTATAGTGAAACTTTTTATTGAACAAGATTAAGGGTGAACAGTGCTCATTATTCTGAAGATATGACAGATACAGTTCAAGCCAATATTATATATATATTTATATTCCTCATCAATGAATTCCAGACTGCACATCCTTAGAGCAAGTAAAAACATTGATGAAAATATTGACAGTTTGACTCTATTGTGGTGGGCAGAATAATAATGAATGTATGAACACACATTAGTAGGTTTCCTATAAATACTGAACTTAAAGGTGTTACCTAATCTGTGGATCAGACAGTCTAGGAATGGTAATTTGCAGTCATTCTCTAATTCCACGGTGAATTTGATCAAGGGGGCTAAGTTGTGGTAGAAAAGCTCTCCTCTACTGTATATATTAGCCTTGTCAAGTATTATTCCTTAGTCTGTACTCACACCTGAAGATGTGAATTACACGAAAGCGCTTGGGAACTTCTTGTTTTCTTGTGGTTATCAGCACACACACACACGGGTCAAGACGTACCTGGCGCTACTCTAGCAGCAGCCACGTCAACTATTATGTTGGCCCATACCAACTCCCTCCCTTGAACCCTCCTCCCCACCGGAATATCAAAAAGTTCTCGCCAGAAGTTACTATTTCATTTGGGAAAAGAATGGAACCAGTGTTGAATAGTGGTGAACAGTGCTTAAGTCAATGAAAAACAGCTCGGCAGTAACAGTTGAGTCTCACCCATGCTAACCTTCACACAGTGAGGTCCCAGGTACCCAGTGATAATTTCCCTGAGACTCCATGATGGGGAGGCCTGGGACCACACCTCACTCACTTGAGTGAGTGAGGTCCTGTGACAACAGACCAAGTGGTGTCCCCATGATGCTACGACACCAGGTAGTGAATGAGTTGCTGCAGCATCATGTGAAGTTCCTCATAACACCATCTGTGAGGGAATTACTACACCACGTGATGCCCCTCATAACACCATCCGTGAGGGAATTACTATGCCATGTGATGCCCCTCATAACACAATCTGTGAGGAAATTATTACACCACATCAGGCCCCCCATAACACCATCTGTGAGGGAATTACTACATCATCAGGCCCCTCATACACCACCTGTGAGGGAATTACTACATCATCAGGCCCCTTATAACACCATCTGTGAGGGAACTACTACTCCACGTGATGCCCCTCATAACACCATCTGTGAGGGAGTTACTACACTACGTGTCTGCTGTTCAACACCTCAGCTCACATGATCTACGTGTGTAAACATTAATCTGTATGTTCACTGTATGTTCCTTCACCTTTCTATAATGAAGGCTTTTGTTAAACCACCATTGTATGTAATAAGTCATTTATGTCCAATGTATATTTTGAGCCTTCGGGCTGCAGAACTTTTTCAATAAACCATTTATTATTATTATCAAAACAAACAGAGAGAGAGAGAGAGAGAGAGAGCCCATCCTCTCCAGCTGGTGCAGTCTGCCAAACTCCTGGGTGTAACTATAGACAACAAACTGGACTGGAAGGACCATGTAAATAACACAGTCAAGGCAGCCTCGTACCATCTCTACATGCTTCGACGACTTAGGTCACTTGGGACACCCATGCCAGAGCTGAGGACCATCTACAACGCCTTTATTCTCCCCAAACTAACGTATGTGTCACCAGCCTGGTCGTCTTCTCTCAACTCCACCCAACAACATCAGCTAGAGAAGGTACAGAAAAGGGCCTGCAGAATCATGCTCGGCGCAGAATACTCCGGCTACACCAACGCTCTCTCCACCCTGGAAATGCCATCCCTCAGTGACCTCCACCACCAAGCATTGGAAAGGTTTGGCAGCCAACTAATGCACCACCCTCGTCATCGCCGCCACCTGCAGCCCCCCACCCACCTCGTGCAGTCCGCCACTACAACAAAATTCAGCCCATAAGAGCCCGCACCGATAGATATAAGAACAGCACCATCCCATCTATTGTTAAAATAATAAACAACTCCTGATTTATGTACTGTACAGCCCTGTAAATGTATTCAATGCATATTATATCACTATGTCTAAATCAAATGTAAGTCTGTATATTTTCAGCCACCGACTGCAATTCTATTAATAAACCGTTTATTATTATTATTTTGCACACACACACATATATATGCTGATAACCACAAGAAAACACGAAGTTCCCAAGCGCTTTCGTGTAATTCACAACATACCAAGTTGGGGTAATTGCACGCACGCACACATAATGAAGAGAGACACTTACCCCAACTTGGTATATTGTTTTCTCAGGAAAGAGTTTTCACTACATTTATGTTTAGAATTAGGAAAAATTATGCATTTGTCATGGACAGGTTAATAATTTAGTTAAACATAAAAAGATATCTTCAATTTACTGACCTGACGATCTAATTGGCTCACAGTGTGCAGTGCTTGTAAGTTAACACTGAGTGCTTCTTCATATTCCTTCCTTAGAGCCAGACACTCAACTATACCATGTAAAGTCTGAAGAAGTACCTAAAAAAATATGCATAATGTATAGTATTTGGAGAAAATAAATTGAAACAAAACCAGTCAAAAAATATTCTTGAAAACAAGATGAACAAAGTAACTTATGAAAACTTTACAAATCATGAAATCTTTCCACACGCAATAAACACTACAGAGTGGAGGAGTTATCACACAGTATATACAAATAAAAGCAAAATAAAACTATCAATACCTCCAGGAATGTTTATGGGAAGCATTTCTGTAGCACAAATGTGCTGTAGCACTCAAGCTACTCGTGTAAAGGTGCAGAGGACAAGTATGGTAAACATCATAAAAAATGACTCCATATAATTTTGTGAATTATTTTTGCATTTTCACTTACGACCTGGATTTGGGTCCCTAACCCCGCCGTAAGTCGGGGACTGCCTGTACAGTAATTGTACAAACTATACTACAGTATCTAACTTACCAGATTTCAATTCATCTGCCACAGAGAGTGAGTAGAGAGAGGGCGGTACATGCCGAGGTCAACAGCATTGGACCAAGACAAAAGAACACTTACCAGGTTTATCCTCGACAGAATAAAGCTGGAGGATGAAGTCAGTTTTACTATTTGTTTCTTGTCTATAAGAGCAGCCAGATGACTGGATATTTCAGGTCCCTTCTCAAGTACGTCATTGTACAACTCCTTAGCCTGAAAATTTACCAAGTCAAAGTTTACAATAACTTAAGGAATACAAAGGAGAGATAAATAAGTCAAGGCAAAGATAATTACAAATGAAGGGTCTTACTGTTGAGTTACTAACACCACTACAACCCTCCAAAAATAAACACATTTTACTGATAAACACAGGGTGGGAGAGCGGAGTAATTACAGGTGCTCTATAATAACTACATAAAGGTAATATATATATATATATATATATATATATATATATATATATATATATATATATATATATATATATATATATATATATATATATATATATATATATTTCATTAGCCCAATAAAGCACGCTGACTTCTACATACAATCAACACCTCAACCCGCCAGGTTTCGAACCCACGGCCCACGAGCCTATGACGGTCACAGTCATAGGCTCGTGGGCTCGAATCCTGGCGGGTTGAGGTGTTGATTATATATATATAAATTATGTATGTTCTTTCCATATTCTTTTAATGAACAACAAAATTTGAATAAGTGTAGTTCCCAGGAAGCTAAAGTTGAGGAGATTAGTTGACAGGTTAATTATACCAACGTGGTAAAGTATGTCCTGTTACCAACCATATTGAAGCATTTGTGAGCCACTCCACTCTGTCCCTGAAGAGAATGTATTCGTGCTAAGAGTACATTTGTTGAGATACAGAGGTACTGAACAGCAGGTGTGGCACACGTATCACACTCGGAGGTCCTCCTCGGGCAGGGTTCAAACTGTAGTACCGTCGTCTTCTTGAGATGGTCCGTGATCGGAGAAGTGGGCTGCTCTTGATTACCAAAGTGAATGAGTTGATTTTGTGATCCAATCTTGACCACTGCTGGGTTACCAGTTATTTTCCTTAGTTTAAATTCTGGCAGCCTACTCGCTGCCCTCATCTTCTCGCTTTCCTCAAACACAACTCTGCCCGTCTTCTGATGATGAGGTTGTTGTCGTACTTTCTTACTCTTAGACTTGTTGTGGGATATGGTTAGCTTAGAAAACTCAGGTACTATGGTTGCTACAGTTTGGTCACATGGTGAATGAACCACAAGGATAGACTTTAGAATGTCAATCTTGAACAAGCAGTCATCAACCTGGTCACACTGGAGGTCTACCCATGCCAGCAACTCCAGTAACTCTGCAGTTCTGTAAATTAAAAACTTGTCACAAATACCAATGAAAAGCCTTCAAATGAATTCATGTAACAACACAGTACAATTGCCACAAAAAGTGCTCGAACAACTGGGCACGACAGATTTCAGAATGAGCACTATGGCTCGTGTCATCTCAGAATGGTTGGTATGCCTGGTTGTGAAGTGACCCAATATATTGTAATATTATATGCTGCTTGTCTTTATAGTATTTACAGGTGAAAGGAAGTAATTTAATTTGAAATAAAACTTCCTCAAGAAAGCAATGATTAGATTTCTCATTCATTTAGTCATATTGTATTATCCTAAGAGCATCCGAGAACTTTTTGTGGCGAGTGTACATAGACAAAATTAAAGAACAGCACAGAGTTAATACAGATATGCTAAACAGACTACAATACTTGTATACAAGACCCATCTAAAATATTACAGCACTGTAGTCATGTTTGCTGGCAACTATTACAATGACCACCTAAACAATAACAACATAACCCCCCCCCCCCCCGGTAACATTAGAGTATTTAATCAACAGGAGAATCAAGAGCAAATATACCGTACATACACACATACCCCCCCCCCCCCCACCCCCCCCGGTCTCTCTCCATTCATTCAATCGTACTTCTGCATATGGCAGGGTAGGGTAGAATGGTGTATGGTGACTGGGAAGATATGGCAGGGTAGGGTAGAATGGTGCATGGTGACTGGGAAGATATGGCAGGGTAGGGCAGAATGGTGCATGGTAACTGGGAAGATATGGCAGGGTAGGGTAGAATGGTGCATGGTAACTGGGAAGATATGGCAGGGTAGGGTAGAATGGTGTATGGTGACTGGGAAGATATGGCAGGGTAGGGTAGAATGGTGCATGGTAACTGGGAAGATATGGCAGGGTAGGGCAGAATGGTGCACGGTGACACAAGAAGCAGAAACACTTCACAACCTCACATAGCCTCATCTTGCCCCTGAAGTACTGTGAGGTGAACTCTTTAACACCCATTGTCATCTACCAAACACTAGCACTAACCTGAGAGGAAGTGCCATTTTCTGAGCAATCCTGAAAGACTCCTTGAGGTAGGCTCTTGCTGGTCGAGGCTGGACAGAGTTTACGAACAGATGTCCCATCCAGGTGGTTGTTATTATGTGCAGCCAAGCTAGTTTGTGCCTCCAGCATATCAATTCTGTTATGAAACATCACCACCATAAAAAAACTGTTGTGTAATAAACAGAAGAGCATTTTGAAGGATTTTTTAAAAATAACTTAAGATAGTCAAGAAGGTCTTAATTCAATAAAGAAAACTCAAATATGGTGTTGTATCTACATATTCATGAAGCATAAATTATCTTCTTGTGTAGTTTCAGAAGACAGAAAGATAACCAAGAAAAAGTGATGAATGTTGGTGGTCTCAGGCTAGACAACAGGGGCTTGGCTGGGCACAAAGTCAAAACTGGTAGTAGTGACAGAGGCACCTGATACAGGTAATATTCCCCAAATGACTCTAGTGTTTCAGTATTGCAATAACTTTAGAATACTGTTTGTGTTATGTTAGCAACTTGACAACAACATTTACCATTATTTATAGACGATGTATTTGTTTTCATAAGAGCTATGGCCTGCCTGCATGCCATTAAGGCCAAGAATGCACAGGGTTCTGAGGGCCGGTGGTCAGGCTGCAGCAGCCATGGGGGCAGCGAAGCATAGAGAGAGGCCACCAGGTGCACCAGGGTCTGCACCTCTGTGGCTCCGATGGTCTGCTTCTCCATTACCTTTGTCTTCAGGGCTCGACTTATATACTCCCCACCTTCCTTGTACTACAATACACCACCAAAAAAAAATATATGTTTCAGAAACATTTTATGGCATTAATCTGTACATAATCACACCTGGAGATGGGGACATAACTATAAACTGGTTCCCGCATTTTTCGGCTTAAAAGACGCACTTTTTATGACAAAAATATATCTTGAAGATTACCATGCGTCTTCCAGGACGTTAGTTGATAGTTGTAGCAGAGGTTTTCTTAGGGTCAACTGAAATCAGCCCCTTACAAAGACTGTTACCTCGTTACAGTACTTAACAATTACAAGTATTCTCTATACAGTACTATAAAACTATTGGTGTATAAAATGAGTGCTGTATTAAAGACTTCACCTTCTTCAACAGATTTTTTTTTTAAATTGATGAAAATGACGACTGATAAGCAGTTCTAAGTGATGATATTCAAAGAGGTGTGTGTACTTGTGCCAAAAGGGCTGTATAATTATCAAGCAACGGTTTCACCGGTGTCGGTAGTAGGCAGCTACCATACAGGGAGGTACTACTGCCTGGGAAGATATTGGTAGACCCTGCTGCCTTATGGCATCATGAAAATTGTGACCAAGTCCCAGGTTGCTGATCTGACTTTCTGCCACATTTACACACAATTGCAGGGTCTCAATTGTTTCTCTTACTTTGACAACACAACATACATACAGTATATTGTTTCTCACTCTTGATTTTTTTTCATTTTTGTATTTCTTTATGGTTCTTTATTATTATTATTATTATTACATTTTCGCCCCCTAGGCCCCGATGTGGGTCAGTGACCTGTGCCCAGGTGGACTAATCCCCGTAAAAAAAAAATGAATTTCCAAAATCAGGGTGCGTCTTCCACGATGCAGCGTCTTCCAAGCCGAAAAATACGGTAAGTAATTAAAGTGGACAAGTAATTACAACATTGTGGAAATAATTAACAATGTGAAAGACAGGAACACCTACTTCACAATGACAGGATAGTCAAGTGATTCTTGAACTGACTCTACTGTTGGATGATGTTAGGTTTAGAAGGAAAAAAATCACAACAGTAAGGGAAGAGAGACTATGTGTTGGCTCTTAATATACAGTACCACACCTGTCCCATCTTGAAGTGGTAGTAAGCTATGGCAGCAGTGGTGGTGATGTTGAGGTAGATAAGAGAAGAATCTTGAGCATTAGCTTCTTGGTAGGATGCCACTGCTGCCTCCACTTCCTTCACAAGTTCAACAGGCACTAACTCAGGAACTACTAGTAGCAGCTCATTTATACCTAAGGGATGATGATGATAATAATAAGAGATACATTCTTGTAAGACATGCATGTAAACTTAGGTGAAAACAAACTGCAAGACCATATGTAAGGGTCAGGTCCATTATGTTAGTTGGGGACACAAAGCAAATTCCAAACTTAATATATAACATAACTAAGGCTATCCTAACCTATTCTTGCCTAAATTTTAACCCTTTTGATGTGATTGCCGTAGCTTATGTGGCAAACAACGGAAGGTAATGAATTTAATTTTTTTTTAATATTTAACTTTTCCTTCATACTGAGGGTACAGCTACCTACTTGGGATTCACATCGAAAGAGTTAAATTTACACAAAGTTAATGTTTCTTGTATCTGTTGCCTGGACAAAGTTTTCAAATAGACCTGCAGCCAACAGTCTCCGAGACAACTGCTGTCATATGCATAAGCCTTCATAAACCAGGATACTGTACAGCATCTTGGGTTGGGGGCCTAGAACCTTCTCTCATGATCTATGATATTATTTCCATTCATTAAACATAATAATAATAATAATAATAATAATAATAATAATAATAATAATAATAATAATAATACGTATTACAGGTGCTCCTTTACTTACGAACGAGTTACGTTGTTGAGGCTTGTCTGTAAGTCCAACTTTACTCTTGTAGATGCCAAACATATTGTAAAAAATGAAAAGATTATGGATATTTAGTACAGCTATACCCTTTAATACAGCCTTAAAACCTGGCTCACTCTTCTCCTCTTAGGTAATGTTTGTTCTATCTGGAATTTTCTTCAAAATAATCCAGTCCCATCCACATTAAACACCTGTTCTGGCAGGTAACCCCCCTCAGTAATGATGCTTGTATTTCTGAAAATTTGTAAGTTGAACGTTCTTAAGTAGAGGAGCACCTGTACAGTAATAAAAAAATATGAAGCTCCGGCTTAAAACAAAAAGTTAACAAAATTGGTTTATCAAGTCTCAACCAATTACTGAGGAGGACTTAATTATTATTAACCCCAAGGTCATACAATACAGTACTACAGTACATAATTATACTAGTGTTGAGAAGTGGGAGTACAAACCTTTAATGAGGAAGGTGTGAAGAGAATACCTGCGAGCTATGGACACAAGAGAGACCCAAGCCCTCACAGTGGGAGCGACCACACCACACAGTTGATATACATAGCCCGCGGATGTCAGACACTCGCACGTCATCTCCACGTCTCCGAGGGTCATGTCCTAAATGCAAATGCTCGGGTTTGTAATGTACTACGTGGGTATTGATATAACAAAATGAACCTTAATTGTTTATATGTCTCTCTCTCTTGGGGTTTATTTCTTTCATCATATTTGGTAATTATGTACAGTTGAAGGGAAAAAATCAGCAGGGAAGGAGGGGCTAGGTGGAGACTGCTATTTTCTTTTCACACAACAAACTGAATTATTTCTATATTTCAATGTTTAATTATGAGGCAGGCTCAACTTACTGTATACAGTGGTCCCTCGGTTAACGAGATTTCGGTTAACGAGTTACCTTCCATAAGATTCTTAACTTCGGTTAACGAGCAATCCCTCGATTAACGAGTTTCTTACGAGCTGACCTCAACATATTTTCGCTTGCATTTGGCGGTCAACCAGCTGTTAGTATTAGTCCGCCAATACAGTAATCGGTTCTAGGGCTTAAATTCCTGACTATTTTAGTAAATATCAAGAAGTTTATACTATTCAATAATTTTAAAAGTATAATATTATTTTTTTTAGTCATTTTAACAATTATTGAACACAACTGAAGGTAAGAAAACTATTTTTATGCGCGCCATCCAGCCTATCAACATACCAAACAGGCGCCAGTTTCTCTGTCTTTTCAGTGGAGGTAACATCTTGCTTGACTCTCTCTTCAACTAAATGTTCTTTTTCTGTCTCCAAGCAAATTATTGGTCATTTTGAAATTTATTTTACATATTGACAACATATAGCGCAGTGCAGTGTTATTTTAAAGAAAATATTCTTTATTTACAGCAAGTTTAAACTTAAAATATCACGTGTTGAGATTGCTTGAATCCAGCATGGGGCCTAAGAGATCAAGAAAAGCCATATCAATCCAAACTAAGCAGGAAATTATAAAAAAACATGAAGAAGGCATTAGAACAAATGCGCTATGCAAAGAATATGGCATGTCGACATCAACTGTGTCGACAATTCTTGCACAGAAAGAAAAATTTAAAGAAGTGAAAGTGAGAGATAAATCTACCAGAGTGTTTAAAGGTAGATCCCTAATTGCAGAAACAGAGAGGTTACTTATCATTTGGATTAGGGAAAAACAGATGAAAGGAGATTCAGTTTCCACTGAATTTATTTGTGAAAGAGCCAGGGAGATTTATGAACATTTGAAGACAGATCAACCTGGTTCTTCAGGCACAGAATTTGAAGATTTTAGGGCTAGCAAAGGGTGGTTCAAAAAATTTAAGAAAAGAAATGACATATTTAATGTTGTTAGGCATAGTGAGACTGCTAGTGCTGATAAGGAAGGGGCAGCAAAGTTTTTAGTGGACTTTAAGGAACTGGTGGATGAAGAAAATTATCTTCCACAGCAAGTGTTCAATGTGGACGAAACTGGGCTGTTTTGGAAAAAGATGCCCAAAAGAACATTTATCACCAGAGATAAAGCCTCTTTACCTGGGCATAAACCCATGAAAGACCATCTCACTCTATTGCTTGGTGCCAATGCTTCAGGGGATTTCCGACTGAAGCCTATGCTTGTCTACCACTCTGAGAACCCCAGGGTGTTCAAGCAACAAAAAGTGGGAAGAGGAAAGCTTGGAGTTTATTGGAAGTCCAACCATAAGGCATGGGTGACAAGACAGCTCTTTAATGAATGGGCTGTTGAGGTGTTTTGCCCTTCTGTGAAAAGCTACCTAACCAATAAACTCCCTTTAAAGGCTCTTCTCCTCATGGATAATGCCCCTGGTCATGACCCTGACCTTGCCAGCACTTTGGAGTATCAATTTGACTTTGTGAAAGTGTTGTTTTTGCCTCCCAACACTACATCAATCATACAGCCAATGGACCAGAATGTGATCAGCAACTTCAAGAAGTTGTACATGAAAAAAATGTTTAGGTGTCATCAGGCAACTTCCACTGATCCTGAACTAACACTGAAACAGTTCTGGAAGACACAATTCAACATCCTGGATGCTGTAAAATTGATTGTGTCATCATGGCAAGAAATCTCCACTAGAACCCTCAATTCTTCATGGAAAGCACTGTGGCCATCAGTAGTCCAATGATTTTGAGGGATTTCAGGATGACACAAAGTTGGACCAGGATATTGTGTCCATTGGTCAGTCATTGGGCCTTGAAGTGGAGGAGGGTGATGTCGAAGAGCTTGTGATGTCTCATGAGGAGGAACTTACTCCTGAAGACTTGAAGCAACTGGATGAGATGTTAGAGGCTGACAGTGGTGAGGAGGAAAAGGAAAGTGATGACCATATGTCAACTTCAGAGTTGAAAGATGTTGTTCACTACTGGAAGAAGTTCAGGAATCTGGCTTCAAGGCACCCAGATGTGGAAAAATCTGAACTAACTTTGTGTCATGTTGAGGACACAATGGTCTCCTTTTTTAAACATAAGTTAATGATCAGGAGGAGAGATGCCCCACAGACCACAATTGACACTTTCTTCAGTAAAAGACAGAGGGAATAAGATGCCAGTCCTCAGCCTTCCACTTCAAGGAGAGAGGATGTTCATGGTGGAGAATCTGTCAGTCCAGAGGTTCCTGACATTTTCATGGAAGGTGACTCACCTTCCAAGAAGCAGTAAAATGCTTCTCCTCCACCTCCACTTCCTTCTCTTCTCCCTTCTCCTCCTGCACTTCCCACTTCAAATTCACATCAGCATCATCATCCAGGAGCCTTCTACATAGACACCTAAAAGTAAGTGTACTTTTCAACCTTTTTTGTTGAATTTAGGAAATTTTCGGTGAGCTGGAACCAATTACCCAAAACCCATTGAAACAATGACTTCGGTTTACGAGTTTTTCAGTTTACGAGCAACCTTCTGGAACGGATTGTGCTCGTTAACCGAGGGACCACTGTACTAACAATGTGTTGTCTTTAACTCAATGCACCAAAATAGCCACAAAATGATGTAAATAGTTGAAAGTTTCAGGAGACTTTTCACCGGCTGTGCTGAAAAAGTCCACACCTCACCTCACATACACCACGTCCCTCCCTCACTGATGAATTCTTTTTGTCCACAACTGTTCAGGAAAGTGTAAAGAGAGTGACATTCTCTTTCTCACTACAGTACAGTACAGTCAACCACTAAAGTCTGTTTGCCTCTCCCCTTGAACCACGAACCCCGAGATTCAGATGCACGAACCTGAAGCAATAGACTGATACATTATTCTGTCCATAAATGCTTTGGATTCATTACTAAATCTTGGGGTTCGTGGTTTAGGAGGAGCAGCGAATAGACTGTACATCTGAACATTAATATGAAGATCCCTATACTGTACACTAGGAGCAACAAGAACACTGACCTGAGAACTAAGCTCCTCCCAGATCTTGAGTGCAGTGTGAAGGGGAGTGAGGGAGACGTCCTGGTCATGTAGTGTGAGAGAAGCGGCTGCAGGACGAACATGACATTCATCATTCTCCTGGACCTCCTCCCCAAGGTCTGTAGCTTGAGCAGTCAGAGATACAGGCTTCTCCAAATCTTTAACCTGTTCCTGTGAATGACAAAAACATCTTCCTTTATGTGACAAATTCCTCATATCTGAGAGTCCACAGTGTAAAGGTAAGTGTGCAAGTACAAGGGGAGAGATGGAGAGGAGAGAGAGAGAATATGTTTACTGCAGAAATACCTAAACGTGACACAAGGAGAAATCTTTGTGTTGGCTTGGAGATGGAGTGTCAGAGACTATATAGTTCATGGTAGACTGATAAAGATGAGTTATGTGAGTGTACTGTAAGACAAGAGGAAGGAATAAGTCAAAACCACATTAGGGAAGGTATGAGCAGTTATACATGACAGGATGCACCACCTGAAAGAAGAAGACCTGTGTGTACAGTACTTCATGCAATAACAAGACCACACATACCATACACTAATACAACATAACCATAAAGTACACTATGAGCCTGATAGTAACCTTTGACCTGACCCCTAAAATACAGACAGGGTTATGGTAGCTACACTGTACAAGGTCACCAAAAAAAGAAAGTCCAGCTTTTAAATGATTATACTGTACATGAAAATCAGGGCATTCTTTTTTTAGTCTAGTATAGGTCTTTCCAGCCTTGTTTCATCATTCAGACACACACAACACTGACTGCCCTACTCACATGATCCACCACTAGCAGGAGTAACAAGAGAATGAAAAGAAATATTTTAGTGAGATTCAGTAGAGAGGCATCATCTTGAGGAACCTTTTAAACTGGGCAAAGATTCGTTTTATGCACCAACGTTATTTTCAGTTAAAAACATTTTTCTGATGCGTTTTATTTGCTTTCTTAAAAAAACGACCCTCGTTTCCCCTGGGAAACTACCGTAGTAGTTTTGAAGACAATTAGTTTTGAAATTCCGAATACACTACTAGTTTTCCATGGAGACAGAGGTCAAATTTGGCAGAAAGCATATAAAAACACACCATCAAAATATATTTACCTAACCTAACCTAACATTTGCCGCCTCATCCTGAAATAATTTTTTCACAGTAGTTAGGAAAGAGTCTGTGCCTGCTCACAGGCCAGGTTGCAACTGGCTGGCTGCCTCCTTTTGTCTTTTGAATCTCGTGCATGATTTGAAAGCATCCAATGGGAGTGTAACAAAGAATCATGCGACCAAGTAATTGCCATGAAATGGCACGCGGCACATAGTATAATTTTTTCCCCAAATTATTTTTATGCAATTTTCATCAAATCATAATTTTCCCGGAGGGTTGGAGGTTAGTTAAGGACATATATAAGGTAAGATTGTAAATAGATACCATGTCCTAGGAGATGCTGGCTAGTGTATAAAACGAATCTTAACCTTAAACTGGTGTATTGTACTTACTGCTGCTATATCTGACATTTCTTGCAATTGACACAGGTAGACCCAGAAGTATGCCATAGCCTTCAGTTCCTGCAGGCTGGGGTCACATTCACCACCACACTGAAATAAAGAAAACATTAAACAACAGATAAGATAAAACTAACACTCAATAACTGTAGGTACAGTATTAGGCAGCTATCAAACAGGGAAGATATTGGAAACATGTAGTCTAATGGTAGACCCTGCTGCCATATGTGACCAAGTCCCAGGTTGATGATCTGACTTTCTGTCTCATTTACACACAATTGCAGGGTCTCAATTGTTTCTCTTACTATTGACAACACAACATACATATATTGTTTCTTACTCTTGATTTATTTTATCATTCGTGTATTTATTTCTGGTTATTATTATTATTATTATTTTTTTTTTTGGTGGTATAATTTTCATCTATTTTTATTAATTATTACTATTATTATACTTTCACCCCCCAGGCCCCGATGTGGGTCAGTGACCTGTGTCCGGGTGGGATAATCCCTGAAAAAAAAATCAATTATCCAAATACAAAACAAATTATAATCACAGCTACAGTATTTTAATTATTTTTTACTGGTCGGTACATTGCGTTGTAAATGATGGGCAGCTGGAGTGAGGAGAAAACAATGACTTTTCCTCCACTCACTACTGTTATCATGTTCCCTTCCACATCAAGACCTTAAAATATTTATATGATTTCTCTCTCTTGCCTCACACAAACCAGCCTTAACCAATACCAAGATATTCAGATCAAACGCCCCAGCTAATCTCACCTGAAGATTAACCACCCTAACTCTAACCTATCCTAAGCTTCCCAGGCACAACACTCAGGTGGTTAATCTTCAGGTGAAATAAGTTTGGGTATTTAATCTTTGGGTGAACTGGACACTTTATAAATATGTTTAATATCTGTGAACGCAGCTATTAAATATATAGACACATTACATGGTTACAGTTACAAAATATGGTGGAAATGGTTTTAAATATCATGACCAGAAAATCCTCTTCATTAAAGATGGAAGAACTAAATTTTAGAAAATAGAGCAGAGAGAGGCAACCTAGTTACTGAACCAAGAGATAATATAGTATTTGTTTAGGGGTTAGGTCAGGTAAGGCCAGAGTATTAAGGTGAAACATGAACAGTTTCTCCAGACAAAGAGTCTACGTGGTAAACCATACACAGAGAGAGAGTGAAGACTGTGAAGAAAGAGAGAGAGAGAAGAGGGGGGGGAGAGAGAGAAAGAGACAGTTTTGACAGGTGTCCTAACACAGACAACTGAACTGAAACAAGATACAGTATATACTTACAGAGGCTTCCTTTAACATGTTAATGGCTGTGTTAGCACTGTTTAAGGCCTCCTGTTGAAAAGTAGCGAGTTTAGGACAGTGCCACAGTGCCTCACTCACTGCCAGAAGGCCTCGCACCTTTATCTTCACACTGTTCCCACACTCAACCAGTTTCCTCCCACATGAGAGTCTATCCATAAATGTGTCATTACTGGGGAAAACGCGAGAAATTTTTTTACAGATTCGGTAATACAAATCAAAACCTCCGTCCTGATGAACCAGTATTGGCTACAAGCAGTCTCTCAAGGCTTACAAGACACAGCACTGTGAGCATATTATCAATGTATAGTTCAGTACAGCATGTGTTCTTCGCACGGTATGATTGACTTATTAAAATGATCATAATTTAATCACTTCTCATTTCTGAATATATTTTCTACCATTAGTTTACATAGTGTAGTACTGAACTGCATACTTTACTGTGGTAGGAACTCTACTCTCAGCCACCACCACCCTAGTCTAGTTCCCTATCTTTATTCTCAAGTTACTGTACAGGTATAAACAATTGTAGTTTTAATATATCCTAAATATGTTGTAATTATTTCACAGGTCATTAATTAACATTAACTAGACTCAAAGTTGGAATTTTTATCCTAGATCCTTACTCAGCAAGTTCAGGAGTACATAAAGCAGCTGTGTATGAAATTTGAACATGAAGTAAATTTTGACCCAAGGTGATGAAGTGCAAGGTAATGTGTCAGGCGTTTTGTTTAGTAAATGAGACATGTTAACTTACTCTTGTTTCATATAATACTTGATTTCTGTCAGAAGTAGTTCATCCTCGTTGATCGAGACTCCCTCTGCCTTACCGTACTTCTTCTGGGCTTCACTCACAACATCACACACAGTTAAACCCTACACAGGACACAAATTTCATCATATTAACCACAACAACAACAATAATAACCAAGTATAGTAATGCTCCATTTGTCATTTCCTCTAACACAAACCAGTACTGAAAGTTTTGTGTGGAGAATACTCACAACTATTTACAACTTTTAATTAATATACAAACACCCTCAATATGTCACTCCAACTAAGTCTTACTATCATTCACACACTTTAAGCTAGTTCAAAATAACACCATCATGAGAGGTCCTAGGAAACTGGTTAAACATCATAGGCAGATATAAGGCTCCTGCAGGAATATACAGTGGTCCCTCGGTTAACGAACACAATTCATTCCAGAAGGTTGTTCGTTAACTGAAAATTTTGTTAACCGAAACCATTGTTTCAATGGTATTTTGGGTAATTGGTTCCAGCTCACCGAAAATTATATAAAGTAAAAAAAAAAATGCAGTAAAGTACACTTACTTTGAGGTGTGTATGTAGAAGGCTCCTGGATGATGATGCTGATGAGGCTGATGTGAATTTGAAGTGGGAGGTGGAGGCGGAGAAGGGAGAAGAGAAGGAAGTGGAGAAGCATTTTACTGCTTCTTGGAAGGCGAGTCACCTTCCATAAAAATGTCAGGAACCTCTTGACTGACAGATTCTCCAGCAGGAAAATTCTCTCTCCTTTTTGAAGTGGAAGGCTGAAGGGTAGCATCTTTCTCCCGCTGCCTCTTAGAGAAGAAACTGTCGATTTTTGTTTGTGGGACATTTCTCCTCCTCATCATTAACTGATTTTTGAAGACCACTCTGTCCTCAACATTACACAAAATAGGTTCTCTTGTTTCCACATCTGGGTGCCTTGAAGCCAGTTTCCTGACTTTCTCCCAGTAGTGAACAACATCCTTCAAATCTGAAGAAGACATATTGTCATCACTTTCCCTTTCCTCCTCACCACTGTCAGCTTCCAACATCTCATCCAGTTGCTGCAAGTCTTCAGGAGTAAGTTCCCCCTCATAAGACATCACAAGCTCTTCCACATCCTCCTCCACTTCGAGGCCCATTGACTGACCAATGGACACAATCTCCTTGTCCAACTCTGCTTCTTCCTCAAATCCCTCAAAATCATGGACTGCTGATGGCCACAGTGTTTTCCATGCAGAATTGAGGGATCTCATGGAGACTTCTCGCCATGATGAGACAATCAATTTTACAGCCTCCAGGATGTTAAATTGTGTCTTCCAGAACTGTGCCAGTGATATATCAGGATCAGTGGAAGTTGCGTGATGACACCTTCTGAACATTTTCTTCACGTACAATTTCTTGAAGTTGCTGATTACTTCTGGTCCATTGGCTGTATAATTGATGTAGTGTTGGGAGGCAAAAACAACACTTTGACAAAGTCAAATCGAGTCTCCAAAGAGCTGGCAAGTTGAGGGTCATGACCAGGGGCATTATCCATAAGGAGAAGAGCCTTTAAAGGGAGTTTATTGGTTAGGTAGCTCTTCACAGAAGGGCAAAACACCTCAACAGCCCATTCATTAAAGAGCTGTCTTGTCACCCATGCCTTACGGTTGGACTTCCAATAAACTCCTAGCTTTCCTCTTCCCACTTTTTGTTGCTTGAACACCCTGGGGTTCTCAGAGTGGTAGACAAGCATAGGCTTCAGTCAGAAATCCCCTGAAACATTGGTACCAAGCAATAGAGTGAGACGGTCTTTCATGGGTTTATGCCCAGGTAAAGAGGCTTCATCTCTGGTGATGAACATCCTTTTTGGGCATTTTCTTCCAGAACAGCCCAGTTTCGTCCACAATGAACATTTGCTGTGGAGGATAATTTTCTTCCTCCACCAGTTCCTTAAAATCCACTACAAATTTTGCTGCTCCTTCTTTATCTGCACCAGCAGCCTCATCATGCCTAATAACACTGAAAATGTCACTTCTTTTCTTAAATTTTTCAAAACAGCCCTTGCTGGCCCTAAACTCTTCAAACTCTGTGCCAGAAGAACCAGGTTGCTCTTCCTTCAAATGTTCGTAAATTTCCCTGGGTCTTTCACAAATAAATTCTGTCGAAGTTGAATCTCCTTTCATTTGCTTTTCCTTAATCCAAATGAGAAGTAACCTCTCTGTTTCTGCAATTAAGGATCTACCTTCAAACACTCTGGTAGATTTGTCTCTCACTTTCACTTCCTTGAACTTGTCTTTCTGTGCAAGAATTGTCGTCACAGTTGATACCGACATGCCATAGTCGTTACTAAGCACACTTGTTCTAATGCCTTGTTCGTATTTCTTTATTATTTCCTGTTTTACCTGGCTTGAAATCGCCTTTCTAGATTTCTTTGGACCCACGCTGGATTTAATTTCAACACTAAAATTTAAAGTTTAATTGCTGTATATAAAGATTATTTTATTTAAATCAACACTGCACTGTGCTATATATCATCAATATGTTAAATCAATTTCAGATTGACGAATAATTGTACTGTAAAAACGTAAAAATAGTTTGTGTTCAAGAGAGCCACAAGCAAGATGTTACCTCCACTGACCAGAGATACAAACTGACGCCTTTGTGGGTGAGTCAAGTGGCTGAATTGCGCATCAAAAACTAGTTTCCTGTACTCCAGTTATGTTAAATAAGTGCTAAAATGACTAAAAATTTTAATATAAAACTTGGAAAATTATTGAATAGTAGAACCTTCTTGATATTTACTCAAATGGGAATGAATTTAAGCCCTAGAACCGATTACTGTATTGGCAGACTAATATTCCAGCTGGTGAGCAAGTGAAAACATGTTGACATGATTTCGTAAGAATTTCGTTAACAGAAATGAAGATTCTTATGGAAGGTAATTCGTTAACTGAAATTTCGTTAACAGAGGCGTTTGTTAACTGAGGGATCACTGTACAACCTAAATAAATACTTTACTAAGATCCAGGACCCTCCATCTGAAGTAAACCACACACACAGCCACAAATACACACACACACACACCCTAAAACAGTCATCCCCCCAAAAAAATTAGAAGGAAAATTATTGCTTATCAAACTCAGAGAAGTTTACCCAATGCGTCATTATTCTTAAAATAAATCAAACACTAATATGTTCATTATAAATTAACCTATAAATACAAGCTGTGTTATATGGGTAACAGATTCTTCATCGGAGACTCACTTTTAATGTTTTATTTTCATATCTTACGACGTCCCTTTTGCACTTAATCCACATAGTGAACAGGTCCTCCCGAGACAGGAAGCCCATGAGGTGTCCCCGAGCAGCAGCCACACCAGCCTCCCAGCACTGCTCGTTGTACCTCAGGGAGTCGCTCCACAACCGCATCTTCTTGCTTATTGACGGACCTACGAGGTTCTATCGAGGGGAGAAAAGGAACATCACGGAGGAATACATCAATAAACATTAGTACAGTATATATGAGGACCTCAGGTTGAGAACAAGAGGAGAGATAAAGTGGCAAAATAAACATATCTCAAGCATATGTACAGTATTTGCTGATGACTCCACCCGCCCTATATAAAGTGAGAAAAAAATTGGGGAAAATATGGCATATCTAACCAATTTAATTTCTTATTCTATAAATAATGATGAATCCAAATCAGTAAATAAGAGAATTACCTTCATCTCCTGTGAGGCTGCTGTGTGATATCTGTACAGCATGTCCACATACATCTCCAGGATCTTGGCGGCCATGTCGTACCTGTTGTTCCGGTACGCCAACACTCCCAAGTTACCCGAGTTTACGCCTATTGACAAGAAATACACATTTCTTGTAAGATGTTCCTTACGTGTGTACGTTGTTGTGGTGTCGTGTGTGCTAGCCAAATCACAGCAATACTGTACCCTGGAATAGCTAAGCCTGTTTGACTGTGGGTTCACAAACTCTGGGAAATAAGGTACCGTAGTGCGTAGTAGTCTTAATGACACGACCCATAACTATGAGAGCCTCAGTCAAAAATGTACACAAGCCAGGAAGCTGCTCTTAATGTGGGAAATAATAGAGAAGTACAGTATATGATGCTTCAACACAGCATAACCCTTGGTACTGTATATTTTAGTGAAGTTTGGGATAAATATTCTATAATTCAAGACATTTTGGCTTAACTTTATATAGACTGTATAACCATTAAGACAAATTAGGAATTAATATGCCTATCAGTTAACCAATCCTTCTCAAATACTTCATCCCCTGTGTTGACCTAAAGTACAGCACAAGAACTCATTAACTCACCAACATTGTATATACCGGTCAACGCGTGTGCTGTATCAGTGCAGTAGGTGGCAATGAAAGAATTTGCCTTCGTGACCCAGCGTAGGGCTTGAGTCAACGTCTTGTTCTGGTCTGTAGAAGTACTCACCTGTTCCACAAAGTAACCCAACTGTAGGTGAAGGACAGTGACCACCTGAGGAAGAGTCACCAATCAATTAATCCCATCTACCTAACTTGTCTAGATCTTTAATTTGTCCAAACGTTATATTGATCTATCTTTTAGTTTTCCTCCGTTCCCACAAACTTAAAAAAAAGAAAGAAAAAACATATGGAGGAAATGGTATGGGAGAAAAAATGTGTACGACAAATATACAATGAAATGGGGAAGTGCCAAAACAACCATCACACACACACACACGAACACAGACACACAGACATACGTTAACACACAGACATACGTTAACACACACACACACACTTACACATACATACTTGCAGACACACACACACATACATACATAAACACACACACACATACATACATAAACACACACACACATACATACAAAAACACACACACACACATACATACATACATACATACATACATAAACACACACACACACACACACACACACATACATACATACTTGCAGACACACACACACATACATGAACACACACACACACACACACATACATGAACACACACACACACACACACACATACATACATACATGAACACACGGGAGGTCCGGAGCTAATGTGGATTGTTGCTTTGCTACGTTAAGATTTAATCATCATCATGAACACACACACACATACATACATACATAAACACACACACACATACATGAACACACACACACACATACATGAACACACACACACACATGAACACACACACACATACATGAACACACACACACACTCAGCCTTCATAGGGTAAGGACGTGTGCAGTCGGCGTTGCCCGCTAACACGCCTGTGGTCTCTTGACCATGGAGACAGCTGCCAGCCCGGTCTGTCGGGCCCTCCTCTGCCCCATTTCCTGCTTCAAATCTGGATTTACCAACACTACAGTGCAAAGACTGACCATCAACCCACAAGTGATATACAAAAGCGACAATTTCAACTCAAAAGAAAAAACAACTGTTAGTGACAATTGTGCTTAGTGGTCAGTGTTGACCTGACACACCCGCCCGCGGTACACTCGCCACCACCAACACTAGATGAGAACACAAGAAACACACCTAACTACACCAGGAGAGAAGTGAGGACTCCCTACTCCACCCAGGTGAGGAACTATGAATTCCTAACTACATCACATGAGGAACAAGAACTATCTCCAACACTGTGTGAGCTGCAGGACCTACCCTGACCACGTGGTGCATCTGCAGCAGTAGTGAGGTAGCGGCTTAACAGCCAGGCTTGGCGCCGACATCAGGCCAGCTCCCTCAGTACCAGATCTATAGTTAATCTATATGTTGACTATGTTTCTGTATTGAAAGCTTTTGTCAACCAAGTGACCCACTCCCTGATTTCACCATATGTAACTTATCATCTCTGTTCATTGTATATTTTCAGCCTTCGGGCTGCCATGTTATCTTAATAAACTGTTAATTATTATTATTACACACTCTTCCTCATGATCCTCAACAATATTTAACCCTTAAGCCCGGGTTAGGGTGCGGCTGGCAGTAGAGCTCCCGCGGGGATAAATCGAGAATTTTTTGTCCAAAAATAATAATAAAAAAGAAAAAAAAAAGGAAAATAGGCGGACGTCCTGGAACGTCACCGGGGGGCCTAAGGGTTTAGTGATAGTAAAAGGAATAAAAGAGAATAAATGACACGCAGTGATGGGGCAGCGAGCCATGAAAAGCTATATACTGGGTCATTTGTTCATTTGAGAACCTTTCCTGATAAACCATATTTTAGGATATGCAAGAAACAAGAAGTTAAAAATATCAAAAGGAATAAAGACTGATCACTGCAGAAAGCATTTTATGTTCCTCACAATATGATCCAAGTTCCTGTTTATTGCACATCCAAAACTGCAGTAACCATGTAGGGTTCTCAAACAAAACAAATGGCCCCGTACAGTATGGCATCTCAAGGAATTTCCTCTCATACTGCCCGTTATTAAAAGACGTTTCACTGTACTGTAGTAGTAAACACAAGAGGCAGTATAAGACTCACCTTCCTGATGATGTCCTCTGGTAGTGGTGGTATGCATCTGGCCAGCAGAGTCTTAACCAGGAGTGCCAACGTCTCACTACTTAGAGAGTGCTGAAAAAATAAACACAATCATCATAAATGGTACATAAGGTAATAATATAGTTATGTATCGCTTGCACATAAAAAATAAATAAATACAAAATTAATAATTTTTCAATCTACCTGGTGTATTGAGGTGCAGTAACAAGTGATGCGATACAGTACTTATATGGCAGTGCTACTCTGCCTAATGCACAACAGTACAGTACTAACACATGCTATAACTAGGAAGAAACTCTTTCAATAACGACAAAAGGTCTTACCAAAGTATCTTCGTTCCCCTCGTACTGAAACAGTTCTGTAGTGTACAGTAAGCTCACTAGTACGATTGTGTTTGGCTCCAAGATGTTGGAGACGAAACTACACGACATCACCAACTTAACGATCATCTCTTCCTTACACTTGCCGGCCTTAAGAGCCATCCCCACCTCCACCAGCTTCAGGCCAACTTTCAGGGCCAATATTATTTGTTCATCACAAATGCTTTCAAAAAAAGTGACGAAGGGTCGAGTGATTTTACTGAAGCTTGCAAACTTGTCCAACTTATCAACAATCTTGGCATACTCCATGACTAGACCAAACACAGCCAACACATCCTCTCCATCGTACGTCTTCTCTGTCTCGACTCTCCCCGTGGTCAACATGTTGATGACAAACTCATAAAACTTATCAAGGTTTTCTTCTGACTTTTGTGCTCGTGTAAAAGTCTGGTGCACTCTCGTTACTTTTCGGCAAACATCAACTACGCTCGTTCCCGCGGCAGTGAGGTACTGTAGTGAAAATCTCTGTAAGATGAGAGTTTGTTGAGGCGAGGCATTGGCCAGACTAGCCTCCCACACACATTGAGATAAGGCCTTGAGCATGTCTTGAACGTCCCCCTTTGTGGCGTCACACTGACTCACGTAAGGCTCTAAACCTGCCATCAGTCCAGTCAGGTACTGGTGAAGATCCTGCAAGTACAGAGTAATGTATAACCTGATACACGCAGACAATACTCTACATCTAAACATTTTATATTGTTTGAAACTCAGATGGTAGACCTACATGAATCACCTGCAGAGTCACTCCCCCAGCTTATTTCACTTAAATATTAACCATCCTAATGCTCCTTGAGGGGGTTAGGTTAGAATTAGTGTGATTAATCAGTCTTCAGGTAAAATAAGCTGAGGGACATCACTATGCTGTACCAGTTTACAATCTTTACTCTTCTATTTCGTGTTGGTAATGGACGAGTTGACGGTCAAATTTTTTTCCTGAGATGGCAGGTCAATGGGTAAAGAAAACGCTTAAATTCACTATAGTAATGATATTTTAAAATAAATTGGGCCAAAAAGTGTCAAAAATAAGGGTTAAAGTTGCTAAAAATTCACGTGACTGTGAAAAGCTCTGTGATTGGTTGTGACATCACTGGTTGGGGTGAGCTTCCCAGTGGGACGCAGCCAGCTCTAGTTGTCCAACCTTCTCGGCTCTGTAAATAAATATTATTAGATAATTAATTGTGCTTTTCTGTGCAACACAGTAACACTATTTTGAATACAGTATATATAAATATTACAAGGCACATAAACTAATTCAATGGATATTAGCTGCTCATACAACAAATTTCATAGTATAAACATTCCAAACATTATTGGTATTGTTTTGGTTTAGGTCATCTGGGGAACCTTAAGATTCTAACTATGAGACTGAGTACTTAAAACAATAAGACACATTATCTCTCCAGGATTTCTGTCGCAAAACATTTTTCGATTGCATAAGAAAATACAGATCATAGGTTAGGTTAGGCCGTTAGGATATGTTGAGTTATAAGGTTAGCTTAACATACATGGGTAAGGGAGGGACGGAGGGGGGTAGTAACTCAAAACTATTGATTTCCAATAGAAATGAAGGTCTAAATCATTCATAACACATCACAATCGATCAGACAAAAAAAAAAACAGTCTGCATGTCTAAGTACAGGGATGACCAAAACTTAAAATTTACCCAATAAAGCCATCTCGAATCTATACATCAAAATACTTGTGGTGGTTCAAGTAAAATTTTACCCACTAATTAATATAAATGATGATATATCAAAGTGGTTCATAAGTGAATCATCAAAACAAAAACAGCACTATGTTGTCATGTTAAATACCACCAGGCATTATCAAAACAAAGTCCAGACAATGTCATTACTTCTAAACGGACTCGTATCTCCATCTAGTACTGATGTACTCTGTAAATACACTGAAAATACTGATATACTCTGTAAATACACTGAAAAAGAGAAAGTCTAGCAGGTAAGAGTACATGACAGCTGAGCTGATGTGAACATGGGAGTTTTTATGTCTAAAAGAACATAAGAATGGAGGAAACTGCAGCGGGCCTATTGGCCCATACTGGGCAGTCGCATTTACACCCAACCCCTATCGCTCATATATCCATCCACCCTACGTTTGAAGCCGCTCATCACGGCACATTTCTTCACTTACGAAATGTCCATGACTTAAACCATAAAGAATCACCCTCAAAACTTACCTGAACGTGGCATTTGGTGTCTGAAGAGGCCATCCTTTCTACGACCTCCGACTGCAGCGATGAGTTTGAAACCAGTGACGTCATTGCAAATGGCGGTCCTGTTTCTAGAGAAATAAACTTATCTCGACTATTATAGCAGGACTTTAAATTTTTATTATAAATTATATATACCAGATACACCCCATTTCGTCACCGACCAGGTTCGTCACCAAAACCCCATTTCGTTACCAGTATCAAATACGTTTCGTCACCACTAACAGTCGTTAGTATTGGTGACAAATTGTAAGTTATTATTTTACACGAAGAGAAATTACACATGTACACAGACGACTCAAAAAGTGTTGTTATTATAATACATGAATATTAATTATTGTCGGTAATGGCTAGTGCTACTTGTGAACAGGGCTGTGCCCTTCTGAGGGCCGAGCTACTGGCCGAGTTAGTGAAGGTCAAAGAAGAAAACTTGAAATTAAAGGAAGTGATAACGAGGATGAAGGAAGAAGACAAGAGACAAGGAAAGGCCGTGTCAGATGAAAACTGAGGCCAATAGGCCCGCTGCAGTTTCCTCCATTTGAGGTAGTAGGCAGCTACCAAACAGGGAGGTACTACCACCTGGGAAGATATTGGAAGCATAATGTGTAGTCTAATGGTAGACCCTGCTGCCATATGACCAAGTCCCAGGTTGATGATCTGACTTTCTGCCTCATTTACACACAATTGCAGGGTCTCAATTGTTTCTCCGACAACACAACATACATACAGTATATTGTTTTTAACTCTCGATTTTTTTTTCATTTTGTATTTCTTTATTGTTATTATTATCATTATTGTTATTTTATTATTTAAATTTTAATTTTGTATTTTTATTATAAATTTTACTTATCTGAATTATTATTATTATTATTACATTTTCGCCCCCCAGGCCCCGATGTGGGTCAGTGAACTGTGCCTGGGTGGGATAATCCCTGTAAAAAAAAAAACCACCCTTATATCTGTGTTTTTTATGATTTTCTATCCCAAGCAACAGTTATTTTCGTGTATATAATGATGGGAATGAACGTGGTGACGAAATGGGTTAAAAATAATGGTGACGATATGGGCAGACCCCATATCACTCTACAAGTGGCAGAGCGTATTTCTTATGTTTGCCCAGAACCGTCAACTCGTCCATTGAAGGAAAACAACACAAGAGGAAGGAGAGGATTACATCAACAAACTATCCAGACACTTGTTCATTATCCTCAACTGGAAGGAAATAATAACAAGAAGCACAATACATGTAACTCACCTTCCTCCGAGCAGCGAGAGTAATGATGTAAAAGATAGAGTTAAGATGGAACTGGGGTTCAGTGGCAAGGCGGACGTGTTGGTGTTTATTGACCAGGTCGATAATGTCCATCATGGCGGAGAACACCGGCTGCTCCAGGTTCTGGTTCTCGAACACGTACCTGGAGCAGCGACGGACCATCTGTTGACCCTCGGTACCGTCCTTGCCGCCCAACACCACAATACTCTGTCAATATCAAGACAGCTACTGTACACCATAACCTCCACACAGTATTAGTTCATGTCAACAGTACACTACAGTATATGGTAAATTTTTACTCTCAGACAACACAATTTTTTTCTTTGCAATAAAAAATTTAGATATTTTTGAGACACTTTTCTTCTATGACGTTATCCTCACAAATAACTTAACCTAACCTGCCAACTGGGGTGCTCTGCCTAAAAATAAAACACCTCTGAACTGAGTGTTCCCTGGCAGTACAGTAATATAACAGCCAGCGTAATACAGTGTCTCAAACAATGTACCGTGATCCTCCGTCTAACTAACTACCGTATAAAGATGGGTCCGTAATATTGAGTGTCTGCTAGGTGTAACCCCCCCCCCCCCCATCTAATGGATTACATGGAGAGAGAGAAGTTGGCTATAAGGTCTCACTGTGGGCGGTGGCACCAGACTGACTCACCTCAACATCACCCTGTATACCCACCAACTTCCCATTCTTGATCTTTTCTAAAGTTCTGGACAAGTCGGCCATCATCATCTGAAACAACACACACACACGTTAATAAAACACACGGTAACGACACACACGGTAGCGACACACACGGTAACGACACACACGGTAACGACACACACGTTAATAAAACACACGGTAACGACACACACGGTAGCGACACACACGGTAACGACACACACGGTAATAAAACAGTGTCATACCTTGGTTTACCTTAACATTACCTTATAATTAACTACCATAATACGGTCCAACTAATTACCCAAATGTAGCCGGAATGAAGTCAAAATGAAGTCAAATAATGGTCTTAGATGAATAAATCGGACTGCTAATCACTTCTCGATTATTATTTGGTGTCAAAGTAAAAAAAAAAATTGGCAAACTTAATTTAATCTGGGTTGTGTTAGGTTAGGTTAGGTACTTGATCTATTAACTCAGATTAAAGTAAGTTTTCCAATTTTTTGTGACTTTCTGACACCAAATACTAGTCAAGAAGTAATTAGCAGTCCGATTTATTCATCTAGGACCATTATTTGACTTCATTTTGACTTCATTTGGGGTAATTAGTCAGACCCCCATAATACCCTAATACCTGGGGAGTTAGGTTATAGTAATATAGGTGAAATAATCTGCATAATAAAGACAAAATGATGATAATAAACCAACAAACCAGTCACCTAAACCTAACCTAACCAAAAAAACCAATAAATTAGATTAATGGAAGAAGATATGAACCAATAATCACTAACCCTATAATACCTCAGAGATATTTCTAATTAACTTCCTTTTATTCTCATTTAATGGTAAAGACTTGTGTTGTGGTTCCTATAAATTATTAACTGTTCTTAGTGATATATTAGTGTTTTATAATGAGACTCCCAACACCTAATATAAAATTCACAATATATACAAAAGTTTCAGTCCTAAGAGAATAAAATTAGTTTGAAATTAATGAAAATTGTTCGTTATTTAAGTTAGTAGTGGCAATAAAGGTATTAAGTGGATTAACATGATGTAAGAGACAAAACTCACCAAGAAATACTCGGAATCATTTAAACTTTTCCCCAATGAACAGCTGTTGAGGGAGTATGGCCGATGTTACCGAAGTACTATGAACGTCTTTTAACTACATTATATTTTAAAAGAATATAAATTAAATATATATCCAATCTATCATTTCAAATAAAATACATATAATATAATAAAAGTTCATATTTAATTTTGATGATTAATTTAGCTTATTAATTGTCACTTTATTTTTTTTTAATCTTGGTCGTGTTCGTGGTATGTATTTTAACATTACATGCCTTGGCCTCCCTACCCTGCTGACATCCAGGAATTGTAACTATAGCAGCGCCGTCTATAAAAACATTATATAATTCTACTAAATTTCCTTATGATACAACTTTATTCACATATACAATTAATAAACAAATAATTTCTAGCAAGGTTATGTGTAATTGATTTAATTTTATTGTTTTATTTTAGTTTAACTTCCTAAAACATTGTCCCGCTTGTTAAAGTTCTTTCTCCTGAATATTGGTTGTATTTGAGAGGTTTTCACATTAAAATAATTAAGTTTAAATAATAGAAGAGAATAATATATACTTACTATTTATTATATGGCTTATTGTAACATTATAAATCAATTAATCGAGTTAAAACGCCTTGTGTCTGTCCCATTACTGTATTAAGCTATAAACTTCAACGGTTGATTAATATAGTTTAAAAGTAATTATTATAGAATTAAATATAAAGTTCTTGGAATAATCTCCACAAGAACTGATATGCTCCATCTTATATTTGCACTGTCATTAGCTATATAATTATTAGGTTAATTATCAGTTTGGTGATTTAGCGGGAAAATACTAATGTTAAAAATCACAAGTAATGTTGATGAACCAATTTAACTTTTAGACAATATTAGCCAATTTAAACCATTTTAAACAATTAACTTTACATAAAATAACAATATATATTAATTCAAGTTTATAAGAAGATTTTATAATTCTTTTAAGGAGATATATAGATGTTGAATAGGTCTGTTGTTTTGTTCGTGGTAAGTTTCCAGCATGAGTCACCTCGGCCATCAGTGCGTCATGGCTGTGTTGTGAGGTGGAGTGTGGCCGACATTTCTCCCGTGTATTCTCACTTATCAACCTGTTTTATCACCTCCCGTCGCCTTTCTATACCCCAGGTGTCCTGTATAAATGAACCTCCGTCTCGTGTGGTGCTGTCAGTGAAGGAGTCAGTGTTTGTGGTGAAAATAAGAGGGAGTATCTCAGGCGCCCCTTTTAAAGATGAACAGTCGAGAGGCAACACCTGGGGCAGAGTAATTAGTGGAGCAAATACCTGCGTTGTTGTAGGCCTACTAGGTCAGGTGTGGCAAATATCTGAGTTTTTGTAGGCCTACTAGGTCAGATGAGGCAAATACTTGAGTTGTTGTAGGCCTAAAAGGTCAGGTGAGGCAAATACTTGACTTGTTGTAGGCCTAAAAGGTCAGGTGAGGCAAATACTTGACTTCTTGTAGGCCTAAAAGGTCAGGTGAGCCAAATTCTAAGTACCAGGAATCGAGTAAGGCCAATTGTAAAACCATCGTAGGCCTATGGAGTCAAATCAAAGTGTATTATAGACTTGGGAAATCAAACAAAGCTAATTCTAAGCCTACTGTTAGCCTAGGTCATCTGAAGTTACCTCTAAGACTCCGTAAGGTCAAGTTCACTGTCACTGACCAACACCTGACCTAAGGGTAAGTGTTATAATGACTTTATTTATTAACTCTATACCTCAAGTTTGTCTACCATTAATATTGAATAAATTATGTGATAGGAAGATAAGGTTAGTGATACTGGTAACACTGTAGTGATGGGTGTCTCCTGTGCTAACACTGGTCAATAAAGGTTTAGCAGTAACAATAATATAGTGTTTAATCCCTTGTGTATGGAGTCCCTCTGAATTGAATAAAATTATCTAGCATTAGCCAGATAAAATGTTTAATGTCTCCATAGTGAAGGCGTTAAATGACCTCCACAGAGACATGAAGGCAGAGTCATATATCATGTACCGTATAATTAAATCAAGTTAATGAGGGAAATAATGACCAAAATGTATAAACAACTAACTAATGTTTTGTTATAACTTGTGGCATCTTTAGAAATCTGTAAAGTAGAGTGAGTTAGTGATGAATACAAGTTCGTTAACAATGTTTATTACTTTCAGTATTTAATGTGAAATATATTTGGATCTTTAACCATCCATATACTAACCTAAACCATCTTAACCTAAACCATCTTAACCTAACCCAACTTAACTAACCTTTGAATAATTTCTTAAAGCATGTGATTCAGGTGAAGGTTATGTAGTAGGAATTATGTCTCTTCATTTTAAGTCATTATTGTACATTACTTGTGTTACAGCCAGACACTTTGTTCCTTATCTGAGTGTACGATATATACTGTACTGTAAACATTAGGGGTTTGAATCACCTGAAGATTAGCTTAGGTTTAAATTCTAAGCTAACCCTAAGCTAATTCCTGTAGAAGCATTGTCTGGTGAAGTAAGGTAATGGGAGCTAATCTTCAGGTGATGTGGCTGTTTAAAGATACAGTAGTGTACAGTAGGTCAGGTTACAGTAGAGGGAAGGTACAGTAGTGTAGGTCATGTTACAGTAAGCAAGGTCTCTGTATAGCTGATTTATATATACTGTACTGTATCTCTTATATACAGCAGTACAGTATAGTAATGATAATAAAGGACTAGTAATAATATTTATACTGTACTGTATGCATTATGTCCTGTAGGGGAAGGCAAGATTTGAAAATATATTACAGGTATATGTAGTGTTAATAAAATCTGCTCTGTAATGATAAATGAAATGCAAACACCACATTATATTTACACACAGTATAGTATTTGTTTACACGAGAGGTGATGTATATTTTCCCACTGTCATCATCAATATCTTGTAGCCACTTTCCACACTTACACAGGGTAGCCACAATTACTTGATAGTAGCTTTCCACGCTGCATGGTCTCTTGTCAGGTTCCTAACTGTACAGTAGTGTCGTTGCTTACAGCCTCTGTCCATGTCTTTCTTGGCTCGCCTCCCCTCCCCTCCACATTTAGACTCATGCATCTCTTACCACAGTTGGTCTCATCCATTCTCTCCACATGTCCCAAACCATTTCAGCCTGCTTCTATGCTAAACTTTGCCCAGATTCTTAATACCTAGCTGTCTTCATATCTCTAGACAGGGTTTTCTGTTTTTCAGTATCACGTTGCACATTTTTCTCACCATTCTTATTTCAATTTGCCCAAAGCTGTGTACCTGTAAGTCATCCGCTTTAACCCATGTTTCACTCACCTACAACATCACACTTGTCTTACTAGTTGCATACATCTTTCCTTTCATGTGAAGGGAAGGTCGTCTTGTCATCAATAAACGCAGTAACTCTCTAAACTTCCTCCAGCCACTTCTTACTCTTACAACTGAGCAGGCTTCAGCACCCCCTCCAGCACTGATCATGTCACCCAGACTCATTGATGCACTCCAGGGACATAACCTAATGTTGAGTTTCTCCAGCCTTGCTGTTGGCACATGGTAACTTGCACATACAGAACACTTAAAGTCAGCAACATCCTGCAGCAACCTGTTGTGTACCGACCTAACATCTTCCAGTCACTGCACATTACTGAGCTGCTGCCAACACCAAGTCCTCAGCATACAACAGCTCCTAGGGCGGACCAGTCCTGAAGCCCCATAGTGTGTTACAATAAAAAGCCTTTGTTATTACTGCTGACATAAAGCCTTTGTTATTACTGCTGCCATAAAGCCTTTGTTATTACTGCTGCCATAAAGCCTTTGTTATTACTGCTGCCATAAAGCCTTTGTTATTACTGCTGCCATAAAGCCTTTGTTATTACTGCTGTCATAAAGCCTTTGTTATTACTGGTGTCATAAAGCCGTTATTACTGCTGCCATAAAGCCTTTGTTATTACTGCTGCCATAAAGCCTTTGTTATTACTGCTGTCATAAAGCCTTTGTTATTACTGCTGTCATAAAGCCTTTGTTATTACTGCTGCCATAAAGCCTTTGTTATTACTGCTGTCATAAAGCCTTTGTTATTACTGCTGCCATAAAGCCTTTGTTATTACTGGTGTCATAAAGCCTTTGTTATTACTGGTGTCATAAAGCCTTTGTTATTACTGCTGCCATAAAGCCTTTGTTATTACTGCTGCCATAAAGCCTTTGTTATTACTGCTGCCATAAAGCCTTTGTTATTACTGCTGTCATAAAGCCTTTGTTATTACTGCTGCCATAAAGCCTTTGTTATTACTGCTGACATAACAATTTAAGAACTTTGTTATTTACTGCAGTACTGTACACTGTTAAACATAACCATTCATTATAAAGGCTGGTGTCATATTTTTTAAAGTGTATCACTGAAGGTTATTTGGTGTTTTGTATAAGAAAAGATTTAGAGAAATACTGTACTGTACATGGTAGCTAAAACAACTATCTGTGCATACTTTATGGGAAACAATATGAGGCCATGGACGATAAATTTTGGTATATGAGGGCTGTCACTAGTCACACGTCGGAGCATATCGACCCCCACCTGCACAGATAGTTGTTTTAGCTACTGTACACATGATAACAGAATTAGGTACACTAGAAAACTTTATTATACTTTATTATTATTGTTCACGGTTAGTACGTACAGTACAGTTCTTACTTCTGGAATATTCTGTATTTTATTATAGCATTTATAACTATAATACCCCTGTATGTTGATTGAGGTCACCCCAAGATTAGCTCCCCACACCCTAGTCCACCTGAAGATTAGCTCCCCACATTAGTTCACCTCAAGATTAGCTCCCCACACTCTAGGTCACCTCAATATTAGCCTCTTGAGTACGTTGACAAAACCTCGAGTACGATGATTTAACATCTTGATTACGATGACATCTCGTCGATTAGCCTACGATGATTTAACTCCTTCAATATAATGATTTAAACCCTTGAGTATGATGACTTAAGTGGTTATGTTGTCATCGTACTCAAGGGGTTAAACACACTGTAGGTAACACGACAAAAAGAGAATGATAAAGAATATTAAGAATAACCTAACCTCACCTCACCTAACCTAACCTAACCTAACCTAACCTGAGAATCAAACATGAACTTGCAAATGATGAAAGACACTCGAGTCATTTATAGTCCCGGGAATGGGTTTTAAACACTGACTGACTGACTTGACTGATGACAATATAGACTGAGTGTTGCGGGTGTGCTAGGATAGACCTGAGTGTTGCGGGTGTGCTAGGATAGACCTGAGTGCTGCGGATGTGCTGTGTAGAAAGCGAAACTACATCTTGGATAGGAAAGACAGACTAACACACACACACACACACACATCTAAGCGATAGAATATGTCAAGAATAACTCAAATGTCACATCACCCCTGGGACGATAATGGCAGCAGGAAGCGGAGTGTATTGTGGTCACTTGATCCAGAGAAACACTTTGCATTAGGCTGACACGTACAGAGAAAATCATCATTAAAATAGAAAATAAAATGTATGTGACTTTCTTATTAATTTAATTGTTTATATTATGTTCATGTGTTATATTGTACCTTCGAGTTCCAGAAATATATATAAAATTTTTTTTTTTTTTTTTTTGGGGGGGGGGGGGGGTAAAAAAGGCTCCCGTGTTTATATACTGCTTAGGTTAGCTTAGATAAGGTTAGGGTAGGTTAATTTAGGTTGGGTATGGTTAGGTTAGGTTAAGTTGGATTAGCTTAGGTAAGGTCAGGGTTGATTAGGTTAGTTATGGTTAGGCAAGGTTAGGGTAGGTTTGGTTAGATTAGTTTAGGTATGGTTAGGTGAGGTCACGTTTGGGTGGTTCATCTTCAGGTTAGGTTAGGTTCAGTTAGGGTGGTTAATCTTCAGGCGGAAGTACCTCCATGTTTAGTGGACTGTGTGTATATATATTTTAGTCCATTAACATTAAAACTTTCCAACTATGTTATATGCCAGTAAGTGTAAGAATTAATGCAGGTTTAAACTGATGTAATGAGAGAGGGAGAATTTTATACAGTACACCGCAAGAATGTACACTACGCGGCTGGCTGGCGTACGATATATTACTGCTCCTAAAATAACATTCTAATTACTCTCTATCTGAACTCATTACATCCACTTAAATCAATTAGTAAGTAGGAGAGATAAGTAAGTTAGCTTCACAGATCTTACGAGAGAGATGCTGTAGTTTTTATTCATTATCTGGTGTTGGTGTTAAGTGAAGCTAGTAATTAATTAAGCTACATTCTCGGGCATTTACTGACGCCATAGTTGTTTGTTTGTTGTTGTGTGTAGCCGCAGAGTAGCCGAGTCAGTCATAAACAGGGTACGGTCAGACTCTGGCTCATGTCAAGGTGTGGTGTAGAGTATCTCAGTGTGCTAACTCAAAACACCCCCCCTCCTCCCTCACCCCCATTTGCCACCCCCCCTCCCCACCACATGATGAACACCCGCCGTATCTGTCAGATCAGTAAGACAAAATTTATAAGCTGACAGGAAGAATGTTGACTTTAACTGACAGGTGGTGTGGCCTGGTGGCTTGGCCTGGCCCGGGGGCACCACCTTGAGTGACTGGTCAGGTCGGCCCCGGGAGGCAGGAGCCACATAATTTCTCTGAGAGTTTAGTGAGTCATATATGGTGACTGAAGGTTGTTATGTCTCTCTCTCTCTCTCTCTCTCTCTCTCTCTCTCTCTCTCTCTCTCTCTCTCTCTCTCTCTCTCTCTCGTGGTAAGTCAGTCCATTCAGCAGCGAGGCGATGAATGGTGGTGCTACTTTAAGGTTACCCGCCCTGTTGAGTACCGTATTACTGCCCCCATCACACACACGACAGTAAAGACCTCCATAGTCTTTCATTTAAGCGTTTTTTTTTATAATTCTTCTACCTCCTCCCGTCCTCCTCCTACTACTGGACTAACCATTACCACCAACATTCACTCCTGCTACCACTATCTCCTCCTGCTACCACTATCTCCTCCTGCTACCACTACCTCCCCCCCTCCTGCTACCACTATTTCCTCCCCTCCTGCTACCACTATCTCCTCCCCCTCCTGCTACCACTACCTCCCCCCCTCCTTCTACCACTATCTCCCCCCCTCCTGCTACCACTATCTCCTCCCCCTCCTGCTACCACTACCTCCCCCCCCTCCTCCAGCCATCCGTTCAGGGGAAGCGTCACAGTTTCCAGGTAGAGGTGATAAATAATGACGCGTGTTGTGTTCTGCTCAACCTCGGCTTTACTGGGAACTCGGGTAGGGGAGGAGGCAGGGGTCAGGGAGGGTTGGGGGTCAGGGAGGAGGCGGGGGTCAGGGAGGGTTGGGGGTCAGGGAGGAGGCGGGGGTCAGGGAGGAGGCGGGGGTTAGGAGCTAAGGAGAGTGGGGATGAGTTAGAGGGGGTTAGGAGGGGAGAGTGATACCAACGAGACGTGTATCAGAGTCGTTTAGGAGTGACACTGTTGCACTACGCACTTACAGGTACAGAACATGTTATGAATACGATCCGCAAATCGATTAACATCCAGGTCCCCAATTGCTGCTGGGTAGACAGAGGCAAATGACGTAAAGAAACTTGCCCATAGTTTCACCCTGCCTGGGGATCGAACCCGGGTCTGCTCGCGTGCGAGGCGAGCATGCTTACCATTATTAAATTTAATACCAAACGACCCCCCAGCAATATCACAATCAGCTATGCTGATGATATTCTTATACATACTAAAACTCATCGTGAAATGCAAACCACCTGAACCATGTATACGCAGCCTGTGAACACCTCGGTCTTATTATCTCCACTGAGAAAACTAAGGTGTTCAACAAACAAGCTGGTAACCGCAAACGCGGCCCCGCCAAGTTCAGGATAGGTAACAACACTATTGACTATGTTTCTTCTTTTAAATATCTTGGTGTCTCCGTCCCTTGTACCCTACCTGCCATACAACAGCTAACCCGCCAATGTACTGACAGACTGAGACCTCTTAG
The DNA here is from genome assembly GCA_958450375.1 of Homarus gammarus. NCBI lineage: Eukaryota > Metazoa > Arthropoda > Malacostraca > Decapoda > Nephropidae > Homarus > Homarus gammarus. The sequence continues at coordinate 712,121 of CAUDMG010000902.1, read as the reverse complement.
AAGTGTAGCGGGGTACAGCCGGCACTATGGTGCTAATATTAGAATTGTTAAAACAATGTACCTAGGCTATATAAGATCTCTGATAGACTACCACGCACCAGCCCTGGTCCTTCGTGACAGGAAAGGCGTTGACAAGCTCGAGAAAATGAAAAATAAAGCACCCAGAATTATCCTAGGATGTCCCATGAGCACTAAAGTACTTAATATGAGGAAAGAACTAGGTATACCCAGTGTTAAAGATAGAATAATTGAAGTCAACCTCATGATAGCCCTGAGGCTTCTGCGTGGTGATCCTGATAACATTGTTTCCTTAAAATTGCTAGAATGTATGAACCATGGGACTACTGAGTCTAAATGGATCCAAACTACAGCTACATATATGAAGATGTTTGAACTAGACCACCTGTACAAAGTTGAGACACAACAGCGCTTCCTGCCACCCTGGCGGACAGTTCCCTTCGATATCACAATACCGACGTATCCGCCTAAAAAATTAATTATACAAAGCATTTATCTCCAACACACTGCCAAATTGAGAGCTCTTGAACACATACACACTTTACAGACTGATGATAATATCACACAGACCATCTACACTGATGGATCTCTTAACACCGCCTGTGGGAGGGCTGGAAGTGCTATTGTTGTGACTCAACCTGACGGTAATATAATTGAGAAAGGAGTTAGAATTAACAACTGGGCATCCACTCTACAAACTGAATTAGTTGCCATACTCACAGCTATTAAATTCATTGAAACCACTGTTACCGACAGTCACATCATCACTGACTCTCTATCCTCACTACTTGCCCTTGGCACCCTCGACTCAGGTTGTCACACTCTTGTCTCTGAAGCCAGACACAAATATGCGTGCCTTGTTGACCGGGGTGTCAGGGTCAAACTGTTGTGGATCCCCTCTCACATAGGCCTCATAAAACATGACAGAGTTGATGCCCTCGCCAAACTCGCGTCTAACAAAGACACCGTTGAATACAATTTGGGTCTGTCAAAAAGAACCCTTAAAACTGTAATTAGGAAAGAACTTATTGATGAGTTTGACGCAAGTAGACAAGTGCAAACAGGCACTAGTCGATCCATAGTTTACCATGATGAGATGTATCAAGTGAAACATGTATATGGAGCAAGTAACAAGATCACTAGATTACAAGATGTTGTAACCGCTAGATTAAGGTTAGGATATAAGTACCTTTGGCAGTATGTTCCTCAAGCAGATGTAAACAAAACTAAATGTAAACTGTGAGGCCAGACATACTACCTCACACGCCTGTACTCACGCATTTGTGAATAAGTTACCCTTTATGTATAGAACTAAACAAATAATGTAAATGAAATACTGTGTAACATTCAGTGCCATAATATCCTGACAACGGGGGTTAACTATTATGACCCGGTGTAAACTCTACTCTGTAATCCTTTTGCGCTACCGCTCACAGGATGAGTGTGGGGTGCACAATAAAGTAGCCGCTGTAAGCGGTTAAATAAAAAATCAACCACACACACACACTCTCCACACCCACACCCACCCACCCACACACACACACACACACACACATACATACACGCGAAATTGGTAAACATTGGTATGGAAATAGAGTAGTTGACGAGTGGAACAAGTTACCAAACATCATTAACTGGAACACGCTGGACAGCTTCAAACATAAGTTGGGTGTAAACGGGACCCTGCCGAGTATGGGCCAGTTTCCTCCTTTCTTATGATCTTATGAAGACTTCAACGCAGGTTCGGAACTGTGCCGCGATGCCGGGATAAATTGCGTATGTTTTGAATAGATCAGGAACTGTGGAACACGTGTAGAAGGGTCGACACAGGTAAATAACAAGAGTGGAGCGGTTCAGTACGGGTGTTGAACTGGTCTAGGAAGGTCATTTGGAAGGGTTGAGGTATGAGAGAGGGAGGCCTGGTGTGTGTGTGTGTGTGTGTGTGTGTGTATAAGACAGGTCGAATTTAAATTAATTGGGGTGGCAGCAGGTGGCGGATGACGACCCCCTCATCCCTCCTTCATTATCACGACCCCCTTACCCTTCCTTCATTACCACGACCCCCTCACCCCTCCTTCATTATCACGACCCCTTCACCCCTCCTTCATTATCACGACCCCTCACCCCTCCTTCATTATCACGACCCCCTCACCCCTCCTTCATTATCACGACCCCTTCACCCCTCCTTCATTATCACGACCCCCCTCACCCCTCCTTCATTATCACGACCCTCCCTCACCCCTCCTTCATTATCACGACCCCTCACCCCTCCTTCATTATCACGACCCCCTTACCCCTCCTTCATTATCACGACCCCCTCACCCCTCCTTCATTATCACGACCCCCTCACCCCTCCTTCATTATCACGACCCTCCCTCACCCCTCCTTCATTATCACGACCCCCTCACCCCTCCTTCATTATCACGACCCTCCCTCACCCCTCCTTCATTATCACGACCCCCTTACCAAAATGAAATGGTTTAGTTAATCAGTAATATATACTAGATACAAAGTTAACAACAACGGAGTCAAGTGAGAGTCTGGACCCTCTTAGTGGCACCTCCATATAAGGGACTTTTCTCTCCATAAAATCCGTTCGGTGGGGGTGTCATATCTAACCTTGATCTACCCGTGCGAGCCACTACCAGTGCAACCACCTCCACTGTCGCCGCCCACGTCATCTACCAGTGCCGCCAACGAACGAGGCCCCTCCAGTCCCTCACCCACGGCCTTAAAGGAGCCTTTGTCAGGGTCCTACGTCTCATGTACATTGCCATCGTCAGAGCTGTCATAAATTATGCCTCTCCTGTCCTTGTAGTTGCCTCCCAGCGCGAGAAACAAAGCATAGAGAAAATCCAAATCAGAGCGATAAGACTCATCCTCGGCTGCCCTATGACCACCGAAATAGAAGTCATGCAGCGTGAACGGATCCTGCTCCCCGTCTGCGATCGAATTACTGCTCTCAATGCCATCCTTGGTGTTAAACTTCTTCGCAGTGAGCAACCGACTTCCCTGTCTCGCTCACTGAACTCACATCTTGACTCCCTCCTGCGCCGACCTGCCCCCATTACCTCTCCCTCCCTCTCTCAACACTGGCCCGTCCACACTGCTGCTGACATCCTGCGTTATCACCTCTACACCCCCTCGACCTCTCTCCCTCCCGAGTACACTCATCCGTCTCTACCGCCGTGGACCTCCCCGTGTGTTGATGTTGTCGTCCACATCTTCCCTGGTCGTAATTCCACCCAACTGAGGTATATGCTCAAACTTAACTGCCTTGAGCAGATTGATGATGTCGCCTCCTCTCTTACGACCTCCCTCCCTCCTATCCTCGTCTACTGTGATGGGTCTGTCACCGCGCTGGGGCAGCTGTGTGGATTCCTGAGCGCCAGGCCTGCAGGAAAATCAGGGTCCACGACTGGGCCTCCTCCACTGACACTGAAAGCATAGCCATCCTCGCGGGCATTCATGAGGGGGCGACCTATGCTCGCACTGAACGCCGGAACCTCCTTATAATCATTGACAGCACTTCTGCGCTAGCGAGGCTCAAATTACCCTCCCCCTTCTCCCCTGCCGCCTAACACACCCTAGCTGCCGTCGCCAGGCTAGAACAAACTGATGACATCCGTGTCAAGTTTATTTGGATCCCGTCACATATAGGAATAACTGCCTGTGACACTGTTGATCGGCTTGCCAAAGAAGCGACACAAGAAGATATTGAAGCCACTCTCGCCCTCTCCCTGAATCATCTCAAATCTCGCATACACGCCACACAACGAGAAGCATTCGACGAAAATTGGACACACCTGAAACAACGGGGTAGCATCACACTATGCCACTATGACGCTGTAACCGGTGACGACAACCGCCACTACAAAGAGTATCAATCCCTGACTCGATCTCAACAGCTTATGTACATGAGACTGCGCCTAGGGTACAGGTACTTATGGGAGTACATTGGCAACCCTGAGCCTGGCCGCACTGTTTGTAAACTTTGTGGCCAACCCGACTTTCACACCCTCTCAGATTCAGATTGCCCCCGAGGCGGCTAGTTTATTGGGCACCCCCTTACATCCTGTACAAGGTGAAGCATAGAAGCGTTTACAGCGCCCATCTGGGAAGCATGCGGAGTTCATGCTTGCCTTTGTCTCTCACTACATCCTCACTTGTCTTATGACCTCCTCCTACAGGTCCCCAGCCGTTACCAACACCTCTTCCCTCCCTGACCAGATATCCCTCCTCCTAGTGACAGGCCTGGCACTTGACATTAGTAGGGACCTGCCACGCTTTGCCATAAACAGTTGAAATGTAACTTGGTGACAAAACCCATGACCCTTCAGGCTTCTACGACCTTAATGCATGAGTCATAAAGGCAAGTATGAACTCTGCATGCTTCCCAGATGGGCACTGTAAACGCTTCTGTGCTTCACCTTGCACAGGATGTAAGGGGGTGTCCAATAAACTAGCCACCTCGGGGACAATCTAAAAAAAAAAAATCCACATAGTCCGTTATATGGAGGTTTGACTGTACTGTAACACGGTGTTAGAATGTTACCAAGTTTATCACCTTTGTTTACAGCAGAGTATTGGTTATAAACAGGTGGGTGGCAGTAACTACGGGTTGTGTTAAAGTGAAACAATAAATCAGGTTCATGTCGTGATGGTCAGCTGTTGAGGTTTTCTATCAGTGTTGTGTTGTAAATGTTTTTAAAGGTGGGATAAAAAAGGTTAAAAGTAATAATTGTTGGCCTCCATTTTAATATTTTTAGAACAATAGATGACTTAATGACCCCTTATTATGTAGAGTGTCCCCCCCTCCCCCTCCCCTCCCACTCACCCCCTCCCACCACGCATATCTCCCTTTCCATAAGAGGAGAGAGGGAGTTAGGGTTTATTGTGAGAGGAAGAGTGGGAAGGGAGAGGGAGACAGAGAGAGAGAGAGGCGTCAACACTCCGGTGGTCAGTGTGTGAGTCAGTCAGTCAGGATGGTGTATACAGTATATATAGAGCCAGCTGACTCTTCATATACTACTAATAACATCATAATCCCACCACACACACACACACACACACACGTCTCCCTTTTTCCACAGCCTCGACCTTTGGCATGTGCTTGGTGGTGTAGGTGGGTGGGAGTGTGTTTCCGTTGTGGTGGTGGTGAGTGCCACTCCCTCCACACACTGTACCCTGCCAGTCCCTCCACACACTGTACCCTGCCACTTCCTCCACACACTGTACCCTGCCACTCCCTCCACACACTGTACCCTGCCACTCCCTCCACACACTGTACCCTGCCACTCCCTCCACACACTGTACCCTGCCACTCCCTCCACACACTGTATCCGCCACTCCCTCCACACACTGTACCCTGCCACTCCCTCCACACACTGTACCCTGCCAGTCCCTCCACACACTGTACCCTGCCAGTCCCTCCACACACTGTACCCTGCCACTCCCTCCACACACTGTACCCTGCCAGTCCCTCCACACACTGTACCCTGCCACTTCCTCCACACACTGTACCCTGCCACTCCCTCCACACACTGTACCCTGCCACTCCCTCCACACACTGTACCCTGCCACTCCCTCCACACACTGTATCCGCCACTCCCTCCACACACTGTACCCTGCCACTCCCTCCACACACTGTACCATGAACACTTCCTCCACACACTGTACCCTGCCACTCCCTCCACACACTGTACCATGAACACTTCCTCCACACACTGTACCCTGCCACTCCCTCCACACACTGTACCCTGCCACTCCCTCCACACACTGTACCCTGCCACTCCCTCCACACACTGTACCCTGCCACTCCCTCCACACACTGTACCCTGCCACTCCCTCCACACACTGTATCCGCCACTCCTCCACACACTGTACCCTGCCACTTCCTCCACACACTGTACCATGAACACTTCCTCCACACACTGTACCCTGCCACTCCCTCCACACACTGTACCATGAACACTTCCTCCACACACTGTACCCTGCCACTCCCTCCACACACTGTACCCTGCCACTCCCTCCACACACTGTACCCTGCCACTCCCTCCACACACTGTATCCGCCACTCCCTCCACACACTGTACCCTGCCACTCCCTCCACACACTGTACCCTGCCAGTCCCTCCACACACTGTACCCTGCCAGTCCCTCCACACACTGTACCCTGCCACTTCCTCCACACACTGTACCCTGCCACTCCCCCCACACTCTATACCCTGCCAGTCCCTCCACACACTGTACCCTGCCACTCCCTCCACACACTGTACCCTGCCACTCCCCCCACACTATACCCTGCCAGTCCCTCCACACACTGTACCCTGCCACTCCCTCCACACACTGTACCCTGCCACTCCCTCCACACACTGTACCCAGCCACTCCCTCCACACACTGTACCCAGCCACTCCCTCCACACACTGTACCCAGCCACTCCCTCCACACACTGTACCCAGCCACTCCCTCCACACACTGTACCCTGCCACTCCCTCCACACACTGTACCCTGCCACTCCCCCCACACACTGTACCCTGCCAGTCCCTCCACACACTGTACCCTGCCACTCCCTCCACACACTGTACCCTGCCACTCCCTCCACACACTGTACCCTGCCACTCCCCCACACACTGTACCCTGCCAGTCCCTCCACACACTGTACCTTGCCACTCCCTCCACACACTGTACCCTGCCACTCCCTCCACACACTGTACCCTGCCACTTCCTCCACACACTGTACCCTGCCACTCCCTCCACACACTGTTCCCTGCCACTCCCTCCACACACTGTACCCTGCCACTCCCTCCACACACTGTACCCTGCCATTCCCTCCACACACTGTACCCTGCCAGTCCCTCCACACACTGTACCCTGCCACTCCCCCCACACACTGTACCTTGCCACTCCCTCCACACACTGTACCCTGCCACTCCCTCCACACACTGTACCCTGCCACTTCCTCCACACACTGTACCCTGCCACTCCCTCCACACACTGTACCCTGCCACTCCCTCCACACACTGTACCCTGCCACTCCCTCCACACACTGTACCCTGCCACTCCCTCCACACACTGTACCCTGCCACTCCCTCCACACACTGTACCCTGCCACTCCCTCCACACACTGTACCCTGCCACTCCCCCCACACACTGTACCTTGCCACTCCCTCCACACACTGTACCCTGCCACTCCCTCCACACACTGTACCCTGCCACTTCCTCCACACACTGTACCCTGCCACTCCCTCCACACACTGTACCCTGCCACTCCCTCCACACACTGTACCCTGCCACTCCCTCCACACACTGTACCCTGCCACTCCCTCCACACACTGTACCCTGCCATTCCCTCCACACACTGTACCCTGCCAGTCCCTCCACACACTGTACCCTGCCACTCCCCCCACACACTGTACCTTGCCACTCCCTCCACACACTGTACCCTGCCACTCCCTCCACACACTGTACCCTGCCACTTCCTCCACACACTGTACCCTGCCACTCCCTCCACACACTGTACCCTGCCACTCCCTCCACACACTGTACCCTGCCACTCCCTCCACACACTGTACCCTGCCACTCCCACCACGCACTGTACCTTGCCAGAATCTCTTGTAACCTGACACAGCCATGCACATATCAGATACAACTGATATGTATAAGTTGTCCTCCTGTTTCCCTTGTCCCGTCTGTTGTGTGTTTGTGTTTATCAAGTGTTTGTTCCATGTTAATAATAGTTGTTGTTATCTGAACATCCTGAGTTTTAATTGTTGATAGAAAAATGAGGGGTTAGCGGTGAGGGGGGGGGGAGAGGTGAGGGAGTGGCTGTGAGGGGGGAAGAGAGGTGAGGGAGTGGCTGTGAGGGGGGAGAGAGATGAGGGAGTGGCTGTGAGGGGGGAGAGAGGTGAGGGAGTGGCTGTGAGGGGGAAGAGAGGTGAGGGGGGAAGAGAGGTGAGGGGGGAAGAGAGGTGAGGGAGTGGCTGTGAGGGGAGGAAGAGAGGTGAGGGAGTGGCTGTGAGGGGGGAGAGAGGTGAGGGAGTGGCTGTGAGGGGGGAGAGAGATGAGGGGGGAAGAGAGGTGAGGGAGTGGCTGTGAGGGGAGGAAGAGAGGTGAGGGAGTGGCTGTGAGGGGGGAGAGAGGTGAGGGAGTGGCTGTGAGGGGGGAGAGAGAGGGTGGGAGAGGTGAGGAGTGGCTGTGAGGGGGAGAGGTGAGGGAGTGGCTGTGAGGGGGGAAGAGAGGTGAGGGAGTGGCTGTGAGGGGAGGAAGAGAGGTGAGGGAGTGGCTGTGAGGGGGGAGAGAGGTGAGGGAGTGGCTGTGAGGGGGAAGAGAGGTGAGGGGGGAAGAGAGGTGAGGGAGTGGCTGTGAGGGGGAAGAGAGGTGAGGGAGTGGCTGTGAGGGGGAGAGAGATGTGAGGGAGTGGCTGTGAGGGGGAGAGAGGTGAGGGGGGAAGAGAGGTGAGGGAGTGGCTGTGAGGGGGGAAGAGAGGTGAGGGAGTGGCTGTGAGGGGGAGAGAGATGTGAGGGAGTGGCTGTGAGGGGGGAGAGAGATGAGGGAGTGGCTGTGAGGGGGGAGAGAGGTGAGGGAGTGGCTGTGAGGGGGAAGAGAGGTGAGGGGGGAAGAGAGGTGAGGGAGTGGCTGTGAGGGGAGGAAGAGAGGTGAGGGAGTGGCTGTGAGGGGGGAGAGAGGTGAGGGAGTGGCTGTGAGGGGGGAGAGAGATGAGGGAGTGGCTGTGAGGGGGGAGAGAGGTGAGGGAGTGGCTGTGAGGGGGAAGAGAGGTGAGGGAGTGGCTGTGAGGGGGAGAGAGATGTGAGGGAGTGGCTGTGAGGGGGAGAGAGGTGAGGGGGGAAGAGAGGTGAGGGAGTGGCTGTGAGGGGAGGAAGAGAGGTGAGGGAGTGGCTGTGAGGGGGGAGAGAGGTGAGGGAGTGGCTGTGAGGGGGGAGAGAGATGAGGGAGTGGCTGTGAGGGGGAAAGAGAGATGAGGGAGTGGCTGTGAGGGGGGAGAGAGGTGAGGGAGTGGCTGTGAGGGGGAAGAGAGGTGAGGGAGTGGCTGTGAGGGGAGAGAGAGAGAGAGACTCTTGTTATGGTAGTGGTAATAATAACACCAAGACTCACGTACAGGTAACTTGTGTTGTCTGGTCAGGCTCCCAGAACGTGTCACCACCACACACAGACTGATAGTGTTGTGGTGGTGGTGGGGGTGGGGGACAGTGGTGGTGGGGGTGGGGGACAATGGTACAGTGGTGGTGGGGTACAGCGGTGGTAGAGTACAGCAGTGGTGGTGGGGTACAGCAGTGGTGGGGTACAGTGGTGGTGGGGTACAGCGGTGGTAGGGTACAATGGTGGTGGGGGTGTGGGACAATGGTACAATGGTGGTGGGGTACAGTGGTGGTAGGGTACAGCGGTGGTGGGGTACAGTGGTGGTGGGGTACAGTGGTGGTGGGGTACAGTGGTGGTGGGGTACAGTGGTGGTGGGGTACAGTGGTGGTGGGGTATAGTGGTGGTGGGGTACAGCGGTGGTAGGGTACAGTGGTGGTGGTGGGGTACAGTGGTGGTGGGGGACAGTGGTGGTGGGGGTGGGGTACAATGGTGGTGGGGTACAGCGGTGGTAGGGTACAGTGGTGGTGGTGGGGTACAGTGGTGGTGGTGGGGTACAGCGGTGGTGGGGTATAGTGGGGGGGGTTACAGTGGTGATGGGGTACAGTGGTGGTGGGGTACAGCGGTGGTAGAGTACAGCAGTGGTGATGGGGTACAGCGGTGGTGGGGTACAGTGGTGGTGGGGTACAGTGGTGGTGGGGTGTCGGCGCCGCTGACTGTGGTGGCGAAGTACACAATACACCACTACACAGGAAGTACACACCCAGTAGTTAAGTGGTATACTGTATCATACACACACACACACAGGCATACATATTATACACACAACAGTGCCTCACCCTGTTGTAGTGCTCCTTAGTGTACAGTGCCGTTCACTGGTTACCGTTTCACTGTACCGTTCACTGGTTACCGTTTCACTGTCTGCCGTTCATTAAACTTAATTATTCCTTATGTCAGTCTTCACCACTTTACTACAGTGTTGTTCATTACGTTCACTCGTCCCGTTCACGACAGTGGTGAACATTATCCTGTTTATCGTTTACTCTTCTGTCACCTGTGTGTGTCACTCGTGTGTCACCTGTGTGTGTCACTCGTGTGTCACCTGTGTGTCGTCTACCTGCCACTAAACACAGTAAGGTAAGGTGGCATGTGTCCATCATGATGATGACGTCACATTCAGCTGTTTTGATATGGTGACCACAATACTCCCTCCCTCCCTCCCTCCCCCCCACTCCCCTCCCTCCCCCCCACTCCCCTCCCTCCCTCCCTCACCTCTCCCTCCCTCCCCCACCCCTCCTTCCCTCCCCCACCCCTCCCTCACCTGAGATAAGGTTGACTCTCATCATTGTCTCGTTATCTGTCGCTGTCTGTTGTATCAGCGGTTCTGTGGCGCCGCTATCGTGAGGTTTAGTTACCTGGAGGTGGTAATAGTCCTATAGGTATCCATCAGACCTTTATATAGTAAACAACAAGGCTCTAAGACAGGGGTTCTTAACCCCCAAGGGGTCCATGAATGGGCTTCAGGGGGGTCCGTGAAGGTCAGATAAAAATTTAATATTTATATTCACTATATTATCTCCGTTCAGCATGCAACTGGATGTTTCATTCAGTGCACCCAGCTCCTGGTTTTCGTCCGTTATATGCATGCTGATGCCATCAAAGAAGAATTCCTATTTTGTGAGCCCCTTTTGGAAACTACAAAGGCCATCGACATCTTAGAAATGGTGAATAGTTTCTTTGCCAAGCAAAACTTCGACTGGAAGAAAAATCTTGGTACTCTGTGCACAGACGGACCACCTGCGATGCTTGACAACACATCTGGTTTTGCTGCTTTGGTGAAGAAAGAAGCTCCTCACGTCACCGTGACCCATTGTTTTCTACATCGGCATGCATTGGCGTCAAAGACTCTGCCAGCAATTCTGAAAGAGGTCTTGTCGACTGACGTGAAAGTCGTCAACTTCATCAGAGCCAGGGCTGTGAACCATCACGTTTTCAAGAGGTCTTGTCAAGAAATGGGAGCAGAATATGAAGTTCTTCTCTACCACACAGAAGTTCGCTGGCTTTCCAGAGGACAAATCCTGAAGCGCTTGATTGAACTTCGAGCAGAAGTTTCACTTTTTTTTGAGAGAAAAAGAAAGTCCACTCTCAGAACAGTTTGGCAGTGAGGAGTTCATTCGTGGCTTGGCCTACTTGGCGATATTTTTGGCCATATGAATGAGGTGAATCTTGTGACTCAAGGCCCTGGAGTCACCATTATGGATGAGGTGAATCTTGTGATTCAAGGCCCTGGGGTCACCATTATGGATGCTGCTGATAGACTGCAAGCTTTTCTGGCCAAGCTGCCACTGTGGAAGAGGAGGTTGGAGGCAGACAACTATGCAAACTTTCCAATGTTAGAGGAAGTTCTTCTGCAGGATGGACTCGTGAGTGACAAAGCCCTGTCAATTTCTCTGCAGGCAGAATTCTGCAGACATCTGGATACTCTGCAGAACTCTTTCAAAGGTTACTTCTGCTCAGGTGACCTTAAAGTTGAAACGTGGATTCGTAATCCTTTCCTTGCCGACACAGACTGTATCAGTGATGAAGACCTTGCCAAAGGTGACCTCATTGACCTGAAGACAAAGGAAATGTTACGACATTGTCCCACCCCCTTCCATTACTTTAGGTCCCAACACACTCCAGGTTGTAGATTCCACTAAGCTCCTCGGCGTCACCATAGACAACAAACTAAATTGGTTACTTCTGCTCAGGTGAAACATGGATTCGTAATCCTTTCCTTGCCGACATAGACTGTATCAGTGGTGAAGACCTTGCCAAAGGTGACCTCATTGACCTGAAGACAAAGGAAATGTTACGAAATGAATTCAACTCGAAGAACCTTGGAGAATTGTGGTGTGCGTTGACACAAGCCTACCCTCGTCTGGTACAGTGAGCTATGGGTGCTCTCATTCCGTTTGCTGCTACATACCTTTGTGAGCCAGGGTTTTCAGCACTCTTATTTCTATCAAAACGAAAAGTCGAAATCTATTGGATGTCAAAGATGACCTGCGTGTTACCTTGTCAAAGACCACTCCACAGTTTCATCTTCTTATTCAACCCAAACAACAACAACAACAACAACAACCTTCTCATTGAAATGAACTTTTGATCAGAATTAAAGTTTTGTTTTGTTTAATTTGCACAAGATGATTGTATTTCATTTTTGTATGGAGTGGCCATTAAGTTTTGCATAAAAAGTGTGAAACATAATTATTTGTTAAGATTGTTTACTTTATTCATACTTTGTGTATGTGATACACAGTATGAGGCAATGAATGTTCAATAACATAAAGTATATTCATTGCATGCAAAGTTGTGCTGATGTGCATTTTTCTAGGGAGGTCCAGAGCTTTCACCAGCTTCTCAAAGGGTCCGTGACTCAAGAAAGGTTAAGAACCACTGATCTAGGGATAAATACTTTGTTATTGTTATTATTAATTAATAATAATAATATTATTATTATTAATTATTATTATTATTATTATTATTATTATTGTTTTTATTATTGTTATTATTATTATTATTATTATTATTATTATTATTATTATTATTATTATTATTATTATTATTATTATTACTATTATTGTTATTGTTATTATTGTTATTATTATTAGTTATTATTGTTGTCATTATTATTATTATTATTATTATTGTTATTATTATTATTATTGTTATTATTATTATTATTATTGTTGTTATTATTGTTATTGTTATTATTATTATTATTATTGTCATTATTATTATTGTTATTATTATTATTATTATTATTATTATTGTTATTATTATTATTATTATTATTATTATTGTTATTGTTATTATTATTATTATTGTTATTATTATTATTATTATTATTATTATTTTTATTATTATTATTATTATTATTATTATTATTATTATTATTATTATTATTATTATTGTCCAATGTTAGTCCAGGAGGAAACTGGATAACCCATCTCACGTGTGTCTGGTTGGGTCATGAAGGACTCGACGCCATAACAACGTAGTGAAGGATACGAGTATTACCTCATTACGAGAGAGAGAGTTATATTGCAGGTGTTGGTCTTTGTTTATTTTTCCTCGTCATATATTTGGGTTGTGGTGTTTGGTGATATGTGTGTAGCTTTGTTTCTTCATCTTATTTAGTATAATTTAACCTAACCTAAGTTAATCTAACGCTATGTAACCTAATCTAACCTAACCAAGCCTGTGTGTGTAAGTGAGGAACCATGGCGTGTTCCTTCAAGTCTTCACAATTGACCTTCTGCATTATACTGTACATCAATCATGCCTTGCAACAATATGCAATAGTCACTTAAATCATGGTTGCCACACTTCGTATAAGCCAATCATACAGACCTTAGACTCGTGTAATGGAAGAGATTTTTTATGTATGACACACACACACACACACACACACACACACACACACACACACACACACACACACACACACACACACACACTGTACAGCCAGCTAAAACGTATTTGCGTTTGGAATGTTTACTTGACTCTGTGGCGCTGGGCTAACAAACTTGCTTAACGATAATAATAATAATGATGATAATAAGAATATTGATAATAATAATAACAGTATTATTGTCCCTCAGATTGTTGGGTCACCTGGTCACACCTTAACCTACGGCTGCCTGCACGTGTTCACCTGATACACGAGGTAAGGAGAGAGAGAGAGTTAATGGGGACGATAATGTATTCTCTCGTGAAAATTGTACTATTGATGTATAAAGGTGAGAACAGATCCTTGTCAACCAACACATTGTTCCCATCGTCAACCACAACACACCAAGACTCGGATATTTGGCCCCACATCTCCAAGCAAAATCTGTCACAACAAAATCAGAGTTTGAGGAACTTTGAGAAGAAAAAAATGTTTAGGAATATTATAAAAGAAATACCTTTGTGTGTGTGTGTGTGTGTGTCCACGTTATCAGCTCACGTATAGACAATTCAGATTTTTTTTTCAGATTTGACCCGTGAGTGTGCTAGTTTATTGGGCACCCCGTTTAGACAGTGTGTGGTGGCAGGGTAGGTCAGGACAGGGTAGGGCAGGGTAGGACAGTATCGGACGGACACAACACTGGTCACGCTGGACCTCCGCCGCCTTATGCCTCTAAATGTTCGATTTCTCTCGGACTGTGTGTGTGTGTGTGTGTGCGTGTGTGTGTGTGTGTGTGGACCAGACGTATACATCAAGACTCCTGTATGGTGGTGAGGGAGGGAAAGGGGGGGGGGAGTGAGGGGGAAAGGGAGAGGGAGAGCAAGTGAGGGAGGGAGAGAGAGAGAGTGAGGGAGGAAGTGAGGGAGGGGGAGGGAGGAAGGGAGGGAGTGAGGGAGGCACACCACGTCTCAGATCTGCCGCTCCCTTGGGTCACCACCGCCACTTTTCTCACCCTTTTTCTTTCTCATTTTCCTTCTTTCCTTTTCACGTATTTGTTTTTATTCTTTAATAGTAGATGACGCCACAATACCCTATCTCCCTAGTGTGGCACTGTCTCCTTAGTGTGGCACTGTCTCCCTAGTGTGGCACTGTCTCCCTAGTGTGGCACTGTCTCCCTAGTGTGGCACTGTCTCCCTAGTGTGGCACTGTCTCCATAGTGTGGCACTGTCTCCCTAGTGTGGCACTGTCTCCCTAGTGTGGCACTGTCTCCATAGTGTGGCACTGTCTCCCTAGTGTGGCACTGTCTCCCTAGTGTGGCACTGTCTCCTTGGTGTGGCACTGTCTCCCTAGTGTGGCACTGTCTCCTTAGTGTGGCACTGTCTCCCTAGTGTGGCACTGTCTCCTTAGTGTGGCACTGTCTCCCTAGTGTGGCACTGTCTCCTTAGTGTGGCACTGTCTCCCTAGTGTGGCACTGTCTCCTTAGTGTGGCACTGTCTCCATAGTGTGGCACTGTCTCCCTAGTGTGGCACTGTCTCCCTAGTGTGGCACTGTCTCCTTGGTGTGGCACTGTCTCCCTAGTGTGGCACTGTCTCCTTAGTGTGGCACTGTCTCCCTAGTGTGGCACTGTCTCCTTAGTGTGGCACTGTCTCCCTAGTGTGGCACTGTCTCCTTAGTGTGGCACTGTCTCCCTAGTGTGGCACTGTCTCCCTAGTGTGGCACTGTCTCCTTAGTGTGGCACTGTCTCCCTAGTGTGGCACTGTCTCCTTAGTGTGGCACTGTCTCCCTAGTGTGGCACTGTCTCCCTAGTGTGGCACTGTCTCCTTAGTGTGGCACTGTCTCCCTAGTGTGGCACTGTCTCCTTAGTGTGGCACTGTCTCCCTAGTGTGGCACTGTCTCCCTAGTGTGGCACTGTCTCCTTAGTGTGGCACTGTCTCCCTAGTGTGGCACTGTCTCCCTAGTGTGGCACTGTCTCCTTAGTGTGGCACTGTCTCCCTAGTGTGGCACTGTCTCCTTAGTGTGGCACTGTCTCCCTAGTGTGGCACTGTCTCCTTAGTGTGGCACTGTCTCCCTAGTGTGGCACTGTCTCCCTGGTGTGGCACTGTCTCCCTAGTGTGGCACTGTCTCCTTAGTGTGGCACTGTCTCCTTAGTGTGGCACTGTCTCCCTAGTGTGGCACTGTCTCCTTAGTGTGGCACTGTCTCCCTGGTGTGGCACTGTCTCCTTAGTGTGGCACTGTCTCCCTAGTGTGGCACTGTCTCCTTAGTGTGGCACTGTCTCCCTAGTGTGGCACTGTCTCCCTAGTGTGGCACTGTCTCCTTAGTGTGGCACTGTCTCCCTAGTGTGGCACTGTCTCCTTAGTGTGGCACTATCTCCCTAGTGTGGCACTGTCTCCCTAGTGTGGCACTGTCTCCTTAGTGTGGCACTGTCTCCTTAGTGTGGCACTGTCTCCCTAGTGTGGCACTGTCTCCTTAGTGTGGCACTGTCTCCCTAGTGTGGCACTGTCTCCTTAGTGTGGCACTGTCTCCCTAGTGTGGCACTGTCTCCCTGGTGTGGCACTGTCTCCCTAGTGTGGCACTGTCTCCTTAGTGTGGCACTGTCTCCTTAGTGTGGCACTGTCTCCCTAGTGTGGCACTGTCTCCTTAGTGTGGCACTGTCTCCCTGGTGTGGCACTGTCTCCTTAGTGTGGCACTGTCTCCCTAGTGTGGTACTGTCTCCTTAGTGTGGCACTGTCTCCCTAGTGTGGCACTGTCTCCTTAGTGTGGCACTGTCTCCCTGGTGTGGCACTGTCTCCCTAGTGTGGCACTGTCTCCTTAGTGTGGCACTGTCTCCCTAGTGTGGCACTGTCTCCTTAGTGTGGCACTGTCTCCTTAGTGTGGCACTGTCTCCCTAGTGTGGCACTGTCTCCTTGGTGTGGCACTGTCTCCCTGGTGTGGCACTGTCTCCCTAGTGTGGCACTGTCTCCTTAGTGTGGCACTGTCTCCCTAGTGTGGCACTGTCTCCTTAGTGTGGCACTGTCTCCTTAGTGTGGCACTGTCTCCCTAGTGTGGCACTCTCCCAAGTATGACACTGTCTCTCTGGGGTGGCACTGTCTCTTGCTGCCACTCCTGGGATGAGACAGCACTACTCTCACTTCACACACACGAGACAGGAGGCATAATAGCGAGATAAAATAATGAGGCCAAGAGTCTACCTGGAGGAAGGAAGACTCACCTTAATTATATCAACAATAATGATAATGGTGGCCCTGAAGAACACCTCCTGGTGTGTGTGTGTGTGTGTGTGTTATAATAATAATAATAACAATAAACGGTTTATTAATAGAGTTGCAGCTGGTGGCTGAAAATACACAAACTTGCATGTGATTTAGACATAATGATATACGTTCAATACATTTACAGGGCTTTACAGTACATAAATCAGGAGTTGTTTATTATTTTAACAATAGCTGGGATGGTGCTATTTTTATATCCGTGCGGGCTCTTATGGGCTAGGTGGGCGGGGGACTGCAGGTGGCAGTAGGTGGCGATGACGAGGATGGTGCAGTAGTCCACTGCCAAACCCTGCTAGTGCGTGGTGGTGGAAGTCACTGAGAGATGGCATTTCCAGTGTGGAGAGAGCGTTGGTGTAGCCGGAGTAGTCTGCTCCGAGCATGATTCTGCAGGCCCTCTTCTGTACCTTCTCCAGCTGACGTTGTTGGGTAGAGTTGAGAGAAGACGACCAGGCTGGTGACGCATACGTTAATTTTGGGAGAATAAAGGCGTTGTAGATAGTCCTCAGCTCTGGCGTGGGTGTCCCAAGTGACCTGAGTCGTCTTAGCATGTAGAGGCGGTACGAGGCTGCCTTGACTGTGTTATTTACATGGACCATCCAGTCCAGTTTGTGGTCTAGGGCAACACCCAGGAGTTTGGCAGACTGCACCAACTGGAGAGGATGGGCACCCACTGTAACTGCTGGGGCTTGCACTGGAGTGGTGGCGGTATTGATGTGCATGACTACGGTTTTGGTGTGGTTGATGGTGACCTTGTTCTCCGTAGTCCATGCCTGTAGCCTGTCCAGGGTGCCTTGTAGCGATGAGTAGTCCGGTGAGGTGTTGTTCACTGTAACCCCCACAGTGCAGTCATCCACGTACTTCCACCTGTGAGGAGTGTCCGATAGAGCGTCGTGTGTGTGTGTGTGTGTGTGTAATAATAATGATGATAATTAACGGTTTGTTGAGAAAGTTCTGCAGCCCGAAGGCTGAAAATATACAGTTGACAAAAATGACTTATTACATACAAAGACATGGGGTGGGGGGTGGGGGGGTCATTTAACAAAAGCTTTCATTACTGAAAGAAGAAAGAACATGAATTGAACACACAAATTATTATAGTTTGCAGTTGATGGCCCGGGCTGGTCATGGAGACACCGCGTGGTGTGGTGTTCACGTGGTGTAGTAACTCGTCCTCGGGTGTTGATATGAAGGACCTCACGTGGTCATGGAGACACTAGGTGGTGTGGTGTTCACCTGGTGTAGTAACTCGTCCTCGGGTGTTGATATGAAGGACCTCACGTGGTCATGGAGACACCGCGTGGTGTGGTGTTCACCTGGTGTAGTAACTCGTCCTCGGGTGTTGATATGAAGGACCTCACGTGGTCATGGAGACACTAGGTGGTGTGGTGTTCACGTGGTGTAGTAACTCGTCCTCGGGTGTTGATATGAAGGACCTCACGTGGTCATGGAGACACCGCGTGGTGTGGTGTTCACGTGGTGTAGTAACTCGTCCTCGGGTGTTGATATGAAGGACCTCACGTGGTCATGGAGACACCGCGTGGTGTGGTGTTCACGTGGTGTAGTAACTCGTCCTCGGGTGTTGATATGAAGGACCTCACGTGGTCATGGAGACACTAGGTGGTGTGGTGTTCACCTGGTGTAGTAACTCGTCCTCGGGTGTTGATATGAAGGACCTCACGTGGTCATGGAGACACCGCGTGGTGTGGTGTTCACCTGGTGTAGTAACTCGTCCTCGGGTGTTGATATGAAAGACCTCACGTGGTCATGGAGACACTAGGTGGTGTGGTGTTCACCTGGTGTAGTAACTCGTCCTCGGGTGTTGATATGAAGGACCTCACGTGGTCATGGAGACACCGCGTGGTGTGGTGTTCACGTGGTGTAGTAACTCGTCCTCGGGTGTTGATATGAAGGACCTCACGTGGTCATGGAGACACCGCGTGGTGTGGTGTTCACCTGGTGTAGTAACTCGTCCTCGGGTGTTGATATGAAGGACCTCACGTGGTCATGGAGACACTAGGTGGTGTGGTGTTCACCTGGTGTAGTAACTCGTCCTCGGGTGTTGATATGAAGGACCTCACGTGGTCATGGAGACACTAGGTGGTGTGGTGTTCACGTGGTGTAGTAACTCGTCCTCGGGTGTTGATATGAAGGACCTCACGTGGTCATGGAGACACCGCGTGGTGTGGTGTTCACGTGGTGTAGTAACTCGTCCTCGGGTGTTGATATGAAGGACCTCACGTGGTCATGGAGTCACCGAGTGGTGTGGGGTGGTGTCACAGTACCCCACCCTATTGGTGTTGTGTTATTTTCGTAGTCAGGTGTGAAGCCGACCCACTGTTGTTCCCAGGGTGGACTGATTAGCACCTCCTGGTCAGAAGATGGCGATCAGTTCCCAGGGGTGCTTACCTCACTGGTGGGTCACAGCTCTCACTGGTGCTGTCTAGTGCTGAATTCACTGGCTTAAACACTGTTCATCACTGTTCAACACTGGTCCCCTTCTTTCCGAAACGAAATTGTCACTTTTGATTATGTTGATATCCCGGTGATGAGGATGGGTCGGGGAGAGGGACTTGGGGAATGGGCGGACATGGCCAAGGGGGGGGGGGGGCGCCGCTCAACAGGAGCAGTGCCTGAATAGGTCTTGAACCTACGGTGGGTGTGTGTGTGTGTGTGTCGGCGACTTGTGGGGTAATGGTCAGCATCCTCGCCTCGCAAGCGAGCGGACCCGAGTTCGATCCTCGGGCAGGGTGAAACTATGGGCAAGTTTCTTTACGCTATTTGCCTCTGTCTACCCAGCAGATATTGGGAACCTGGGTGTTAATCGATTTGCGGATCGCATTCCGGGGTAATGGTTAGCCAGTGCAGTTGGCGAATTGTCCAGTCTTCTCAGACTATTTCTTGACACTGGGTCCTGCAGCTCGTTAACTTGGGGTGTGGTTGTTGTGGTGGCGACAGCTTCTACACCTTAACAAATTCACGCCTAGTGGTGGTGGTGGTGGTGGTAGTGGTGGTATAAGTGGTGGTGGTGGTATAAGTGGTGGTGATGGTAGTGGTGGTATAAGTGGTGGTAGTGGTGGTATAAGTGGTGGTGGTGGTATAAGTGGTGGTGGTGGTGGTATAAGTGGTGGTAGTGGTGGTATAAGTGGTGGTGGTGGTATAAGTGGTGGTGGTGGTATAAGTGGTGGTAGTGGTGGTATAAGTGGTGGTAGTGGTGGTATAAGTGGTGGTAGTGGTAGTGGTGGTGGTGGTTGAAGTAACGTGTTTATCGTCACTATATCACATCATCGCCGGCCTTTAGAGTGTTGGTGGACGAACGATTGTTAAGAGACTCAATTATGTGCGTCTCTCTCTCTCTGCAACGACTGGGGAGAGGGAGAGTTGCAATGGACTGCCGATAGCCCAGTTTGTTGGGTTTCGCCACACACACACACACACAGTTGGATTAAGTATTTACATTGTGTTTTATGGTTATTGACTTCAAGTAACGACCTGGACACCTGCAACAGTGGTGAACGTGGCCTGGATGATGTGGCCTTGGTGGTGTGGCCCAGGTAGTGTGGTAACTGTGGTTTGGCCCTGGTAGTGTGTGACCTAGAGGGTGTGACAAGTGTGGTGAAGCTCAGGTAGTGTGACATGTGTGGTGTGGCCCAGGTAGTGTGACCTTGGTGGTGTGGCCCAGGTAGTGTGGTAACTGTGGTTTGGCCCTGGTAGTGTGACCTAGAGGGTGTGACAAGTGTGGTGAAGCTCAGGTAGTGTGACATGTGTGGTGTGGCCCAGGTAGTGTGACCTTGGTGGTGTGGCCCGGGAACTCAGGGTACAAGCCGGCGGACAACACAGTAAAGACCCATCACAGAATATTGACGTGATGAGAACACTTGTCTTAAGAGGTGTGAGGGGGAGGAGGGCGTGGGGGGGTGGCTGTGAAGGGGTGGGGGGTCATGGAGGGGTGGCTGTGAGGGGGGAGGGAGGTCATGGAGGGGTGGCTGTGAGGGTGTGGGGTCATGGAGGGGTGGCTGTGAGGGTGTGGGGGGTCATGGAGGGGTGGCTGTGAGGGGGGAGGGAGGTCATGGAGGGGTGGCTGTGAGGGTGTGGGGGGTCATGGAGGGGTGGCTGTGAGGGTGTGGGGTCATGAAGGGGTGGCTGTGAGGGTGTGGGGTCATGGAGGGGTGGCTGTGAGGGTGTGGGGGGTCATGGAGGGGTGGCTGTGAGGGAGGAGGGGGGTCATGGAGGGGTGGCTGTGAGGGTGTGGGGGGGTCATGGAGGGGTGGCTGTGAGGGGGGAGGGGGTCATGGAGGGGTGGCTGTGAGGGGGAGAGGGTTTGTTTAGTGGAGGAGAAAAACAGAAGAAACAAAAACAGATGAAGATGATTAAATGGACGAAGATAGAATAGAGAATGAAGGAAGGAGGAGGAGAAAGAAGAGGAAGAGGGAGAAGTGAAAAGAGAAGAGGAGGAAGAGAGCGGAGATAGATGAAGAAGAAGTCAGTAGAGGAGGGAGGAAGACATTTCAAGAGGAGTTTCTCCAAGTTCTATTGACCTGGGGAGATTAATGCTGGAGAGGAGGAGGAGGAGGAGGAGGATCAATATTTAGGGAAGAGGAGGAGAAGAAGAGAGAGAGGAAGAGGAAGGAGAAGAAGAGGGAGGAGAGAGGTAAAGTAATGGATGATGGGAAGAGAGGAATAAGAGATGACAGGGAGATTAATAAACTGAATGATAATTTGTAGAAACTGAGAAATAAGGAGAGAAAGAGAGAATAGCAAATAAGAATAGAGAAAACGATAAATAAGGAGAAAGGGAAGAATGGTAAATAAGGTAAATGGTAAATAGAGAGAAAACGATAAATAGCAGATAGAGAGAAAGAACGATAAATAAGAGAATTAAACAATTCTCGTTAATAAGGATTCTCGTCTTGACCCCTGAAGAGAGAGAGAGAGGAGGAGGTAGATGGAGAAATACATGATGATGAATAAGAAGGAAAAAAGTGACAAAGCCAGATGTGTGTGTGTGTGTGTGTGTGTGTGTGTGTGTGTGTGTGTGTGTGTGTGTGTGATACAACTCCCCTCCCTGCTGCTACATAAACCAGGTAAAAGAAGTAGATGACACAATTAAGAATCTGCCCCATAATATTATCCATACACACACACACACACACACACACACACACACACACATACATACATACATACATACACACGCACACACACACACACACACACACACCACTAAAGACTCAAGACCTTCAACTTTGACCTTTTAACGAACAAAACTACAAAGGTGTGTCATGGTCAATCCTATACCACGCTA